>JAQSUU010000386.1:0-505727 GCA_038087645.1 Saccharum hybrid cultivar R570 | reverse complement strand
TGTGACGGCACATTCAGTAAAAAAAAGAAGCATCGAAAATAGTTGTGTTTAACCAGATTGATGCACAAATAAACTGTCATATCTGTTTGATAATTGATTGGTGAACTTATTGCGCTTCTATTCTTGCAAACAACAAAAAAAATTTACGCCATCATTCATGTTTTTTGCTGAAAATATGATCATAATAGTATCTACTGTAAACAAATTTCCAGATCAGGCATTGCATGCAAAAGCTTGATGATCAAAAACTCGACCACAAGGAGAAGACAACACCCTGGCTTTGTGTCATGAAAGGGGAGTGTCAGACCCTTTTAGAGGTACTCACGCGACCTGCAAGCACCCAGGTTTGAGCCCAGGTGAATGGACTCTCAACTGGAGGCTCTACCAACCAAGCTATTGCTTGGCTCTCTCATAATATTGGAAATGAAAGCTATATCCTGCTTTCTCATTGTATATTTTTTTCGAACACTTTTATATTGTATATTGAAATCAAAACATCAACACAAACAAAATCCTATGTGCAGACTTACCCTTTCAAGTCAATAGATGGTATATCTTCTTTAGATGCCACTTTCTTTTCAGAAGAGCCTGAAAATATCAAATCACCAAACTTAATAAAACAACTGAAGAAATTGCAGCAATGAATACAAAGAAAAAGAACATATAGGAAGTGGAACATGCCAGACCTTCAGATAACTCTGGTCTGTATCGAGCTGTTCTGTATTTCTGAAACACAGTGTTCAATAAAAATCAGATAGAGAATAGTTTGCAACTATTTTCAATAACATCCAACAATAGGGCTAGATATCAGACCTGAAGATGACTTTTTACATGATAAATGGTCAAATTGTCTGCCTTCATTAGCTTCAGGACACCCTTAGGAGTTGCTTCTGAAACAATTTAAGGAAAATGTCAAAATGAATATATTCAATCATGAGAGAAATATATCTGCAAACACTACGCACTTTCACTGCCACCAAGTTGATTGACAGCGTCCACAAAGCGCTCGTGAAGCTCAGGAGTCCATCTCATGCGTGCCTTGGCAGTATTGGAGCCAGCAGTGGGTGAGGGTGCCACAACTGCCAACGGTTCAACAGATTGAGATGAAACTGTTTGTTGGGTTGCTGATTGGTGAACTGAGATGGATGGTTGCACAGGTTGCCCAACCTATGTGAAGCATAAATTAATGCATAAAGACTATAAACAAAGAGTACAGTGCAGTAAAAGTTATAACAAAGAAAAGTGACCTAGCCAATACAAGATTGATTACTACCATAGCTGAAATTGAATGTTGCAAAAGATGAGCAAATGCATGCCTGATTTTCAACTTCAAAACCCATTTCATAAAATTGCTGAACTCAAACAAGTGATTTGGCAAGTTCCTAAATTATATATGTTGTTTCATTAAAAATGATCCCCAAGGCAACTAAGAGCAAGCAACTTTGCGGTATTTGGTCTTGCCATTTGCAAACACAGCAAACCTCCTGCTCCCTGCTAAATCTTTCCTCATGTGAAACTCCTACATGTGAACTTGTACAGACTACAGAAGTCAAGCTAAAGCCGATAGTGCATCGCGAACCAAGTCAAATCTGACTGGAGTCACTTGAGGCAACACCGAACACCCTACACGCAGCTTAGTCATCATGCTCATTTATTGCAATGAAGAAAAATATCAGGTAGCTCCTGACACATCCTTTCATCTTGCAATGCATACTGGCATAGTCTAGCGTTAGAATACAGTCTAATGTCAAACAACAGCTGGGTCTGAGGATCCAAAGTGGAAAATTTTTAGTCTTGGTCTAGTAAAGTACCACCCTCTGTCCCAAATTATAGGTCGTTTTAGCTTTTCTAGGTACTAGCTTTTGCTATGCTCCTAGATATATAAGATGTCTAGATACATAATAAAAGTTGTGTATCTACTAGAAAAGCCAAAACGATCTATAATTTGGAACGGAGGGAGTAGTAAAAAATGCAGAAACTTTTTGACCCACAGGTCACTTCGAAAAAGAATGAGATGTATGATGTGAAGTATACAACATACAGTGGTCACCACTATCCTGAATGCGTAATGAACAGTGAAAATTTGAACTTTTAAAGATTTCCAAGTGTATATTTGATGTATAATATAGATATAAACAAGATATAACAAAAAATAAGCTTACAAAACATTTGTTTTGGAAAAAAAATGGGACTTGTAGCCTGTAGGGCATCAACAATATGATCACAGATTTGTGCTATGTTACACGGATACTTCCAGGAAGGCGCGTATCATGTATCCGATACGTATCGGATACGGATACATGTCCGATACGCGTTGGATACGTATCTTCGCAGTATCCGCGTTTTTATTATTTTCGGAATATTGGATACGTGGGCCTGATACGTATCGTCGTTGTGGATACGGCCTGGCCCAATAACAGAGTCGCATATCCCTCCGTCCCCGACGCCCTAGCCTGCGATGACCGCACTCCCGCACGCCCGCGCCTCGCGCCGCAACCCCGCGCGGTGACGGCGCATCCCCCGCTCGCTGCCCGCTGGCCACTGGCGACGAGCCTCCGTCCCTGCTCGCCGGTCGCCAGCGACGTGGATCCAGGCTCATGGGAACTCCCGTGAGTTCATCCCCTTCCCCGTTCTCGATCTCCTCTTTTTCTTCCTCTTCACATTCTCGATCTATTCGATTTCTGCAGTGCAGTTAGTGAGTTCTTGTTGCTTGATTGCTTTTATGCAGTAGATGGCGTCTCCAAATATGAGTGGTGCTAGTGCAAGTGCTAGTGTTAGCGTAGGATCTGCAGCCACAAACACAACAGACATCAAGGCTCCACTTTGGGATCATGTCACCATTCTGGAGAAGCCTAAAGCTGGTGGAGGAAATGCTATGTGGCGCTGCAAGTACTGTCCAACTCAAAAACTGAGTAGTTACCCTAGAGTAGAAGCTCATTTGCTGCAGAAGTCAGGAAAGGGAATAGGTAAATGTCCTAATGTTACATATGAAATGCTTAGTGAAATGAGGAAGGAAATTGAAAGATGCAAGAATCTGGTGGAAAGATCCAAGCAAGAACTGTTTCTTTGCCTACTGCTCCTTCCTCAAGCAATACTGCTGACAGTAACAAGAGGAACAAGAGGGGGCCTGTTTCTGCATTGCAAAAAGCTTGGGCATTGGAAGACCGTAAGCACTTGGATGCTTTAATCAGTAGACCAATTTATTCTGGAGGGATATCTTTCAATTTTCTGAGAAATCCATATCTTCGAGAAGCCTTTACCTTTGCTTGCAGCCGCAACATGCAAGGCTATGTGATTCCTGGTTACAACAGAGTAAGAGAGGGACTTCTGAAGCAACAAAGGAGGCACATAGAGAATTTGTTGGAGAGCACAAAGAGCACATGGGCAGAGAAGGGAGTCACAATCTGCTCTGATGGTTGGTCAGATCCTCAGAGCCGACCAATCATCAATTTTGTTGCTGTTTCTGACAAGTCACGTATGTTCTTGAGAGCTGATAATTGTGAAGGTGAGTACAAATCCAAAGAGTATATTGCTGAAAAGTTAAGAGGGATAATTGAAGAAGTAGGTCGACATAATGTAGTTCAAATCATTACAGACAATGCTGCAAATTGCAAAGGTGCTGGTCTCATAATAGAATCTGAGTATGATAACATATTTTGGACACCATGTGTTGTGCATACCCTCAATCTTGCTTTGAAAAGTATATGTGAACCTAAAATAGGAAACAATCCTTCTGAAGAAGAAGAATTTGCTTGGGGGCAACCTGAATTTATATATGATGTTAAAACAGAGGCTGCTTTGATAAAGAATTTCATTATGAATCATGGCATGCGGCTTTCAATGTTCAATGAGTTCAGCTGTTTGAAGTTACTTTCTATTGCTGAAACAAGATTTGCCTCTGTTGTGTGTATGCTGAAGCGGTTTGTTGAGGTAAAAACAGCCCTCCAACAAATGGTGGTTAGTGACAAATGGAGTGTGTACAGAGAAGTCAGAGATGATTCTCCAACTCCAACAGCCCAAATTGTCAAGGACTTGATACTTAGTGATGTATAGTGGGACAAGGTGGATTATATTCTGAAGATTACAACTCCTATATATGAAATGATTCGTATGACAGACACTGACACACCATGTCTTCACTTAGTTTATGATATGTGGGATTCAAAGATAGAGAAAGTGAAGAAAGTCATATATCGATATGACGGCAAGCCAGAAGATGAGGAGTCAGACTTGTACTCGGTTATTTATGACATATTGATTGCCAGGTGGACAAAAGGAAATAATCCAATTCATTGTTTAGCTCATTCACTTAATCCAAGGTACAAATTGCCATTCAGATTTTTTTTCCATTCACTTGAATGGTCTGTACAGAGCTTTTTCATTCACTAAAATCATAATGCCAAATTGCTAATTGCAGATATTATAGCAAAAAGTGGCTTGAAGAAGGTCCTGGCCGTGAACCACCCCACAAGGATAAAGAGGTATCAAAAATGAGGATGGTTTGCTTTAAGAAGTTCTTTCCCATGCTAGAAGAATTGGCTAAAGTAAAAGAAGAGTACTCAAGGTTCTCTAGTTGTTCAGAAGAATTTAGTGATCCTGACTCAATCCATGATAGATGGGTTGTTTCCCCTATGACTTGGTGGACAAATCATGGACAATCTGCTCCCTTATTGATGAGTTTGGCCATGAAATTGCTTAGCCAACCAGCCTCATCTTCTTGCTGTGAAAGAAACTGGAGCACCTATAGCTTTGTCCATAGTGTCAAGAGAAATGCCTTAACCCCAGAGCGTGCTGAAGATTTGGTCTTTGTGCACTCAAATCTGAGGCATCTGTCAAGAAGTGATGCATACAAGACAGGAGAGAAGGATGTGGGATGTAGGAGGGGATTCTTTTGATTCACTTGGTGGTGTTGGGATTCTTGAAGTGGCTGATCTGTCCCTTGATGAACCTGAACTGCAAGCTGTGTCTTTTGGTCTGGATGAGCCACCGGTTGATATTGTGGATGACAATGAAACAAACGAGGAATAGGAACTTGCTGCTGCATGAATTGCAAGCCTGAATGCCTTTTATTAATTTTCTAAATTTGAGACTACTATATTTGAGAATTCATGAGACTTCAGACCTGCTGTTCTGTAATAATAGTACTCTTAAGTAGTTCATTGTGATGTTTTATTGTTCTCAGTTTTAAATTCTGACCTGCATTATTATTATTTTTATTTTATTTTTTAAATAGTAAACGTATCTGCATATCGGGTTTTTTAGGAAATTGCCGTATCCGCGTATCTGTATCCTTCCGATACCGATACACGTATCCGTATCTATGCAACTTAGGATTTGTGGATTCGTCATCAACTAGCTGACAAGGACCCAGAATGAACCAACCGTACAGTTAGGGAATACTAGCACAAACAGGAGTACAAAAAGTCCACCCACCAAAATGACAGAATTAACTAGCGTACCTGTTGAGTTTCTGTGGAAGTTGGGATATCAACCATGTCCTTCCAATCCTCATTCATAAACTCTGTCCACCATTCAGTTTGCTTAGTAAGATCATCTGAAGCGCCAGTAGAAGTGGTCCCAGTCACATTATTCCCAGCAGGGACATCACCAGAGTATCCAAGAATGCTCTCAACTGGATCAGGGCACCAGGTTGGTTCAACGTCTCTTGGGAAATCGGTTATGGAAGGTTCAAAGCCTCCATATTGTGACCCATAATTCAGTGTTGAAGAACTTGCAGTGCTTGGTGCTTGAGAATTGTATGGATTGTGGTTGGAGTATTGCTCAGGATTTGAAAGCGAAGAGAACCTTACAGACTGAGGTGAGCACAGAGGTCCAACAGATCCAGTATTGGAGTGAAACTGACCACGGATAGGAGCAACAGTGGTCTGGTGAGGTGGTAGTGGAGTGCTCCTCAATTCTCTCTCCATCAAAACACTCTGTGCATCTGGAAGCCTTGGGAAGCTCTCATCCAGAGAGGCTGGTATAGAAGGCAGAGATGTTGGTATGGTTACAGGCACTCCAGATTTGTAGAGCTGGTTGGTGCTTAATCTCTCCATCTACAAACAAGCACAAACCTCAGTTACCACCAACAAAATGTTCCTCCAGTGTTCAATGCCCTTTCTATCTTGACTAGGATTATTGTGTCTGCAATTAGAGAAAAAGGCATTCACGTTTGTCACAACGAGAAATCTTTGACAACATAAATTGAATGATACACTTGCGAAGAAACAGATGAATCCAATTTCATTAATCCAACTATGAAGTGTTTTCGTAGAAAGTACACACTAAACCGGAAGTTAGCCTTTGCTTAACCAATGAGTCAGACTACATAGCCGATTTTAATTGGACTACAGGGCAATTTGGGCAACAGGCCTATCAGATAAAAGTGAGTGAACACATCACACAGTCAGAATCGATCTCAGCTGCAGAAAGACAGCAGTTCGAGGTCCTTCCACAGTAGCAGGAAGAACATGGCAACAGAGCCAGACTTTTACATGGTGAAATAAGCTGTTAACAACAGTTTTGATTCTCTGATCATGGCACTACAACTAGCCTGTAAGTGTCTCTACTATCAGGATTAAACGCACTTCGTGCAAATTCTCCCTAGACAAATGATCTTAAAAACATTAGATATAAAAAAATCAACGAACAAATCGCTAGCCAAAGCACCACCTAACCACCTGGGATCGCCCACAAGCCTAGCTGACATATCTAGGATAATTTCGCACTTTGTACGAGTCCATCCACCAATCTGAACCTACGGCAATCATTAGGCCCTTAAGGCGCGCCAACTCACTAATCTCAATACAGAATTGTCTTCCGCACCAATCGAACCACAAGGAACCCAAGCAAAACAGGATCGAATCATGACCCTAACCGAGCGCAGAGGCGAAAGAGGTCGAATCAGCTGGGACTAAACCGAGGCCGGGAGAGGGCTGGCCTTACCTCCGCTGCGGGCGGCGCGTGGCGGGATCGGCGGTGTCGAGAAAGAGGAAGAGCTCGTGAACCGAACCCCCTCGCCTGGCCTGGCCTGCCCTCCTGCCTCCAACAGAGCTCGAGCCGTCGAGCGAGAGGGGGGATGAGATGTGAAGCGAGGGGGAGGAGAACTGGAGGCGGCCTTTCGCGTGGTGGAACCGCCGCGCTCACTCCGCACGCGAGCGTCGAGCCTCACCGACACGCGGGGCCATCTCGACCGGGCCCGCGGCTGCCGTGGGAGGGGGTAGAGAAAGATCGTGTAGGCGAGCGATTTGTAGCGCCGATGGGAAATGATTCTGTCAACTTGGGGGCGGGGCAGTGGGTGGGCCGGGTCCATGGGACGCAGCGTGGGCCGGTTGGCGTAGGCGGGGAGATGGGGCCCGGTGGCAGTGAGCGCAGGCGCAGTGGGCTGGGCGCGAGGGTGGGTTGACGGCGGGGAATGGCCGATGCGGGTTCCGTCTCGGCGTCCACAATTGGCACCGAGGAAACCGGAGCGACGAACAAAAGGGAAGCGAAAGCCCAAAGAACGCAGCGGCAAGTTGTTGCGCCCAAGTGGGCGGCCCCACGGTGATGCCACTTGGATTGGATGGGTGGTCAAGGTTACGGCTGCTGTTGACGTCCGATGCCACGACTGCTTTCGGACGCCTGACGTGGCGTGCACCACTGTGCATCACTGCCACTTACCTAAATAAATAAAAAAACAAAATCAACTCCTCGCCACCTTGCCTCGTTCGAATTTTTTTTATTTTTAGCCCAAATTTAAATCAAATTTTAAATTTAACCTGCATTTGAAAAAAATTTTAAATCTAACCCGTTTGGCCCCGCCACCATGCATGGCGGGGCAAATGCACTGAACCCCGCCATGCATGGTGGCGGGGTGCTGGTCCCACGTGGCACGCTGTAGGCCAGCGTGGAAAGGAGTAACCCGCCATGATGCATGGCGGGTACCTCTAACCCGCCATGAATCATGGCAGTGTTCTTCTTGTTTTTGGCCATTGTGTAACTTCTCGCCACCGCGCAAACCCTAGATAGGTTGTCAGCCGCTCTTATTTTACCTGCATCGCAACCCTCCTTACATCATCAGGCGAATACCTACTGCTGTTAGTCACAGGAACCATCTTGTGATCAGTGCGAATACATATTGTTGTTAGTCACAGGAACCATCTTGTGATCGGTGTTGGAGTTTAGGGACGTTTGCCCTAACTGCCGTATTGTGTCTTCCGGAAAACATAACTTGAGATACCTTCGGTAAAACAGGCATAACTTTTCGCTCGTTTATCAGAAAAATCTGAAATTTTTTGAGCAGCTTCTTGACACCATTTGAGGCCGACCCAAACTTGGCTTCGCCCTGTTTGGTTTCATCAAAATTGCCAAAAAAATCAGGAAAATAAAGAAAAAAAATTTGTCAACGTTTTTGCACGCTTTTTAGAGAACTTGCTGTATTTCTGTAGACCACATCCCACCTCAGTTGTAGGTGCCAATTTTTGTGGTGGCATCTTTTGTGATCCTTGTTCAGATAAAAATATAAAAAAATAGCAAAAAATAAAAAAGTTTGATTCCTACTTTTGGGAAATTCCGGGAAAAATTCAGAAAAAGAAAAAATTCGGGTTATTTGCTTGTTCTGTGAGTTCTTTCCATCGTCCTTTGCTTTCACCTTGTTGCGCTACGTCTCGACACGTCTTAGCCAGCAGCTCTGATTTGTACTTTGGATCCGGATTGCAACTGTACCCACGCTCAACAACAGATTACTTTGCCACTTTGGTTTTGGCTCCTGTTTGGCGTTGGTAAGAATACAGACAAGACGGTGGTAAGCCATTTGTGATTTTGCATTCCACTTTCACTACCACCACCGCCACTTGTTTCCTTTTAGTTGATAGGGATAATACTTTGGTGTTGTCTTTTTCTATCTTCTAACCATGGCAAGATATCCGACGGACTTCAATGAGTGCGTGTCCAAGGGCGAGCTTACAACGTTCCAACAACTTTTATTTAGACCGTGCCCCGCCATGATGGGTGGCGGGGTGTAACCCGCCATGATGGGTGGCGGGTTTGCCATACCCCGCCACGCATCATGGCGGGGTACACCCGAGTGGCATGCCACGTCCCCCGCCACGTGGGACATGTACCCCGCCACCATGCATGGCGGGGTTCAGTGCATTTGCCCCGCCATGCATGGTGGCGGGACCAAACAGGTTAGATTTAAAAAAATTTTCAAACGCGAGTTAAATTTAAAATTTATTTGAAATTTGGACTAAAAATAAAAAAAAATTCCCTCGTTCCACACGCGCCACCTGTCAACAAGCTCCCCTCTTTCTCGTGCTTCCCTACAGCTCCGCTCTCTATCTCTCGCTTGCCCAGTCCGGCGTGCGTCTTCCCTTGTCCTGGCAGCTGTTGATATTTTTTAACGTCGTTGCTAAGAACAAGGTTTTGAATTTAATCTTTAGCAACGACGCAAGAAATACTTATTGGTATTTACTTGTGACTTGGAAGAATAAATGTATAAATGAAAAGGATCTGCAAGCGTAAAGATAATATATTATTGTAGCATTTCACCCGAGAGTATTTTAGGTATCGTTATTTATATTTTTATCACAGTGAAGAACGGGTAGTTGGAATATATTGATAACTTATATGCAAGATGGAGAGATTAACCATGACCAACTTTCACTCACAACAGGGATAAGTCATGAGATAAATGCATATGATAAGCAATGATAAATGATAATTAATCACTTACACCCTTTTCACTTGGCTGAAAGTACTATTCGTTGATTTATTGTGAGAGAAAAATATTGTTTGTTGGCTGAAAAAGTACAGCTTATAAGACAAGCGAACAGGGCCTTAGAGTACTCCTTTCTATGGCATTAGCATGGCTAAGTAGAATATTAGAGAAATAATTACTAAGTTATTCTAAATTATAAGTCAAAGCATACGTTGATTAGTGCAGTTACACTTAGTAATCATGGTTAAGACCAACTTTATACGCATAAGGGATATTATTAAGAAAGATTAAGAATAGAGCTTGTCTTCCTTTGTAACTAGATCCTACTTGTCCTATATTCAGAGAGTGGACTACAAAGGACTTAACGGAAGTGTCACATCCGCAATCTACCACATGGTCCGGAATATAGGGTGTATCCGCAGATAAACAACGTATAAGCACCACACTTACACAATGCCGACTACTCACCCCTTGTACTTTGGAGCGAATGCTATACGAACTTATGCTTAAACATAATGCTAATCTAACTATACTAAGCATATAATTAAAGTAAACGATGAACATTATAACTAGGAACATGAATGATATGAAGAACATTGTCATAACAATTGTAGCAAACATATAAAGTAATGAGAGATATAAACGAGAGAGGGGTACAAGGACTATACCAAGCCACGCTCTTGACACGATCAGGAATCCAAATGAAGCTTGCCTCCCTCTAGATCTAGCCTAGCTAGCTATGTCGTAGAATATGGCGAAGCTCTGAGGATGATCAGGTTTCTTGATCTCTTGAATAATTATTGTTGATGCCCTTGGGGTTGGCAGGGGTCGGTATTCAAGATGGCAACGGGGAATTCCCCGTCGAGGGTCGACCCACCATCCCCGTCCCCGCGGGGGGGGAGGGGGGGGATTTCCCCATCCCCGTCCCCGCGAAGGCTGTCGGGGGACATTGTTTCTCCATCCCCATTCCCCGCGGGGAATTAGTCCCTGATGGGGATCCCCGTACCTGACCCCAAACAAGATAAAAGCAATAGATGAATAGAACAATAAGCATGACTAACACAGAATTATCAATTGTCATCCAAAGTTCACACACACATCATAAACATGTAGCCATACACTGATACGGTCACATTCTCAGTTTCTTAATCATGGACTCAGTCTCACAGATCATGGCATCCAGCCATCCAAGTTCAGACAACCAACACACAGGCATTCAGCAACATCCACTCATCCAGGCTCCAGCAAGGCCGCAAGGCTACAAGCAAGCACATCTTGTCATGGCACTTGCCTTAGCAGCAGCAGCACAAACGCATAGCCATAAGTTACAAGTTCGTGGCAATGGATACAACAAACACTAATTAACTTAAAGTGAGAACAGAGAGCACAAAACAACAGTCCTAGTCTTTACATGTTCACAGAAGTGCAAGTCCCTGCATACAACATGCAGCAATGAATATAACAATTAACAAATACAAATTGACCAAGTATTTTGTAGAGTAACAATGCATGCCAATTATCATTTTTTCATTTAATACCTCCATGCCATCTTGGATTTCCTGAAGACAACTCCAAAAGCTTGTTGTTTCTTCCTTTTCATCACCTATAGAAAACAATTACAATGATCATGCAACTATTAGTAAGAAAATCTATCAATGTAATTTATGATTGGTACAACTTGTACACCTCGATATTTGTTTCGCAGCCAGTCTTGTGAACACATTAAGGCCTCCAAGATATTTGGAGTGAGGTGGCTGCGGTGCTCACTAAAAACCCTTCCACTAGTGCTAAATGCTGATTCGGATGCAACTGTGCTAATTGGAATAGCATATATATCTCTTGCTACCTTCCTCAGTACAGGATAACGTGTCCTAGCCACCTTCCACCAATTAAGAATATGAAAGTTTTCTATTTGAATAGGGACCAACTCATCCTCTAAATACCTATCTAGCTCAGATTTGAACCTAACTGTTGTAGGTCTTCTACTAGCAACACGAGCACTGATTGTGGACAGCACACCTGAATTTGCAAGTGCAGGGGTTGATGATTCTATGTTATCTTCATCATCATCCATTTTATACTCCTTCATCAAATCATAAAGAGTGTTTGTAACATCACTAACTCTCTGTACACTATCCTCACTTGACTCACCAGTAGGTATCTCAATAAAACCGAGGTAATCTGTCTTAAACCTAGGATCAAGAATGGTGACCAATCCCATAGGTCCTTGAATTTTCTTCCAATACTTGTCAAACTTTGCAATCATCTCTACTAACATTTCCTGTATAATATGATTGCCAGATGCAGCCCATTGCTTCATTTGCTCTTTAACCTCATAAATTTTTAGAAGTTGCACATCTGTTGTCACATAATTTGTTCTAGAAAATACTTCAGTTATGTTATTGAACAACTTCAGCCTATCAACTACCTCTCTAGCAAAAGTCCATTCTTCCTCAGAAGGAGCACAATCAAAGAGCTTATCAACACGTGTTGCACGGTTAAAAACAACCTTCAGAGGTAGAGCAATACTAAGCATCTTATAGGTAGAATTCCACCTAGTTTTACAATCAAGGCCTAACTTGTGTTCAATTTTAACTTTGACATGCTTAGCAATTTCTTCAAATTTCTCTACTCTCTTAGGTGTGGCTGTCCAAAAGGCAACACTGTCACGTATTTTTGCTATTGAATTCTTTATAACCTCTAGACCATCCTTCACAATCAAGTTGAGAATATGGGCAGCACATCGCATATGCAACAATTTCCCTTCTAACATCAGTTTTGGTTTTCCTATCTTCTTGATAAGCTCGGAAATTAACTTATCATTTGTGGAACAATTATCAAGTGTCAAAGTCGATATCTTTTCATCAATATTCCACTCCACCAATGCTTCATATAGCTCTTCACTAATAACTTTAGCTGTGTAAGGTGCAGGTACATAAATGAACCTATAAATACATTAAGGTAGTAAGAATTAGTTCATTTCATAATTAAAAAATGATGGCAGCAAGAACTGATCTCATTTATACAACAAGTACCTCATTATAATGTTTCTAAGCACCCATGCATCATCAATAAAATGGGCTGTGACAGCCATGTACCCACATGTTTAGATTCAACTTACATAAATAAATCAGAACCACATAGGATCAATACATAAGCATATGCAACATGCGACAATGTAATATAAAAATCAGAACTGGTCTCATTCACGAACTGCAATCATTCATAAACAATCGATCTTACATAAGCTAAATTGTTAGAACAGATAAAATACAAAAAAGAGGTAGCGTGCTTGAAATCAAACCCTAGAGATTTTAATAGATGAGCACCGCCACCGGAGGATGAAGCTTCTGAAGTTGTCGAAGCAGACGGAGCTCCTTCGACTGCAAGATGACTTTTAGTCGTGGTAGCTCTTTTCACACGAGGCTGTGGCATCTGCCAGTGCGCCTTTGATTTAGAGCCGGAGGAAACTCTAGCAGAGGCGATAGTGGGCGCAACACTTGGCACAGCGGCAGATGCAACAAGCACAGGCTGCACAACAGCAGGTGCAGCTGCAACAGCAGGCATAGCGGCTACAACGCTTGTTGTGGGTGGTGTCCGGTTGGCATCTGATGCGGCGTCCCTTCGCAAGGACCCCCGGACGTGGGTTAGTTAGGCACGCAGCGATGGAAATCAAGTATACTACGAGCTTGACATAGTTATTAGCAAGGTCCGGTCAATATATGGAACAAACAGAGATGTGAAGTTAAAATGAAGAAATTGCTCACCTTGCGTTGTCACCGTCAGAGCTCATGGTCATAGGCAAGGAAGAGGAAGCATTGGGCGAATCCATGTTTAGGAAGAGGAAGTAGGGGATCTGTACCACTGGTCACAGGAGCACGAGCTCGATCTGTGCGTGTGCAGCGTGCCCGAGCCGGTCTGTGCGTGTGTGGCGTGCCCGAGCCAGTCGAGTGGCTAGGGTCTAGGGATGGGGGGCTGTGAGCCTATGAGGTGTGACCGGCTGTCTGGGGGGACTGAGGGAGTGGCCGATCCGCCAATGGGGGCTAGAGACCTAGACTCCTAGAGTTAGGGTTAGCCGGTTAGCTGGTTGTATATATACTCCCTGCTAGTTGGGCTAGATGTTGGACTTGGGCCTTCGCATCCGCATTCAACATTCTGTACATCTGTGTCTACTAGTGGGGCGGGTATGCAGGTTTCGGGTATGGGGACAAGGGGAACGCCCCCGAACCTGCCAGACTCGATGGGGAGGGAATTTTCCTCGTTAGCCTCCCTGTGGGGAGCAAATCCACCCCATCCCCCATCCCCAGTGGAGGAATTCCCCACGGGGAATCGGGGAACAGGTCCCCGTTGCCATCTTGGGCTAGTATATACAGAGGGTAGCATCAATTATGAGCCCTCGGATCAAACTGACTTGAAAGAATGGCGTAGATGCAAACCCTAAGGTGGTGCAGAACCAACATTGGAAGGAGGGGCTGACTGGGTGGGCCCAGGGGTCGATCGGCCTGTAGGTAGGGCCGGCATGGCGGCGTCTCACCCTCTATTTCGGTGGTTTGCCTCCTGGAGTATTCTGGAATCTTCTAGAGTTGTTTATGCCGCAATTAAGCATGATTAATTCTGTCATATATGTCCACCTTGATGATTTTCTGGATAAACCCTATAGAAAACACAGATTCACCAAAACTCGTAAAATTTGTTAGTTTAAACCCCTAAACCTATGTTGGTGATTACTTTCATATCCTTATACATGTTATATTGATGGTTTATAATGTTTATTAACTATCGTCAACAACAGCTCCTTCCTCCAATGCCGCAAATTCGGTGGCCCTCTCCCCAGAGAGATCCATGAAGCATGGCGAGATCCATGGAGGTGGTGTGGCTGTGTTGCAAGAGAGTGGGTGGCTCTCCCCCACCGTGGCAGGGCGCCCTCCTAACCCCCGGCGGCGCCCTCTCTCACCTCGGCAACTGAGCTCCCCCACCATCGCCACCGAGCCAAGCTCGGTACTAGTGGCTGGGGTGGTGGTGGTGCTCGCGCGCAGCCGCTAGCTGCCATCTCCGACCCCGATGACTGGAATCGACTGGCTCAGCCTTCCCCTCCCCTATGTTGCATATATATGTTTCAAGTGTTTTAGACATTTCAGATGTATGTTGCGATTGTTTCATATGTATGTTGCAAAGTAGATCGGAGGATGTCGCACATGTTGCATATGGTTGCAAGTGTTTCAGAGGCATATTGTAAGTGTTTGTTCAAAATATTTTATCTGTTTCCAGATGTATGTTGCATGTATTTTGATCTAGATGTTGCATATGTGATGTATGCTGCAAGCATTTTAATCTAGAAGTCACATATGTTTTTACACATATGTTGCAACAACCTGTTCCAAAATGTTTCATCTATTTCAGTCTTCTATTGCAACAAGTGTTTTCATGTTGTAAGTTGCAAGTGTTCTATCTGGATGTTGCATATGTTTTCATAAATTGTTGCAAGTGTATGTTCTAGATGTTTCATCTGTTTTAGACATATGTTGCATTCAAGTGTTTCATGTTGCACGTGTTTAATGTTGTTCGGAGAGTCAGGGGCGTCGGGAAATGGGGTGCGGTGGGCCGGTGGTCGGCGAACGTGGCGCACGGCAAGCAGGAGGGCCGGCGTTTTGGGGCACGACTGGGTGGGGGTGCGCCTACGGGGGTGAGTGAGCTGACGGGGATGGGCATACAGATAAGCATAGTGAGGTGCGAGATTTTTTTATTCGCATATTAATGTTTCAGCGGGAATTACACCATCCAACACTAAGCACCCAGATCGAACATCTGAGCGCTAGCAACTCGGGTTTAGGTAACGTTTGGTTGAGAGACAAGGTGGAGTAGGATGGTTCATGGTTTATGAGACGGGACGACTCCATTTTCTGTTTGGTTGAGGAAGGATGGGATCAGCCCATTTTCTGCCCGGTCCAAAGACATCAAAAATGGGATTAGCCATTGACAAGTGGGGCTTTTATCATTTTTTTTCTTTTTTTCTTTTTCTTCCTCTCTCCTTTGCCTCTTCGTCCCAAACCACCGCCCAACATAGGCTCGGGCACCGCGGCTCCTTCCTCAGCAAGGCCAGTCACGTGCCTCCTCCTCCAGTCCCATAGCTCGTGCTCGCACGAGAACAAAGATGGATTCTGTGCTCGAACCCTCGCATCACCGTCGCTGTCGCATGCAGGCCCGCACCGTCGGACACGACCGTCAGGGTCATAGGCCGCCCCGCGCTGTTGGACATGGCTGTCGGGGTCACAGGCCGCCCATCGCACACCTCCCTGTGCTACTGACCGCCACTGCCTTCTTCTTCCTCACCCTTATGCATGTTCCTGAAGCTGTCTTAGGTGGGATGTCCCCGTCCGCTCGTTTTTTAGGGGCAGGGTCAGCCCGAATCTTAGGAGCATATTCCCTGGTGGGATGTCCTTGACCTTGCTTGTCTCTGAACCAAACACCACCCTTAGGTGGGATATCCCACTTGGGATGTCCCTGACTCTGAACCAAACACTGCCTTAAAGAGCCTGCATTCTTTTTCAGCTCCATTTCTGTTTCTAGAAAAAAAATTAGTGAGGACAATTCTCATGGAGCTATCGTTAAGCATCATATCCACCATAAAATTCGTGACACATGTCTATACATATGCATCCAACACATGGGGCTATTGCTTTAATTTAGGAGTAGTTAGAATAGCTATGATTTTCTTATATATTGAATGCATGAGCATAGACACATGTCGCAAATCCACGATGGTGCCTATGATTGTTTTATGGGACCGTCCGTGTTGAAATTTTTTTTCATGTTTCCACCCCCTCTCACATTGTTTTTCTACTTCGTTTCTATTTCCGTGTCCGGCTCCATTCCATACGTGTCTTGGCGATCCAATTTCTTTTTCCTAGACGATCATGTTTTTTCCTGACCCTGTTTCTTTTTTATTGTGAGTTGTGACATTGTTTCTTTTTTTCTCCGCTCGGTCCAATGAGCGTTCCGGCTTAGTTTTTTCTCTGCTCCTATGATTTATTATTTTTTCTCATAAACATTAAAAATAAATAATAAATACAATATTATGGACCTTTTCACCACCAAGTTGTTGAGGTAATTTTGATTAGAAACAAAACTTATTTTTATTAAACCGGGATTAAAATTGAGATTATAAAATCACAAAACTGATATTTAACTCTACCAACACAAGGATAGTTATAAATTAAACTTATGATATATTTATGAGCAAATATTTTCATGCTTTGCAGTGGGAAAAAATCTATCAAAGTTGTATTTTAATTCGATAAGATTTAGTAGTGCACTGCATGTTATTGTCAACATTAAATTGTACGGTTAAGTCTATTTTTGGTCCCTCAAATATACCTTTTTCTAATTTTGACGCCATCTACAAAACCATCTAACTTTGGCAAGACTTCAAGTGCCAAGAATGAACTTAATCCTAAATTAAACTTAGCCTTTATGATTAGCCATAAATATGGTTAACCTTATAGATAACTTTTAAATAGCTTATACGATGCATATTATTATCGAATACGGATCTAGACTCGGTTAAAGAGAATCATAAAAATGGATTCAAATACATCCATTAACATCCATGTTAAAATCAAATAAGGATGCAAATATCCATATTGATGCTTAAAACGGGTATGAATATCGGATCTTTTAGATATTTAGACATCTGGATCCATCCCAACATACTACAATACATAGCTTGCAACATACTAGTACGAACTAGCATCACTGTTAGCTCGAACCACGCAGTAGTGACAACATTGCTGGTTGAAGACAAGAACTGGCAATGATATTCCAATGCCAGGTCATGGTTTGGCCTAGTATCGGGCATAACAATATCACTGTTAGTTTTTTGTTTGACCTAGCAGTGTTCTAGTTATAGTAGAAAACCCCCAAACCATCTTCCTCCTCCCGCCCAACCCGAGCACACCCATCCAAGGGGGCGTCTTTTCCCCACCTCTCTCTCTATTGTTGTAGCCATTTTCACCAAATTATTCATGGAGGGGCTTGGTTTTTGAAGGATTAACAAGATCTTCTTGGTTTAAGCTGGGTAACTAACAATCCTTTGAATTTATAGCATGTTTTGTAAGTTATATTGTCATTGATTCTCATGCTTGTTCTTTATCCATTTTAGAGAGCATTCCTCATAGAATTCTTCATGAAGGCATCTGAATTTTTGATGAATCCATTTGATGCCGGCAATTTAAGGTTAGTACATATCTCAAATTTGGATTTGTATTCAGATATCCACTTGATTTTAAAGATAACATGTAGATTTATGTACCGATAGTTTTTCTAAATAATAACATATAAAAATCCAATAAAAATGTAGATAAATATTCTAGTACATATAAATATTTATCAATAAGTAAATTAAATTAAATATATAAAATTTTTTGTAAATATATAAAAGAAACTAAAGTACTTTATTAAGTCCAGTTTTGACCCCTCAACTCTTGTCTTTGTCTAACTTTATCACCTTAACTATAAAACTTTTTAATTTTGACCCTTGAGCAGTTTTGAGTGGTTTACAAATGGTTCTTAGATCAATTTTTTTCAGATGAACAGGAGCGGGCACGTCCCTCCTGATAAAATTTATTAAGAAAAAGACATAGGTTACAGGAGCAAAGAAAAAGAAATAAGAAATGAGCAAAATTGCCTCAAAGCTTGTAGCCATAGTCCTATCTACGGGAAGTATTCTGCCTTTGCTCTATGAATAGCCATGGCAAATTCTTTAACGAAAACACCTTTAGCTCGATCCTGAATAGGCTACTCATTTCTGAAGATTAGATCATTGTGAACTATCCAAACACTTCCAATAGAGAAAGGGACTTGTAGCTGACGTTAAAACTCTGCAAAAACGTTAGAAGGCTGCAAGTGAACATTGCCAAAATGTTGGATTTCTGATTTTTTTTTACTATTTTTTGACTCAGATTTTAAAATTGCTATTTTGACTCAGATTTGTGATTTCTGAAAAACGGATTTATCAGGGTGGCTCGTTTTTCAGCCACTCTTACAAATACTTAGCCACCCCTATAAACCGATTTGTAAGGCGGCTGAACAACCGCCACTATAAATCATTGATTTGTAGCGACAGCTAGGTAACCACTCCTGCAGTGCCTCCCTAGCATAGTGCAAGGTAACATAGTTGGACATTCTGGTGTGTAGAGAATATTTGAAAGAAAAATCATGTCAACTACATAGTTGAAGATTCTGGTTCAGCAAATACTTGTAATAATAAAAATGATGGGACATAGAACAGCCAAATAAACAAAGAAAATCTGGAGCAGTGAAACACAAATGTTCGTACAATATGGTGAATAGGACTCACGGTGAACATAATTGACCTATGATGAAAGCATTAGCACACCGTTATAATTGCTGGATCATTTGCTCAACTGTCCACATTGCACTTAAACCACTAATCTTCATCAGAGGAGCTCTGGCCAGTTTCATCACCATGAAGCAGATCTCCAATCATACATGGAGTGTAAAGGAATGACTCATATATACCATTTGTATGGTTACGATAGTAACATTTTGGGCGAGAGATGCCCAAGTATTGAATCTTGGAGGCATTCAAATGATAGGCAACCACTCCAAACCACCGAGCCATAAATACAACTTCCTTGAAAGGATGGAACCCAATAATGTCAAGACTCTAGTAACAGTATTCTTGGCCTTCAAGGTGATTAACAGTGAATGTATCATCATTGTCGGAGTCCCACTCGCAACTCTCCTGGATACTAGTCTTATCTTCTTCTACGGTCCAAGATCCATCCGGCTGCCTAGCATTGTGATCATAACTTCATAAGGGAGTGATGCTACATAATGAGCATAGTACCCAACCTCAACTTCATACTTCAGAACCCACTTCATCTGTCCGCATGATTCATTGAGCGTCCAAATCTTTAATTGACGATGATCATCATCAACTATTCCAAAGCATACATCCTTCTGTAATTTCCCCAAATATGGTTTTGCATACTTAACGTTGGTTGGCGCTTCTATTATTTGATACTCACTGTTTGACAATGAAAGCCTGTAATAAAAAGGTAAAATTACCATTACAACACACGATAGATATTTGTTTGATGTACTGATGTGTTAAATGCATCTACAACTATTTAAGTAGTATCAAATAACTAAAAATATTTAATTATAAAAATGCACGTGAACATAAAACATTTTGGTACTAACTGTATGGTACCGAATGTATGATGTGGTTATGTACACATATGAAGACATGAAAAGGGCATATGGTCTAACTTACATATAACCAAAAAAAAAGGCAAACCTGAGGTGAAAATGGCAGTGGTGATTATCAATTATAGGAATCTAAAAAGACATAATAAAAAAATGAGTGGTACGTGCATTATTATTATCTTGTTTAATTTTTCCCCACCACCAGACTTATGGGCCAACAATAAACCAACCTATATCTATATCTATGTCTATTTCCATTCTATACTTATACCCAATACCTAATAATATTAAATTATAGAGTTTTTCTACGGTCTTTCTCTCTCTCATGCCCATACAAAAATTACCATGGGCTGGGGTCAGATTCAAAGACAAGCGTTTGCTTGGCCCTTTCACGTCGCACATGCCTATACGATTTAGAATAAGGTTAGCAACCTGTTCAAAGAAATGGTGTCTGATCCCAGGATAAATTGTAACTCATGACATGATTATACTCAGCGGATACAGAGTACAATTTCGAAACGAATTAAAACACATGATGTGACTTGGAATGCACGGCACAATATAATATTCGAATTATAATTCTCTAAGCCCCAAATGATCCAAGTGACTGTCTAAAAAAATAGGCGTTCCGTTACAATGTCTATGGATTTTGTTTGCTAGTACACGCTACAAAGAACAAAATAATTGGCATCCCAACCGAGGTATATTACTGTACTGTAACATTTATAAAGTAGACTTGAAAAAAGATAAAAGAACGCATCAATAAAGCTTGTAAAAATAAAAATATACATAATAATGCTCCCTGAATATAGTACGTTGTCGATACTAAAACAACCTGGCAATCATTGCATGAGAAAGAAAAAAGATATAAATGCATACCTTGTTACAAAAGAACCGTGACAATGCACGTAGAGCGATCCATGATGGTAGATGGCGTATCGTCTACGTGGCCCATAAATCGTAGGTTCCTCTCGATCCAATCGCATTTTCTCGACTGTCCCTGCCGGCATGCCCTCGCGAACAAAAGCCCTCTCCTCCCAATGGCCCGCCCTCGACGAGAACACGTGAAGCGTCCATGGTGTTGGCGGCCATTCCATCAAGCGCCATGGGTCGATATCACGTTCCAGGTCCTCATCCACAGACGACGACGGCAGTTGCTGAAACTCCTCGTCGTGGTACACCCCTATCTCTTCCTCGTCACCGATTGCTGCGCCGCCGTCTGCCATTGCAAAGAACCAGTCCAGACAGAACGAGGCGCCTCTCTCTTCCTCCCACAGTTGCGCACGCCGCTCCTTGTCCGCCTCTGTCTCTTCCTCACCGATCGCTGCGCCGCCATCTGCCACGGCAAAGAACCAGTCCAGACAGAACGGGGCGTCGCCCTCTTCCTCCCACAGCTGCGCGCGCCGCTCCTTCTCCTTCTTCCGGCGGTGCTCAGGCGTTGGCGCCTTCGGCACGGCAGGGACCAAGACGACCTGGAAGTGTGGCGATTCCGCCGGATCAAACGCGATGTACGCACCGGCGTAGTGGTGATATCTGAAATTTGCGCCCGGAGGTCGGGGAAGTAGCGTCCACCGAGACGTCGCCGGGTTGCACGCGCAGAGCTCGCTGCCCCGCTTGATGTCACAGAGGAGGAGGCCGTTGCAGTGGTCCATGACCGACCAAGTCACTGCGGTTGTTGGGCAAGAAGCTGAGCATGCCATCTACTCTGGGGATCGTCGACGACGGGCAGGGACGGGCCAGGTGGTGCGGCTGCTTGTGGTCGACGTAGTTTAGGAAGACTCCTCGCACGGAGAGCGGTAGAAGATGCTGGAGCAGCAGCGCGCGGCCGTCAACGATGTCGCACCACGCCTTACAGACGCACCGAGCCACGGCGAGGCTCCGTGACGGCAAGCCATGGAAGACGCCGGCGAGTGTCGGGACTCCCGTCGTCATCTAATGGGTTGGTGCGTGTGATGGGACGGCGCTACTTCCTGAAACAGTACCCTAATTTAGGTTTATACAGATTTGTTTAGGTTTTACCCAAGGTAACCGATCGGAAGGTGCATGATGATGCATACCTGTCGATCCGAGTGAAAACTGATGGGCCAACCGTGGGCGTCAAGTTTGTACTACTATTTTCCCAATAAGGCCCGGCTTTTATATTGAAGTAAAGTAATGCAACCCCGGCCCAACAAAAAAAATCAAAAATCAAAATTACGTATTTACGTCAGATATTACACAATGAAACTACTTGTGTGATCATTCTTAGCTTCAGTATAAAGTTACTGTCAGATGCACAACAGAGGATCGCATTTTTGCTAAATTTTTTTTGACGGTAAAAAACTGTGGGGAAGGTCCCCACAGTGTCGAAGGAGCTTTTTATAAATTTTTATTAAAGTCTAGGGGTACTTACATAGGGATTTTAAAAAAAGTCTAGGGGTACTTATATAGGGATTTAACTGAATGCATCTAACAAAAAACAGAAAGCTGACCTAAGATTGGGTTTCAATCTAAGTGATTGGAGAGAACACTGACTTTTAAAATTACAAAGCCATCTGGCTTGACACGGATCTCTTCGCTCAAAAATCTTGTCATTGCGCATCTTCCAGATTTCCCAAGCAGCAACAATAGAGGCTTCGGTGAAGAACGGTAAGCTGTGACTTTGGCGAGCTTGGACAAATCGATCTTGGAGGTTTAGTGACTGATCCCAACTGAAATTGATCGTCGACCAACACTGGACTGCAAATGGACATGTAAAGAAGAGATGCTCAATGGTTTCCTCCTCCCTTGTCTCACACATAACGCAGAGATCATCATTGTGAACATGTATGTTCCTTCTGGTTAGCATCGTTTTTGTATTGAGCCGATCTACCAAAATGAGCCATGCGAAGAATTTAATTCTAGGCATACATCCAGACTTCCATACCTCCTTGAAGATTGGGTGGCCGGCAAAGGCCTGGAAGACATGAGAATAAAATTTCTTGGAAGTGTAGTCCCCATTCCATACTGGCGTCCATCGGTCCAGTTCATTTTCATCGTATCGAACATTCTGGAGGTGGTCTTGCATCTGTTGGAGCTCCTCATGGGCTTGGTGCGATAGAGGCAGAATGAACAAAGAGTCTAGGTCCTCAGCTTGCATAACATGTAGCACAGAGATACCTTCTGATCTTGAGAATGAAGCCAATCTAGGGAAGTCATGTTGCAAGATACAACCAGCCCATTCATCTTCCCAGAAACATACTGTAGAACCGTCTCCAATGGAACATCGAGCTATAGTGCGGTATAACCCATTGAGTCTGAGCACATCCTTCCACCAAAAGGATCCAACTTCACGGACAGCGTGTGGCACTTTTGTGGAGTAATACCTGAACCAGATTAGTTGCACCCAAGGCACATCGGACCTATTGTAAAACTTATGCAGGTGTTTCATCAACAATGCGTCGTTCTGTAGCCTTAGGTTGAGAACTCCTAGACCTCCTTTGTCTTTAGGCATTTGCACAGTCTCCCAGGCTACTAGATTGCCTCCTCTCTTTTTCTCTGAATTGCCTCGCCACAAGCATTGTTTCCTAGCTCGATCAATGTTTTCAATGACTCCTATGGGTAGTTTGATAGTGCAGAGGGCATAGGTGGTGATGGGTGTTATTGCTGAGCTGAGCATTTGTAACCTTCCAGAGTAAGATAGCCAGGTGGAGCAGCCCGTGAGGCGTCTTTCAACTCTGTCCATCAACGGTGTGAGATCCTCCATGCGTGGCTTCGTGGTTCCCATCGGCAAGCCAAGATATGTGAAGGGTAGAGTGCCCACTGTGCATCCAAAAGTACTTGCCAAGCACTGCATCCTATCTGGTGACACATTGATGGGGATCATTTGGGACTTTCTGTAGTTGACTCTGAGGCCTGTCGATTCTGCAAAGCTGTTGAGCAAAGACTTGAGGAAGAAGAGCTGTCGAGCATCAACTTGCATTATCATGAGTGTATCATCAGCGTATTGCACTATTGGAAAGTCTTCTGTTGGCTGTGGAATTGGAGCCTTGAGTAGGCCTAAACTTGTGGCCTTGTTCACCAGTATCTGCAGGAGCTCGGCTGCCAACACAAATAGCAACGGGGATAGAGGATCCCCCTGGCGTACACCCCGTTTGCACTTGAAAAATCTCCCAGGAACACCGTTTAACAAGATTGCTGAGCTAGCACTGCTTAGAATGTTGCTGACCCAATGAAGCCATTTGGGAGGAAAGCCCAAGTGCTCCATGACTAGTAGAATCACTGAGTGCTCAACTGTGTCGAATGCCTTTTCAAAATCAAGTTTCAGAATGATGGCTTGTCTCCTTGACTGGTGGCACTGATGGATGTATTCGAAGCTCCAAGCTAAGCAATCTTGTATAGTGCGTGTTTTGATAAAACCATACTGGTTACGGTGGATTAGTTGAATGATCACTGCTTGCAAGTGGTCAGCCATAATCTTGGTGATCAGTTTGAGACTGATGTTCATGAGGGAAATCGACCTATAATCACTTACTGTTTCAGGGCTATCAATTTTCGGAACCAATGTGATAAATGATGTATTGATGCATTCAAGGTTGGTTGTTCCCATGTAAAAATCCTGACAGAGTTTGTAAAAATCAGATTTAATAATATGCCAACATCTCTTCATGAATAGACCATTGAAACCGTCGGGTCCCGGTGCTTTGTCACTCGGCATTCTCTTGACAATAAGATCAATCTCTGACTGCTGGAAAGGTTCAGCAAGATCTTGTAGGCCATCAACTGGTTCAATAAGGTTAGGTAAGTCAAAGAGCATGGCAGGGTTGGTACTGACACCTATACGGTTTCTGAAAGCACTCCATAACAAACCAACCTTCCCTTCATGGTTCTGTACCCAAAATCCATTTTCATTTAGAATTTGGGCAATGGAATTCCTTCTGTATGATATCGTCGCCATACTGTGAAAAATTTTTGTGCATTCATCCCCAAGCCTAACTCTATTGATTGTGTACCTTTTTTCCAGTATAGGTTCTTATAATGCAGCAGTTTCTGTAGTTGGGTCTTGACCAGTCTTCTTAGATTTCTTTCAGGATTATAGAGTAGCCTAGTGTCCTCTAGACTGTCCAGATAGCCGATCACTATATTGCAGTTTTCAATAAGCAGCTTTAGGTTTGACATATTGCGACTCCATTTTCTAAGATCAACTCTGAGCTTCTTGAACTTGGCCGACAATGTTTTTGCAGCATTAACACTGTCAGCAGTAGATAGCCAACTGTTTTGCACCGTTGTCAGAAAGTTGTCATGCTCTGCCCAAAAATTCTTGAAGCGAAATATATTCGACCGAGGGATGCAGGTGCTGATCACAATCTTGCATGGTATGTGGTCCAAGGTGATTTTGGCTAGTGGAAGCACTTCGGTATGAGGGAAATCTAGGGTCCAGTTCGGTGATGTGAAAAACCAATCAAGCTGTTCAAGCAAGGGATCTGACAGCATGTTACTCCACGTGTATGCCCTGCCCTTTAGTGGTAACTCAATAAGGCCTAGATGCCCAATAGCATCATTGAAAAGTAGAGTGTCTGCCAGATTGCCCCCCAGCCTATTGCGGTTATTAAGCGATCTGTAGAAATTGAAATCACCAAGGAAGATCCAGTTGATTGAGTCGTGAATCTCATGAGCTTTGAACCAATTGATGAAGGCGGTGCGAGCAGGATCATCACATGGGCCATAGATGTTGGTTAGGAACCAAACATCTCCATTGTGTACCGAGGTGATCTGAATAGTGATTCCAAAGCTCTGCTTATCAACAACTATACCCCCAAAGACTGAACTATTCCAGACGACTAAGATACCTCCCGAGGCGCCAGTAGATGGGACATAATCAAACTGATGAAAGCGTCTGGGCGCGAATTTGCGAATGTACGACATATCAAAGTGCTCACGCTTTGTCTCTTGCAGGCAAACAACAGAACAAGCACTCTCTTCAATTTTTTCCCGAACCGCGTCACACTTATCAACAGCATTAATGCCACGGACGTTCCAACATAAGATGTTCCAACTACGATTACTCATTAATAACCGATGGTGAAAAGGGTTCAAGATCCACCGTGGCTAGCAACGGTGGAGGTGCATCATTGGCACTTGGTTCTGCAGGTGTAGGCGCTTGCATAAGTGCGTCTTCGGAGAGCTCGCCAGGAGCAACCCCGCAGTTAAGACCCTAGCTCTGGAGCACTGGTAAAGAAACAGGGCCAGTCTTGCCTGTCTTCTCATCAATTTCAATCACACAGATTTTCTGCTTTTTGTTCGGCTCCTTGCTTAACCTTACTTCACAAAAACCATCAGTCCTCTTGAGCCTGGTGCAGCGCCTGACTGATGTTTCCACTAGTGGACTGGCTGAGTCAGCAATCCTCAGTGGGAGGGAAACAACATTTGAAGCTCTGACTGTCTTCTTCTTTCGGCCCCTGATAGAGGTTGGGCTGGGCTGAATCTGATTGCTTTGAAATTCAAATGTTGCTGGGCTAAAAAAACTTGGGCCTTGGTTTCCATCAGTTGCCGCCGGATTCAAGGTCAAGCTACCTGACTGATTAACATCCTCAGACTGGATTGCACTTTCATTTTCTACATTCTGATTCACCTGGAGCTGCTGGGTGGTAGTGTGTACTGCACGACGCCTTGCTTCTACAATGATGGGCCAGTACTCCAGGGCTATTGCATGTGGGCATGGTGGTTGCCATGGGACAATCTCTAACCCCGTGACTGCAGGCACTTCATGCTGGTTCTGAAAAATTTGCCTGTCTATCTGGATCGGCTTGAATGGAATGTTGTTAGCCGGTTCTGTTGCTTTCTGCTACGAGGAACTTGGGGTGCCTCGCCTGTGAGATGAACTGATGGTTGCACAGTGCCGTAGAGCTGCCATGAACCTTGACATGTCTTCACTGGAAGACAGATTGATGTTGAAGCCTGTGAAAGGAGACTCATGGCCATGAGGCTGCAGCTGTTGTTTCCCAGCAATAAAGAACTGTGCAAACCCGAGGTTAATTGGTCCTGGTATGTAGAGGCTATGGTGGCTCAAAGAAGATGCATACAGGATATCTTGCAGTAGCATTTTGGCTGGAGGCAATGGACCAAACACTTGATGAAACTTGAGAGTTTTTGCAAGCTGAAAGATGGGATAATCACTTTCTTTGTCCATGTTGTTATTGAACTGATGGACAATATCCTGGTGATTCTCTATCAATGATGGTGGCGATGGCGGCAAGACTTTCACGTCCGCAGACTGATGATCAGCCGGCATTGGCGGTGGCGGCGAGACTTGGACTGCAGATTGGTGTGGGTTAGGATTTTCCTGAATATATGAAGAAGGCAAAGAGTCGGCGCTCTTTTCGCGGTGGAGATTTTGCTTTGCACTGAGTTTGACTGCTATTTTGGGCCTCCATAACAAGGCTGGATTGTTGCGTGTTAGGCACCAACGAGCACGGTGACCATAATTATGGCACTCCTTACATCTCGGTAGACTGGAACAAAAACGAGCCAAATGACCTGGACCCAGACAATTCCAACAGATCACCTTTGAATTTGTATTATTACCAGAGGGAGCTCCTTGAATTTCGTCATTTCTGTTAGATCTGCATGTTGACTCTGATTTTGATTGATCTTCCGATGAACATGCAATTTTGGATCAGATAATAGAAGCAGAGAAAAGAGAACCAGATTGATCATGAAGCTGAGGAATTTGAACTGTGAATTGCCCAAATTTTATAGTCTGAATTTTTTGTGGCGAATGATCAAAAGTTGTAGGTTTGCTGGGAATGTAAACTGGGGACGAGGCAAAAGTCACTTTCTTTGAGGATTTGGCTTTGCGTTTTTTGCTTCTAGACATGACCTCAGACCATTCTCTCTCTTGTTCTAAGTCCCAAACACGTTTTTCTTTTTCCCAATTGGCTGTACCATCTCTCCAAAGATGAAAATAAGCGTCAAAATGATCTCCGATGAAACGTCTAAGAGAATGTACATGAAAACCCACAGCTCTGTTTGCCACCGAGAAACGAAAGTGACGATCACTCTGGTATTCTACATGGAAACCAGCAGGAGCTCCACCAAGACAAAATGCCAAAGCAAAAGCCACTGATTCTTCGGTTAAACGAAAAGTGAAGCGACGGAATGTGACCAAAAGAAAGAAGGAGCCCGCAGGTGTTGCCAGAGTATGATGAACCGAAGAACCAAAGAGTTGAAGGATTTCCTTTCAAAACTTTTTCCCATGGGAAAAGTCCAACTTTCTCGCCAATTCCTCAGGCAAATCCATCAGGAGGGGAGGGGAGAGATCACGTGAATCATGGAAGATCATCGAGGAAGTTCGCTAGTGACGCCATCATTCCCGCTCTCCGGCAAAACATCGAACAGCCTGAGGACGTCCCAGCTCCACAGGCAGCCAGCAAGGTTGGCGGGGAGGCAGGATGCGGTCGTAGCAGCAGGGAGCCGACGGGGCCGGGGACTCGTCCTTGCCGATGTCGGTGCCGTTCGGGTAGTAGTCGACGTACGATGCAGAGCGCGACGGCTGCCCGGCGGCGCTTGCCCGCCCGCCCGCTCAAGGCCTAGCCGCCCGATTAGATCTGGCTTCTTCTCACCTTCGGGTTCGGGTCCCTTGATACTTTGATGTTTTACCCTTCGATTTTCATGATACTGACTACATTTCTTTTTTCTCGGTGTGTTTTTCCTTTTTTTTGCGAAGAGAAAGGGGATTATATTAAAATCAGCATAGTACATCCTCAAATTATGCATGGAAATAATCTGAAACAAAAAATACATAATATTCAATTCAGATTTTTCATTGAATTCTTCCCCAATAGCTTCGTTCAGAACTAAACTGCAGTCCTTATGCTGATGAATCCAACGACCAACCCCAAAATATTGGACATAACGTCGTGAGTTGCATCGTCAGGTACAATATAGGCTAGATACATCATCTCTAAACCTTGATTTCCTCTCCGCGACCATCGACGAAGAGATCGATGACCCGGAGTACGTATCCTCGTTGGAAGCGCCCAGAAGCACCCCTCCCTTGCAGATAAACGCCACAAATTGGCCGCCTGCCGATGAAATCGATGTCTGGAACGGTGATCTCGTCATGGCAATCACCGAAGTCATTACAAGAAACATGATCGCGACAAAAAATCATCTGATTTCCCTGAAAGATTTATTTGGACTAAACCCTAAGCAACTAGATATGAAACTGTGGGAAAAAAGATGTAGGACCTCCCCTCCTTGTCCCCGGCAGATGCACCGGAGAGGAAGGAGAGCGGCCCTAGGCGCACTGGGGGCAGCAGTGGTAGCGATGGAAGAGTTGCGGCAGGCAGCGTCTTGGTGGCAGCGGCTGCATCAGGGAAATAGGAAGGTGTTATAGAAGACGCAGACAAATATGCTCAGTGTGTTTTTCATTTTCAGTTGTCTTTAGAAGTTTAGAAGCTTGTGAAGATTGTAGACTCGAAAGACATCTTTAGAGTCTTTTAAGCCACCATGGAACGAATAGTCTTCATCTAGATAATATTTCACTAATACCAATGAGGTTAGGAACGGAGGACACCGAGCGCTAGTTACATGATTCCCAGACATACAAAGAAACAAAAGCGAGAAGAACATGAACACCAACAATATACATGCCAAGAAGAAGAAATAACGACAAACAACATACATGAGGAGGAACAACAATGCTACAAGGTCAAGGCATAAACTCTCACATGGAGGCAGGTGGTTGATCGCCCAAAAATGCACCACCAAGTGACAAAGTCCTAATGATCTCTATTCCACATGCAGACTGTTAGGCACTAATCGAGTCAAGATTGACAGACGACAACTATGATGCACGTTATCTATCGAGCACATTTGAGATCCAGTTGTCGTCCTCCAGCGCCACTAGAGGAGAGGAAGCCTCAAGGGAGGGAGAATCGACGGCCAGAGAATCAGGAGATACATGAGAGGGGATCATGGTCTTGATAACCAGACATATGTTGAGATAATGCAATCGAGGATCATGGGATGTGAGGCAAAGAAAAACTGGTAGCTAGACACCATCCAATGAGCAGCTTGTGCACCCATATAGGAAGTGTAAACAAAGGACCCTGTAGAAAGGTTGCTGTTAAGCCAGAGAGGAACATCCACAACAACGCCTACAAGTAGGATGCAACATCGATGATACTACCACCACAGCACCACTAGATTGAAGGAACCGGAGGTACTCTGCAGTTACCGGGTGGAGAAGGCTGCAACGACGCCTCCAAGGAGATTAGCGGCACCTAAGGGAGTCGCCGTGGACAACACCGACATGTGGGGCACAACTTTTGCCTAAAGCTCCCTCCAACCCCTAAACTGTGGAGGGTAATGAGTCCAAGGCACAACCTTACCCACGAATACGCATTGCGGCGAGTGTGGGCGCATTACCACGCCCACCATTGCGTGAGCACCCACTGCTTGAGGCTTGAGCCCTTGACAGCTCGCAAAGAGTAGTGGGACAGGTCACCAATGGTTGTGGAGGAGTGCCCTGAGTAAAGAACAAAGGCAGACAGACAAAGGAGCCACAACCACTACGGTGCCGCCAAGCACCTACCCATAAAGCTTATGTTCTCCGGCGCCCCGAGCCAGCAAAGGACGCGGCGAGTGTGCAGCGTGGAGCGCCGCCTATCACTTTCATGTCCTGGAGAACAGCAACAATAGCCACCGCTTGATGGCTTCATGGCGCCGATAGGCCACCGCACTGCTAGAGCCGCCGGAGGGCATGGTGCACCCCGACAAAGGGCGTGATGGCCTTGGAAGACGTGGATCTGACTCGTCACCGAGCATCCAGAAGCGGAGCAAAGCTTGGAGAAGAGAGTGAGGGGGAATGAAGGGTGAAGTGTGTTGTGGATGGCTGTCTTGTTGAACGCCATCGCTCGCCGGCGAGCGGTGGCGGCGACCGGATGGGTAGCATGAAGGGATGGCTTTTGGCGGCGATGGTCGGTCACCCCCCGAGTCGCCCCGAGAAGACGACGCGGGGTCTCGCGGAGCGGACCGTGAGGTTTGATCAAGGGCATTTTTCTATTGAAAACGGGTATAGAGAAATACAAGTTTAATTTGTAAATGGATCATACTGTTGTCTCACAACCTTTTTCTTTACATGTCAAAATGACTGTTTGGACTTTAAAATTTTGAAATACAAAAAGATGTCTTAGTTTGTTTAATAACCTATTATGTCATTGAGATAATCAAATTTCACTGTATAGTGTGCTTTGTCCTTCAATTTAATTAGTACTTTTTTTTGGCAAAGTTGTGAAAATTTTCATCATGATTTATCCCCGCATGATCATCTTATTACGTTGAAAAAAATTTTGGCTCCCGTGGCAGAGCACTGACACAGACCTAGTTTACACATAGGCATCCAACTATCCGTTCACAGCAAACATCCATTTTATTCCGCCTATGAACAGCAATCCACAGTCCATGTCTCCATGATAGTGCGAGAATCCGGCAAATGTATGAGTGGATATTAGAGCGGATTGTTAAGTATCCAGCGGCTGAACATGGCAAAACACCTCTCCGGCTCATACTCCGGCGCCGTATGCCCACCACCCTGCAATTCCAATGCAAATCCATTCCAGTTGGTGACAAGGATACCTGATTAACATAAATATGACATCAACAGACCAAATGTGCATGCTCGAGAAAGTACTTTGATTGTCGCGAACGTCATGTTGTTGGAGTAACTTATCGTGAACCTGCACAAAGTAAGAACAGAGATGCATGAATAATGAATCATCCGTGACGAACAGAGAGGAAAATAGAAGGTTTGGCAACAATCAGATATATAACTATCTAAGAGGCTGAAGAGGGCAGGAGGAAGATTAAATACCCACCCGGCGGCTTGGCCACCGAGATGCCACGCCCTCCACTCGTCGACGATGGGGAAGTTGAGCGACCTGACCCAGGCCTGGGTGCCCAGGTGTGGCACCAGCAGGTCATGGTCACCGCTGCAACCAACCATAAAGCCATATGCCATTCAATTCAACATGCATGTCATCAGGAGACATATTTATCAGAAAATTGCAGGGGTGCCTTACCTGTATACCAGGGCGCGGTAGCCTCTGGACGTCAGGTTCCGGTGGTACTTGATGGCACTCTTGAGGTCTTCCGTGTAAGGCAGATCTCCGTCGTGGCACCTCACCCACTCGTCCACTGTTCCCTGATCAGTTTAGTGATCGGTTTGCTTTAGCCTAGTTTGATTCTCATTAATTGCTGACAACAACAATGTTACTAACACTGAAATGACGAAACCAACAATGTTACTCACCTTCTTGATCCCAAGAGCTTCTCGAGTGCGTTTATCATTTGCCCAGAAATACGACAGGTAGTAGCCGTAAGTCTGCAGCACACAGAGAATGAACGAAAGATATATAAGGTTACAGATAAAATGAAAACAAAAGTCATTTTTATGTAGTACAGCACTGATCATAGGTGCTTTATTTACGGATCATGTGGACTCACGATGCAACCAAATGGAGGACGAGCTGGAGGATGATTTAGCATCCCTCTTCCCATCTCCGCCCTCAGGATTCTTCTACCATCTGAGCCGTCCATTCTGCTGACAGCATTTGGTGCAGGAGATGCGTAGACGCAAGTGTCCAGTAAAATTTGGGCATTCTGAACTTCATTGATGAGCTGCATCAAGGCAGTGTAACTATTAGTAAGTCAGGCATTAGGTTGTGTGGAACGATAATCGACAACCGACAAGCGACAACCATGTATAGCCAGATTGAAGCATACATATTGCAGATACTAGCTAGCATACATTTAGAAGAAGCTTACATTGTTGAAAGTATCCAGAGCCTGAGCACACAGTTTATTTGCAGGATTACTGTAGTCCTCTCCTTGGCAATGCCCCAATATCGTCTAAATGCAAAGAGTAGCAGAACATAGCAAAGAGTACAGTTGCGTGCACTTAAACTGCAACAAAATTGTATGCAGAATTGCAGATGGGAATGGGAGTGGAAGAACTAGATGATCTTAGTTATACCTCATACAATTGATCTGATATAATACCAACTCCATGAGCATAGGGCACTTTATAAGTAGAATCAATACTTTCGCCCGTGACTGCGTTACCAACCAGATAGCCCTAAGAGGATACAGAACAACGAAAGAACATGTATATCATCAGGCTAAGTCACTGACTAGAAGAATTAATTGTATGGTGTTTTCTTTGGCTATAGACAAACTAATATCCCCTATCGATATAACATATTCCATTTTGGAGAAAATTGTATGATGGGCATACCTTCAGATTAGGAAAGGGCTGACTTCCAACCTCAATACCTGAAGAGGATCAAGCGCAACTAGCTGATCAGTACATGAATCATCTCAATGAGCCGCCACAATAGCCCGTATATGATGGAGAATTGCCAAACTGAACTGGTTGTTACTTTTCAGTAGCAAACAGATCAATCAATACCTTCTGAAATCATCTGCCCAAGGAATGGTACAATTTTTCCAGCATAGGAGTCTCCACCAATGTAGAAAGGATTCACAAGGTACTCGGGATGATCACCGAACCACTGGGAACCAATGAAATATACATTAACAAAAAGCATAAATAAACATTAAAAGATTCCCAACTAACTTTATGCGAGTGACTAGATTAAGGCCCTTTTTGGTTAATTCCATACTAACGGGGTTGGAGTGGATCGAAGGGAATTTAATCCCTTTTAACCTCTTCAATCCTTTTTGATCCCTACCAAACTGAACAAAGCCTAAAGACTTGTGCAGTTAATCCACAATGCAAGGGAATTGGAGATCCCCAATCCCATTGGATTGGGTCCTTCGATTCCCTTGAATTCGAAATTAACCGAACAAATGGGAAGCGATTTATTCAGCATGCACCTTGATTAGGAAGTCACGTAGCTGCAGTGTGGACGAGATGTCTCCGACATCGTAGCCTTTAGGATCTCTGGAAAAGGAAAATCCAGCTCCAACTGGTGAATCGACAAAGAGGATATGTGACACCTGCATGCAGAGTGAGTGATTTAACAATCAACTGCTGCTACTCAGTTAGACTGAAACACAAGCAAGTAACTAGCAATTGGAAGACATGTACTTGATCCACCACCAGCTACCCTGCTTAACCAGTTAAATACTTCTCAAGTTTTTGCTAACAGTTTTCATCAGTTTCACCATTTGAAGAGTGCTTTCCATCTTTTATCACCAGACTCTAGTCAATGACATGTACACGTGGGATATACACACCTAGTCTTATTTCACCACTAACACAGACATGTAATCATATATCCGATGACCGATCCCATATTTTGATTTCTGCAACACGTATAGCACCAAATGATACAAATGTACTCGCAGAAAAAAGATGATAGAAATGTAGATAGTCAGATGAGACCTGATCCGTATAATATTGGTTGTGAATATTTCTTTGATATTGAGTAGAAATAACAAGAAAACACAACAACTAGAATTAGCTATTTAGTCTAACAATTTGTCTTTAAAATGAAGTCAAACTTTTAAAACCACATTGTTTCCAATAACTATTTGGATTTGAAATTGGCTTAAATTTCAGTCAACACCTTTTAGTATCTTCCTTGAATCCAAAACTTTTAGATAAAAGTTGTGTTCATATGAAATTATATATCGTTAAGATTTTTTGTAATGTTTTAGTCAATTTAAATTTTATTGTTTATATATATTTTTTAATTCACTAAAATATTTTTTGAAGTTACAATTGTAAATTTGATTTTTTTTTCTTTATTTTTATTTATTAGAATATTTTTAATAAGTTTAAATTCTAAATAGAGTTGAAATCTAAAATTAATAATGCTTTTTTTTAAAAAAATATAAGTAAGTTTTGGTATAACAAAGATGTAGCTCTATACTAAAAAGGGCTAAAAACTGGTATAGGCCATGATAAAATTGGGCTAAAAAATAACTATTTGGATATGATATCTGACACAGACATATTATCTAATAAAAATTTTGAAAATTTGACAAATATGCAATACAATCTTTATGTAGTATTTAAAAAACACATACGGACACTCTAAGAGCTCGCCTCCATAATTCTAAGGCTAGCTGCACCGCATACGGGATGCAGTATGCTACCGCTGCCAGCTCGCCTTTTTACCGGACGCTGGCGTTGCAGCGGGATACTGCATAATGTTTTAACGCGCGCGGTAAATGTAGCGCGGTAGCGCAGCTCGCTCTAAACAGCCACGTAGGAGAGAGAGGTCCATGAGTGCGTGCGCTAAACTGCCAAATGTTTTAACGCACAAACCAAAAACCCAAATTAAATTCCGATGGCATCATTAAATTTATTTCATTTAATCCTTCAAAACAAGATGTCACATGAATATATTTAGATGAAAAAATTTTAGAAACAAGTGGGTCTCACAGTGGATAGAGGATGATATAGAGGAAGGATGAGTGCGGGAGAATTGGGTATAGAGGAGAAAATCTTGATGACTAAGACGTATAGAGGATGAATACAGATGTCCATGAGTGCGGGTAGTGCGCACTATTAGTACATGAATCATTTTTAAAGACGGACGTTTTCTATTAACATAGTCTGACATTTTAATGGGCAGTTTACAGATGCTGTCAGTCTGTCTACCTATGATGTTTGTCTTTGTCAATGGTTTCCCAAAAAAAACCAAAGTGTCTTTCAAAATTTAAATCCATGACATTCAGTAGACACAACACCTCCATACCCACTGCACTACACAATCATTTGTTATATGTTTTTATCAACATTTTGTGATCTTGTGTTGAATATTTCAGTCCCTAAATGATATCAAATGAAAAAACCAACTATAAAGTTTTATTTGTCGAGCTCTACAATGTTGATTATAGGGTGCGGCCATCAAGATAGTTTAAAAAATTCAAAAAAATGAATCTCATAGTCTAAGAATTTTGATACAAATATTAGAGACTTCAAATATTTTCGAATAAAAAATTTGCAATTGCAAAGTTGTAAATTGTGTTGGGAAGTACAAATTTGATATAGATTATGGGGCTGTTTAGTTGGCAAAATTTTTAGCGAAACGCTACTGTAGCAATTTCGTTGTTATTTGGTAAATATTGTCCAATCATGGTCTAATTAGGCTTAAAAGATTTGTCTCGTCCATTTCGTCTAAACTGTGTAATTAGTTTTATTTTTTATCTATATTTAATGCTTTATGCATGTGTTCAAAGATTCGATGTGACGGGGAATCTGAAAATTTTGGCATCTAAATGGTGCCTATATCAATGTCTAATGTCGTTTGAAATTTCTGAACTTTAAATTTTGAAATCTTATAATATAAAATGAATATTTAGGAATCTGAATGACTTTAAATTAAAAACTTGTTGAGAACTACAACTTTTATGTAGACTATGTCAATTGAAGTTTCAAAATCTGAGAGCTTAAAACAAATTTTTGGTGCTCTAAATAACTTCAAATAAAAAAGTTCAACTACAAAGTTGTATACCGCTTTGATCTCTACAATTCTAGTATAAAGTTTGCCTTATTTGAATTCATATGAAGAAAGTCATGAATTTTTTAGACAACTATTCCTAGAGACGGATCCTTATTACTAGAGGCAAACCCTAAGAACGCCCTCCTCCGTTAATCGATTTAGAATGCCCTCATTCGTTAATCAATTAACAGAGACATCCGTCTTAGGATGTCCGTTTCTGTTAATAGGAGCTTTATCTAAGAATGCACACCCCTGAAAATGATTAGCAGAGGTAGGCATTTGCTTGGAGCTCACCTAACCATTTACAGAGGCAGCTCCACTAAATGCCCGCCTCTGTTAATCAGGTGTCTATCTCTTAAAGTTCTTTATGTATGAACTTAACAAATTTTAAACTAAACATTTTGACCCCTGATGATTTCAATCAAGTACAAAGTTTTAGACCTTATCAAGCACTATAACAATAATATACGACATGTCTCTATCCAAGCTCATTTGGAAAAAAATGTTTAAATTTCAAAATCTTAATAAAACATAAAATGTATATTTTGATTAAAATGACTTTATATGGAAAGGCAGTTAATTATAAAGTTTTATCATCGAGTTCTATAACTTTGATCAACCTATTCCTAGGTCAAAGTCTGGATATGACTGTTTTACAAAGACAGTTCTTAACATCAACAACCCCTAAAAATAATATTTATCGAGGCGGACCGTGACCACCCCAGTAAACTATTCGAACAGGGTAAATAAAAGATTAAGGTTCTGTTTGATCCCTTGGACTAACAACAATTTAGCTAAACTTTAGCCCTAGCCCTTGAGGATCTAAACAGGAGGACTAATGGGTGGGCTAAAATTTAGCCAAAGCCCCAACTAGTTGTTACTTCACTAGTCCATAGAACCTAATTAACTATCAGGGCTAACAACTGGTTCTAGTCTACATAACCCAACAGTTTCAGAATCCAAACGGGTATAGAGTAACAGCTAGCTAACTTTTTTTATTTTTGACCACAACAGCTAGCTAATTTTTAGCCATGCCTGATAACCCGTCTTAGTCCATCCAAACGGAGCCTAAGAAAATTGAGCACATGCATCACGTATATCGACCCACTTATTAATGTCAAAATATCGGTCCAACCTTAATATTTTACAACATTGGGGGTGTTTAGTTCCTAAATTTGGAGTGTCAAAATTTACTGTAGCGACACTATAGTATTTCGTTTGTATTTGGTAATAATTGTCCAACCGTTGACTAATTAGGCTCAAAACGTTCGTCTCGCAAAGTACAACCAAACTGTACAATTAGTTTTTGATTTTATCCACATTTAACACTCCATGCATATCAAAAGTTTGATATGACGAGAAATTTTTTTTTTGCATAGTGCACTTTTCAATGAATCTAAACACAGCCATTACTTCCTTCACTCTATTTCCACGGTCTTCCATACCTTGTACACAAAAAAAAATATGAAAACATTTTGCGATGATAACTAGTCACTCAAAACTGTTTACCCAATCATTTCGGCCTTGTTTAGTTCCCCAAATTCATTCCCAAATTTTACTATGCAAAAAGAAGATTCCCTGTCACATCAAAATATCGGTACATACATGGAGTATTAAATGTAGATAAAATCAAAAATTAATTGCACAGTTTTATTGTACTTTGCCAGACGAACATTTTGAGTCTAATTAATCAATGTTTGGATAATTATTACCAAATAAAAACAAATTTGCTACAGTACCCAATAGTAATTTTGCACACCCAACTCGGGAACTAAACAAGTCCTTCGTCGGACATGAAAAGTAAAAAGGTGGGACAGCGATGGATCACCCTGAGGGGGGCAGGGGGCAGAATATACTAGTGGATAGAAAAAACAAAAGGATAAGATGGCAACTTAGGACTTGTTTATTAGAGGTGTTAAAGTTTAACAAACACCGTAGCATTTTCGTCTTATTTGACAAAAAGTTTCTAATTTTAGATTAATTAGGCTTAATAGATTCGTCTCATAAATTACTCCTAATCTGTGCCAACATACATGCAATTAGTCTATATTTAGTACTTCATGTATTACCGTAACATTGATATGATGAGAATTAAACTTTAACATTTAGGAACCAAACGAGGGCCTTAGGCTTCTCTGAAAAGCGACTCACGGGCTGAGGTGGCAGATATGAGTCGACTCATGCCACTGGGCCCTTGTTTAGATTGGGAAAAAATTTCAAACCGATGAATAGTACCACTTTCGTCTCATTTGACAAATATTGTCCAATCGTGGACCAACTAGGCTCAAAAGATTCATCTCGTGATTTACAACTAAACTGTGTAATTAGTTATTTTTTTTACCTACATTTAATACTCCATGCAACCAGTTAAAAATTGATGTGATGGAGAGAGAGTGAAAAAACTTGGAATTTTGATGTCATCTAAACAAGGGGTGGAGCAATCAACTCATCCGATTAGAAAGATTGAACCGATTCACTCGTGCGAGTCGACTCATAGCCGGTCAAAAACGATTAAAATAAAGAAGCACGAATGACTGAAGCAAGTAGGAAATAGCCGGTCAAAAACGATTAAAATAAAGAAGCACGATGACTTCTGGTAAGAGAGCGGCCGGACAAAAGCAAGTAGGAAATTGTTTTTTTATTTAGCAAAAGAAAGTAACTGTTGTAATAGTTTTGTTTATTTGTGCATAGGATCCTCTTAGCTCACAAATCGACTCATCTAACCTTGACGTGGCCGTCCTTTTTCTTCCATGCATCCACTCACCACTAAAATGCCCTTATGAGGTTCAGGACATGTACGTCAATTTTTTATTTAGCAAAAGAAAGTAACTTTTCTAATAGTTTTGTTTATTTGTGCATAGGATCCTCTTAGCTCAGAAATCGACTCATCCAACCCTGACGTGGCCGTCCTTGGCCCGTTCTGCTGTGCTAATAAGCCGACCAAAAAACACTGTTAACTGATTTATTGTGAGAAAAAAATATTATTTTAATTAAAAAAACGAGCTAAAAATTACGGGTTATAAGTCGGATGAACCCAGCCCTTTTTCTTTCGTGCATCCACTCACCACTAAAGATGCCCTTACGAGGTTCAGGACATGTACGTCAACGTCACACGTAAAAGAAAACTGTTCTTTAACAAGTGCTATTAGTATAATAGTTTCTCTTATATAATACTATAACTAACTGTACTGTGTGTCAAATCAAGGCTGTGTTCAGTTCCGAAATATTCGGAGACAATATTCCTGTAGCACTTTCGTTTCGTTGTTATTTGGCAAAATTTATCCACCCATGAATTAATTAGACTTAAAAGATTCATCTCGATCTTTACAGACAAACTGTACAATTAGTTATTTTTTACCTACATTTAATGCTTCCTGCATGGGTCCAAAGATTCGATGTGACGAGTGACAGAGGAAATATTTTGGAAAGTGAACGGGCCCAAACAAAAGAAAAAACAAGTTGAGTATCGTATTGGTTTGTTTATTTGAAGGATCTGGAGGGGGCATAAGCCCCTACAGTAATTGGTAGTCGGTAGAAGAAGTGAAGAAAGAAGTGAGATTTACCTTTGACCACGAGTTTTGGTTGTATCGCAGGCGCGGCAGGGTGCCGTTGTAGGGCTCTAGGACGAATCTGATGGGACCTGCGCATCCAGCATCTTGCTCAGTTCGTGCAATTCAAAATCGGTCACTGCAACTGCATATACTAACTCGGCGGGCGTATCTTACCAATCTCGTAGGCGAGGCCGCTGAAGACGGAGCAGCGGTCGCCGCCGGTGAGCCAGAAGAGGAAAGGGGCGTCGCTGGCGGCGCCGGACTCGGACTGGACGAAGTAGTAGAAGAGCTCCACGCCGGCGTCCGCGTCGACCTCCACGTACCTTCATTTACCACTCAGTATAAATATAATTTCAGTTTGCAGTTTCAGAGCAACAGGAGTTAAGTGCCGTGAGCTAGTAGTACTAGTACACCAGGATGTGAAGAAGAAGACGACGACGACGATTCTATCTAGCAGAAAGAAAGAAGCCACGCCACGGCACGGAGACGCAGGCACGCACCCTGTTTCGAGGTGGAAGGGGAGGTCCCCGTCGAAGCCAGGCAAGCTGGTGACCACGCGCCCGGCGGAGGAGCTGGAGGCGGCGAAGGCGACCACCAGGAAGCAGAGGAGGAAGAGACAGCGGGAGCAGAGGCCGTGCCCGAGCGAGCGGAGGCATCCAGGCTGCAGGAGGCGGCGTGGCCGTGGCCGTGCCACCGTCGTCATCTGGTAGACGTACTTGCAGCTCAGTTGTAGGTGGGTGGAACAACGATGGATGGACGGAGAAAGAAATGTCTAGTAGTAGGAGCTAGCCGCATTTGTTTCCGCGACGCCACCAGACCACAGCAAGAAGAAAGAAATAAAATAAAATAATAAATGGGTGTGTTCGTGTCGTGGGGATGGTTGATGTGAGAGTGACCAAGACGGGAGGTGGACCAGCCTTTGTACTGGGTCATTTTTTTTCCGACTTTGTACTGGGTCGTTTGTGAGAGGAAGTACTCCCTCCGTCCCATTGATTGTGCAACTATCGGAAACGTGCTGTTCAAACTATGTTAACTTTGACCAAATTTATAGCAAAAAGTATTAGCATTTATGTCTCGAAATAAATTTATTATGAAAATATATTTCATAACCAATTTAACGGTACTTATTTTGTCTCATAAGAGTTAGTATTTTTTTTATATAATTTTAATCAAAATTTGCGATGACTGATTTCTCGGGATGCGAGAATTGCATATTCATTGGGACGGAGGGAGTACGTCTAAACTAGAGTAGTACCAGTTAGGGATGAAAACGGATCGGATACGGATGGATATCACTGATATGGTATTTGTTTTTATATTTATGTCTGGATTCGGAATCGAATACGGATAGTATAAAAATGCCGGATAGGATATGATCGGATATCAACATCATAAATATGTGATTTAAATATTCGGATACGAATACGGTATCGGATGTTAAATATCCGGACTCGGATACGGACGGATTAAAACCCCTCTAAACGGATTCGGTCTCGAATACAGTCGAAAAATATCCGTACCGTTTCATCCCTGGTACCAGTAGATTATTACCGCGGAGCCTATAGAGCCGGACGCTTTTGTGCAAGAGAATCGCTTTCAACTGGCCAAACACCTAATATGCCAACTGATTTAGGAACTAGGAGAGAATCGTTTCTCCATTTATATCAGGAGTTAGGAGCTAAAAAAAAGGAACTAGGAGAGAATCGCTTCTCCATCTACACCAGGAGTTAGGTGCTAAAAAAACCTGTTTCATCCTGCTTCCTGTTATATTTTGATAGGAATTAATAGAGAATCAATCATCATTAGCTTTCTACCGTGCTTCTTTCTAGAAATTCAATGGAATTATTTCATCAGAGAGAATTAAGGAGCTCTCACATTCAGAACCTAAACGGTCAGAGCGTTTCTACATCCCAAATAGAGGATCCTAAAGCCCTTTTTAGCATATCGATACGGAGCTGCTGGTCGGGTGCTCTGGCTTTCGCCCGCGGAGAAGTCCTGCGAATCCAGATGCATCGTTGCTCGCCATTCCACTCTTTTGCCTTCCAATGTCGTGCGAAAGAATACAGAGGAAATGGTTAAATAATTATTGGCTTAGACTGGATTTTTTATTTTTTTATGGGCATCGCCTTGATACGTTGCCACCCAGAACAAAGTTGAAAAGTACATCTGCTACACTGTAGGTGCTCTTATATATAGTGTATAATAATAATATATAATATATAACGCCAGGAATCGAGTGGTCGTCCACCAAATCACCCTACAGGTTCCATGCAGCGTTGCATGTTGCTGAGAATTTAACTTCGTCAAAAAAAACATAGCCCCTAACTTTAGAGCTAAAACCTTAAAATTCCGTAACAATATCTGTTTGCAGGAAAAAAGGGAGCGAAGGCAACATTTTAACTTTGTATGGAAAGATTTGGCTTCGCCTAAAAGATGGAGAAATCAAGATGTAGAAGAAGTCAATACCAGAGCGAAGACAAAAGTTTGGCTTCGCTAATAAGAATTCGACTTCGCTGATTAACGAAGACAAATAAAGGTAAAGCAGAAATCAACTAAGTCAAAAGACAAGATTTCCCAGAACAATGATGGCTAAATAGATGAACGAAGACTGAAGTAGTGCAAAATGACAACTTCGTCTTTGTAGTACAAAAGGGATGTAAATATTTGAGTTAGGGGTAAAATAGTCATTTCATATAAAATACGAAAACCGGGGTCCTATAAATGTCTCCTCTGACATGTACAGTACGATCATGAAATGAATACGACTTTGTCTTGTATTCAAACTTTGATGCTTGTGTGATTTCTTACCCAACATCTGGTGCCCACCGCTTGTGTGTGCTTGAAAACTCCCATGACCACGTGAAGCTAATGGACAGACCTAACAAGAAAGTTACCACTAAGGTAACCGAAGATGACCCACCATAAGTCAAAGACCAAAGTCTCAAAAAAGATGCACCCCAAGACCCAAGTTCTTCAAAGGCAAGCAAAGCCGAAGAACAAAGACTCAAAGAATTAGAAGAACAAATGCTGAGAAAGTAAAAAGAACTTGAAGAATGTCGCACAAGAGCAAGAGAAAAATCTCTCAAACAAAGAATAGAAGAAGCCAAAGCCACCCTTCATGAACTAAATGAACAACTTCAAAGCGCAAGCCACGAAGTCATAAATTTAGAAGAACCAAATTCAGCAACAAAAGCCTTTCAAGAAAAGAACTCCCAAAAGTCATTTATATCCATTGTTACAAGCTCTTCCCTGTCAATAAATTTGCAGCTAGCACAATGGCCTTTGGGGTATAAATTTAACATGATACCAACTTTCGATAGCCAATATGACCCAAGGCCATTTTTGATGAGTTTTGAAGCCGCAGTAATTTCTGGAGTCAGCGATGAAACAATGTTGGCAAAATCTTTTATCATGGCAGTTAAAGGACCAATACAACAATGGTACTCTTCGCTAAAAGTAAAATCCATATATTCATGGGATCAACTCAAAGCAAACTTGCTTGTCGACTTTTAAAGATTTCAACCAGCTGGCCTCACAGACATAGATCTGTTCAATTGAAAGCAGCAAATCAAAGAGCCTCTTGAAAGCATCTAGGCCCCGAGAGTTGGTTTCGGAAATTGATGACAACGCATTATCACCATGACTAACGTGTGTTTTGCAGAAACTTTGGTAAGTTAGGTCATGGGATTAGTAACTGCTTTGGGCACTATGGTATTCATGCCCCTTGATGGAAATCATTTCGGTTTTCAAAGGATTAACGACAAGATTAAGGACGGTTAGTTCTGGATGTCAAGGTGTTGAGTTATATTCGGAATAGTCGTTAGAATCTTCGCTTTTTTCCTTTGGCCGTACTATAAAGGGGGGCATGAGCGAGTAGCTTGACCTAGGTGAGTCTTTTTGTTTAGGTGTGGTGCACACTTGTCAAACTTAGCACTAGGTAGCTCAGGTGAAGCCCAAAGTTCAGTTGGAAGCAACTCGGTTCAAGTTGCGTCGCGTTTCGAAGTCGTTTGAGCCGTTTACCCTTGACTAGACGCGTCCGGTCAGTGCTGACAATCACTGCGTTTCAACTTGGTTGACCGGACGTGATCCTTGCGAGGACCGGACGCGTTGATCGTGTTGACATGTGTCTCAGAGGGTAAGAGAACTAATCGGACGCGACTGAAAAATGATCGTACGCGTCCGGTCTCGTTCTAGTAAGGTACTTCGATGACCGGACGCGTCTGGTCATCACTGATCGGACGCGACCGAGCGTCAGGTCAAAGTACAGTAAGGTCCTTGCACGACCAGACGCGTCCGATCAACCCTGATCGGTGCGTCTGATCACTCAGCGCTGTCGGTTAGAATTTTGACCGTTACAATCGACCGACGTGTCCGGTCATGTCGACCGGCGCGTCCGGTCAGTGTGTTTTTTGCTGAGTTGGCAGGTAACGGTTGGATTTGACTGTGAGGTGTATAAATACATCCTCTCCATCTCTTTTAGAGGTCTCTTGCTCATTTGTTCAGCTGAGAAACACCTTTTAAGTGCAAGGAAGTGCAAGAGCTCTAGTGAGGGTAGTGATTTGAGAATCAAAGTTTGAAATCCCTCATTAGTGACTAGGGAGTAGCAAGTGTGCATCCACCTTCTCATTAGGCTTGTTGTGGTCAAGTGAGAGTTCTCGCTTGTTACTCTTGGTGATCACCATCACCTAGACAGCTTGGTGGTGATTGGGAGTTTGGTGATCATCCGGCGGAGCTTGTGGATGACCCAACTCACCTTGTGAGCGGTTTTGGGCGATTCACCGTGATGGAGTGTCAAAGAATCAGCCCGTAGAGAGCACTTGATCCTTGCGCGGATCAAGGGGAGCTACACCCTTGCGCGGGTGCTCCAACGAGGACTAGTGGGGAGTGGCAACTCTCCGATACCTCAAGAAAATATCACCGTGTTCCTAACCCTTACTTTCAAGCAATTACTTTCTTGTATTACTTTTATTGCTTGGTTTACTTTCCTAGAATTGCCATGCTAGACTAGGATTGGAACTTAGGGTGCTAAACTTTTTCCGGTAGAATCATAAGGAACACTAGTAGGCACTAGGGGTGAATTTTGGCTTGTAGGATTTAATTCTAGCAATTAATTTTTAGAAAAGCCCAATTCACCCCCCCTTTTGGGTATCTTGATCCTTTCAATTGGTATCAGAGCTAAGTTGCTCCTAAATTATGCTTCACCTCCTAGAGCAAGATGTCTAATGGGGAAGGACCACCTCCCACCTTTGAGGAAGATGATTTTCCATATTGGAAAATCTGTATGGAGGCGTACCTCGAAGCCATAGATGTTGGGTGTCTTAGAGCCGCCACCGAAGGGCTTCCCGCTATCAAGGATCCCGCCAACCCAAGTGGTGACGAGGAGAAGTACGACCGGTGGAATGCAAAGGCAAAAAATGCACTCTACCGGGGCCTAGGAAAGGATATCTTCAATCGTGTGCGTAATACAAAAAACACTCATGAATTATGGGAAAACCTTTGTGCTCTCCATGAGGGAACTAAGAGTGAGTGTGAGAAACGCTATCACATTGCTTTGAAGAAAATTAATTCTTTTGAGATGCTTCCCAAAGAAAGTGCTAATGACATGTACACTCGATTGAATGTTCTTGTAGAGGATCTCAATGCTCTCGGGCTCACTCAATTGAGTCAATCGGATGTTGCAAGGAGGATCTTGAGTGTTCTTCCCATTGAGAAGTATGGTCACATTGTCACCGTGCTTCACCAAAGTGATCTCTCCATAGCAACACCGACACAAGTATTGAGAAAGATCAATGCACATGAGATGTACATGCACATCACTTCGGAAGAGGGCTCATCATCTTCTAAGAAGAAGGACTTGGCCTTCAAAGCTAGTCATGACAAGAAAAAGAAGAAGGGCCAAGCCATGATCGTGCAAGAAAGCTCAAGTGAAAGTGATATTGATGATGCATCACTTGCACTCATGGTGAGAAAGATCACCAAGATGCTAAAGAAGCTCAACAAGAGTGGCATCAAGTTCGATGGCAAGAAGAAGAAGTTCTTCACAAGTAGCAAAAGAAAGCCTATATCCAAGATGGATTGCTACAATTGTGGTGAACTTGGCCACTTAGCTCATTAATGCCCTAAGCCTCCAAAAGACATGTACAAGAACAAGGGCAAGAAAAATGATTCTAGTGATGAAGAAGATGAGAAGAAGAAGAACAAGCCATACAAAAAGAAGGATGGCAAGAAGAAAGAGTTTCACAAGAAGAAGAGAGGCAAAGATTACATTGTTGGTGATTGGCTCACCGACATTGAGTCATCATGTGAGTCCTCCGGTGATGAGAACGACGATGAGAAAGAGAAGGTCGCCGCATTTGTGATTGGGCATCATCATCTTCACCAACATCTTCATCACCACCTTCACCGCCACCTTCACCATCATCATCCACAACTCACCTATACCTTATGGCTAAGGGTGAACGAAAGGTATAAAACAATGAGAGTAATGATGAATATGATGCACCTTCTTATGATAAACTTGTAAAATTGTTAAACAAATACTCTAAAGTCATAAGAAGAACTAGAAATGAAAATGATGAGCTCCAAAATGAAAATGAATCACTTTCATCTAAGCTTGAGAATGCACAAAAGATTAGTGATGAGCTTAAAGATCAAAATGAAATTATGTCTTCTACTCTCAAGGAGCTCAAAACTTCTAACAAAGAGCTTAGAGATGAACATGATAAACTTGAGAAGAAGCATGATGAGCTCAACACTAGGCACAACTCGCTAAAAGACAAATATACTATATTGAAAATCAATTATGATAGTCTTGTTGTTGCTAATGAGCTTTCTCTTGAGACACATGATGCTACTAACCAAGTTGTTAAGATTGATATAGCTATATCATGTGATGACTTGATTATTGAGAGCATTGAGCAAGGCTCTAGTGGCAAAGGCAAGAAAGTGGTTGAGTCTGACAACTATGATGATTATGTCAAGCTCAAGAGTGAAAATGAGATGCTTAGAAATGAGAACAAGAAGCTAAAATGGTTGATGGCTCTTGAAAAGGAAACATCAAATGAGTCACTCATTGAGGAAAACAAAAAGCTCAAGCAAGAGAAAGAGCATCTCAAGACCGGCCTAAGCAAGTTCACAAGAGGTCAATATTTGCAAAGTGAGCTACTCATGAACACCGTAATGAAGATGGATAGAAGTGGCATTGATTACTTAGCAAATCAAGAGAAGAAGGCTAAAGCTCAACAACAACAAAGCAAATCAAAGCCCAAGCCAAAGAGATGTGTTGAGTGTGGACAAGAGGGCCATTTTGCTCATGAGTGCAAAACTCCACCACCACAACCCTTGCCCAAGCATGCTAGACCCTTTGCTTTCAATGCTCACTACATGCTTAGAAAAGATTCTAGTGGAAAGATGAAAGTCATATTCTTGGGTCCCCCAAACAAGAATAGGCCTAAGAAAATTTGGGTTGCCAAGTCACTAGTTGAGAAAGTCAAGGGTCCCTCTCAAGTTTGGGTCCCTAAACAAAAAGCTTGATCTCTTGTGTGTAAGTGAACTACAAAACCGTTGGATCTCATTGGGTTATTGATAGTGGTTGCACTCAACATATGACCGGTGACCCTCGTATGTTCACCTCACTTGAAGAGAATGGGAAATGTCAAGAGAAGATCACATTTGGGGATAATTCAAAGAGCAAAGTCAAGGGTATATGTAAGATTGCAATATCAAATTATCACTCTCTTTCAAATGCGCTCTATGTTGCTTCCTTGAGTTTCAACTTACTATCCATTGGGCAACTTTGTGACCTTGGCTATCAATGCTTATTCACACCAAAGAAGTGGTAGTTTCAAAGATAGATGACAAGCAAATGATCTTCAAAGGCTTTAGATACAACAATCTCTATCTTGTTGATTTCACCTCCGAAGAGGCAAACTTGATGACATGCTTGTTCACCAAGACTTCACTTGGGTGGCTTTGGCATAGGAGGCTTGCTCATGTTGGAATGAACACTCTCAACAAGCTATTGAAGAAAGAATTAGTGAGAGGCTTGAAGGATGTCAAGTTTGAGAAGGACAAACCTTGTAGTGCATGTCAAGCCGGCAAACAAGTTGCAAATACTCATCCAACAAAAGCTTATATGTCAACATCAAGAGTGTTGGAGCTTCTACGCATAGATTTGTTTGGTCCTACAACTTACAAGAGCTTGGATGGAAATCTTTATTGTCTTGTGATTGTGGATGACTACTCAAGATACACTTAGACTTTCTTTCTTCATGACAAATCCGAAGTGGCCAATTGCTTCAAGAAGTTTGCAAAGAGAGCTCAAATTGAATTTAAAGTCAATATAAAGAAGATTAGAAGTGACAATGACAAAGAGTTTGACAACACAAACATTGAAGCTTTTTGTGATGAGATTGGAATCAAGCATGAAGTTTCATCAACCTACACTCCTCAACAAAATGGTGTAGTTGAAAGAAAGAACCAGACATTGATTACCCTTGCAAGAACAATGCTAGATGAGTACAACACACCAGAAAAATTGTGGGCCAAGGCAATCAACACCGCATGCTATGTTTCAAATCGCCTCTTCCTACAAAAGTTTCTTAGCAAGACCCCCTATGAGTTGCTAAATGGGAAGAAGCCAGACGTCTCATTCTTCTGGATGTTTGGTTGCAAATGCTACATCTACAAGAAGCGTTAACACCTAGGGAAGTTTCAAAGACGTTGTGATATTGGCTTTCTTGTTGGTTACTCATCAAAGTCCAAAGCATATAGAGTATTTAACCATGCCACCAGTTTGGTTGAAGAAACATATGATGTGGAATTTGATGAATCTAACGGCTTCCATGGAGCAATTGAGAATTGTGATGATGTAGGTGATGAACCATTGAGGAAGGCAATGAAGAACATGCCAGTGGGAGACATCAAGCCTAAAGATGATGAAGATGATGTACAAATCATCAATCCACCATCTTCATCACATGTGCCTCAAGATGATGATAAGAATGAGAGAGAGTTGAAAATGAAGACACTCATGTCTCTCATGAACAAGTCAAGGCACAAGCTCAAGATGTTGATGCTCCTCAACCTCCTCATCAAGTGGTTGAAAGAAGAAACTCACCTCTACTTCAAGCACATCCACAAGATCTTATCATAGGGAGTCCTACAAAGGGTGTAATGACTCGATCTCAAAAGCGTTCTTCTTTTGTTGAACATCACTCTTTTGTCTCTTGTCTTGAACCTAAGAATGTAGAAGAAGCACTTCAAGATCCAGATTGGGTGAATGCTATGCACGAAGAATTGAACAACTTCACCCGCAATCAAGTTTGGACACTTGAGGAACATCCAAAAGGTGCAAGAGTCATTGGAACCAAGTGGGTGTTCCGCAACAAGCAAGATGACCAAGACATAGTTGTGAGGAACAAGGAAAGACTAGTTGCAAAAGGGTTCTCTCAAGTTGAAGGTCTTAATTTTGGAGAGACCTTTGCACCTGTTGCAAGACTTGAAGCCATTCGTATCCTTCTTGCATATGCATCGCATCATGAAATGAAACTATATCAAATGGATGTGAAAAGTGCATTTTTAAATGGCTTCATAAATGAACTAGTCTATGTTGATCAACCTCCCGGGTTTGAAGACCCTAGATATCCTAATCATGTTTATAGGTTGTCCAAGGTGCTATATGGGCTCAAGCAAGCCCCTAGAGCGTGGTATGAGCGCCTCCGGGACTTCCTCATTGAGAAGGGCTTCACTAGTGGGAAGGTCGACACTACACTATTCACCAAGAAGCTTAATGGGGAGATCTTTATTTGTCAAGTCTATGTTGATGATATTATCTTTGGATCAACAAATGAAGATTATTGCAAGGAATTTGGTGAATTGATGTCGAAGGAGTTCGAGATGTCTATGATTGGTGAACTTACATTCTTCCTTGGTTTTCAAGTCAAGCAAATGAGAGAAGGGATTTTCATCTCTCAAGAAAAGTATACCAAGGATCTTCTCAAGAGATTCAAGATAGAAGATTGTAAGCCAATCAAGACCCCAATGCCATCTAATGGACATCTCGACCTAGATGAGGGAGGTAAACCGGTTTATCAAACTCTCTACCGTTCTATGATTGGTAGCTTGTTGTACCTTACCGCATCTAGGCCCGATATCATGTTTAGTGTGTGCATGTGTGCTCGCTTTCAAGCATGCCCTAAAGAACCTCACCTAAGTGCCGTAAAAAGAATTTTAAGATATCTTAAGCACACCCCAAGCATTGGTCTTTGGTATCCCAAAGGAGCTAGATTCCAACTAGTTGGCTATTCTAACTCGGATTATGCTGGTTGCAAAATTGATAGAAAAAGCACATCCGGAGGGTGCTATTTTCTTGGGAGGTCTTTAGTATATTGGTCATCTAAAAAGCAAAATAGTGTGGCTTTGTCCACCGCCGAGGCGGAATACATTGCCGCGGGGGCTTGTTGTGCACAAATCTTATACATGAAACAAACCTTCCTAGACTATGGAGTTGTTCTTGATAAGGTGCCACTTTTATGTGACAATGAAAGTGCCGTTAAAATTGCTAATAATCCGGTACAACACTCACGCACCAAGCACATTGATATCCACCACCACTTTCTAAGAGATCATGTTGCTAAAAATGATATATCACTAGAAGGTGTAAAAAGTGAAAATCAATTAGCGGATATCTTCACTAAACCTTTGGATGAGGCTACCTTTTGTAGGTTAAGAAGTGAACTAAATGTGCTTGATTCTAGTAACTTTAAAAAATGAGCTTGTGTTGTCCCTTGAATTGCATTGTATTATATGTCATGTTTAATTTTCCGCAATGCATCTAGGACTTGTCTAACACGGTTACGATAACCCTTCTTTGGAGGAGTGAAGAAGCCTAACCGTGGATCAAACTTGACAAGCCACCTAGTCTTTACTTTCTCACTTTGCATTGCATATGCATGGTTGTTGCTTTGTCGTTTCTTTTCGGTTTGGCTTTGAGCAACCTCTGTGTTCGTCCATGAATAGAGAGAGCATTTGACGCTCCCAAGGGTTCATAAACTCTATTGCATGGCCATACGTTGCTCCTCGGGTGTTTATTGCATATTTTCCTAAAAATAATACTAGCCTAAGGCAAAATAATTTGAAAAACTTGAGGGTTTGAGAGAGGTTACTCATATCAGGTTCCAATTGGTGTTTATTTGAGTCTCTTTGAATTGGAACTTGATTGGGAGAAGTCGCGTCGAAGATCGGATTGAAGGAAGGCGTGTAACAGCGACCGAGCACTGGACCGGACGTTGGACCGGACGCGATGCTGCTTCACCACTGCGTCCGGTCCCGGCAACCACCAGCGTGTCCGGTCATCCTGAAGACAAATCTCAAGGACCTGTGACCGGACGCTGGACCGGACGCGACGCTGTGACCACTGCGTCCAGTCCCGGACCCCACCACCGAGTCTGGTCATGCGTGATGGGTTCCCGGGTGATCTCTGACCGGACTCTGTCCGTGTCCGGTCAGCTCTAACCGAACACGTCCGGTTGCGCCAGGAGCTTACTGGACTCTAACCGGACGCTGCTCCAGCGCATCCGGTCAGGCGACCAGCACGTCCGGTCACCCCGTGAAAAGCGAATCTGAGCCTCTTTTAACCGTTCGTCCCGATCTCTTTTTTCCATCTCTTTTTCCGCTGCCGCCGCCATCAATCCTAGCCCTAGCCCGCTGCTCCGCCGTGACTTCCCGTGCACCGCCGTGATGCCTCCAACGGCTGCGCCACGTCGCCGTGCCATCGCCGTCAACCGAGCCGCGCCGCTGCTGCCCGCTTCTGTGCTCTCCTCCGAGCCGCGCACGCCACCGTAGCCAATCCTCCTCAGCCACGTGCGCCACCGCAGTCGCGCCACCTTAGCCACACCGCACTGCCGCAGTCGTGCTCCTCCACTGCCGGTGTTTATCCACTGTGCCCTAACCCTAACGCGTTCGACTTCTCTCCAGCCGTCCTCCGATGACGTTCCTTCGCGCGATTTCGTCTCCGCGAGAGCTCGTTCATCGTGTCTGTGGAACCCTCGCACATCAAGGTCCCTCACCTTTTCACCGGAGTCTCGCTCATCTGAGAGAGTCTTGTCGGTGCTCTGTGTGTGACAGTTGACCAGTTTTAAATCTGAGGCCAAGCCTGCGGATACGGATTGAGGCCAAGCCTCACGAGAGTCAGTTCATCATCTTTCACTGTCAGGGTTTCTCAGTCACACAGATTCGTCAGCATGGTTCATTGCAATAATATTGGTGGTGCACCGAGTGACGGGGATGAGAGTCCTCCTAGGTTGACAGAGGTTGCCCGTGGCAAGCGTAAGAAGATTGCTGCCAAGAAGAAAAAGAGGACACTCACTGAGGCGGAGATAGCATAGGCGTTGCTGATGCAGCAGATCTAGCTGAGAGAGGTGGCAGAGGTAGTGGGATTCATATTGGCGAGCATCGCTTTCATCTTGAAGGTCGACAGCTTGGTACACAAGCCACTGAGGAGATAGAGGACCCACCTGGAGAGCAGCCCACAGAGGAGCCCACAGAGGAGCAGACCGTTCAGACTCCACCGCGTCGTTGCTCAGGACGTACGCGTGTTCAGGTGACACCTGGGCCAGAGGGCCAGCGACGTGGAGGTCGTCCACCTCCTAGGGCTCGAGGTCACCCCCCAGTCGAGCACTTTGACTTGAGGGGAGCTACAGCATGATAGGTCCAGGCTCTTTGGTTTGTCAAGGTTGGTCGGTGGTTCCCACCTCAGTGGGACCCCCGAGCCTCAGAGGGCTTCTACATGCCTCTGCACGAGGACTTCTATAGAGCCTATATTGACAGCGGGATTGCTTTCAGACCTCAGAGAGTTTGTCGACTTGAGGCTTTAGTTGTTGTTGTTGGTGAGCAGCTCCATCCACACCTTTCCTTTTTACCTGGTTTGTCAGACTTTTTGGGACGGACTGGCGCTTACTGCAGGACTTGGGGTCAGAGAGTTCTATTCCTCACTTTGGATTGACCCTGCTCACGAGTTCATACACTTTGCATTCTGAGGCCATGACCGTAGGTTATGCAGCACCAGGGTACGGGAGATTCTTAGACTCCCTGCTTTAGAGATGAAGATTCACCAGTTGTGCTTTGGTCAGACTTCACCACCGAGACGTCCTCACGGAGGTTCAGTGCCACCTACAGACCTGATCAGACCTTGCTTCCGTGAGCCATTTGGCGAGGGGTCCAGACGTACACCTGCCAGCTTGACACCCCTTGCTAGAGTGCTTGATGCCATTGTGAGATGGACTCTTCTTTCGAGGCTAGGATACAGAGAGGGTCTGACACGTATGCAGCTATGGGTAGTCCATCACCTCATCTCTCAGACATCGTTTGACATTTGGGATCTGATGCTCTATGAGATGGAGGACACTTTGGCAGAGGGCTTCAAGGGTCACCGTCAGTTACTGTATGCACACTGGATTTGCTTCATTATTCGATCTGCGTGTGACCTGCCTACTGAGATTAGGGCTGAGATCTCAGATACCACTACTGCATTCTCTGAGTATGACATTCAACAGTTGTGGGCTTCTGTTACTAGAGAGCAGGCACCTAGGCCGGGACAGCGTCAGAGGACAGAGGTTCCAAAGACAGTAGCTGAGCAGGACAAGACCGTTGAGGGTCTTGCAGAGGCCGAGCTTACAGATCTAGATGCTCAGCCAACTGATCCAGTTGAGGATGACGCCACTAACAGCACAGATGAGGATTACTAGCCTATTCCCCGATACCGCTCTCCTTAGTCTCATGACCATGAGGCCGGTGGTTCAGGATCAGCCTTCCGCTCAGACCTAGCCATGGTGGCTATCCTTGAGAGGCTGACCCAGGCCTAGGAGAGGCAGGAGGTTCAGATGCAGCGACAGGCTTAGGACACAGCAGCTGCATTCGCTCAGATTCAGGCTCGTCAGGACGAGTTCTAGAGGCAACAGCTTGAGTTTCAGTGGTAGCAGTTTGAGATGCAGAGGCAGCAGGCAGCCACCCAGCAGCAGTATCTTGAGCTCCTGCGACACCTTGTCACTGTTGGGGTTCCTCCACCACCATCTGTCCTTACTCCAGCGCTACAGTCCAGTAGACCTCAGAGTCAGGGACAGCCGAGCTTTCAGTTTACCTCTCCCCAGCAGCAGGTCTCTCAGACTTTTTAGTCCCCGAGCTACACTCCCATTCAGTAGATTCAGGGGGAGTTTTGATAGAGGGTTTCATTTTTTCTTTGTGTGCTACATTCATGCCACATTCATGCATCATATTTATATTCCCGCACTTGCTTTTTGTGACATGTGTGCTTGTGAGATACTTGAGTCATATGTGGATTATCTTGTTACTATCATATATCATGTCACTTGATTGGTTCTAGCTCATAAGGTTATGTTTCCGTGCCTTACTCTGATTTCATATGAGCTATGTTTTATGTGTACTAACTCTTCATGTTTTATCCTATGAGTACACCCTGTTGGCTTGGAGCACATAAGCAATTCCTAACCCCTTGTGCTTATTGTCTTTTGCTTATGTGAACCAAGTATGTTCAAAAACCTCAACTCTTATATCTACTGAATCAAAGTGTTGTCATCAATCACCAAAAAGGGGGAGATTGAAAGCATCTAGGCCCCGAGAGTTGGTTTCGGAAATTGATGACAACACATTATCACCATGGCTAAGGTGTGTTTTTGTAGAAACTTTGGTAAGTTAGGTCATGGGATTGGTAACTGCTTTGGGCACTATGGTATTCATGCCCCTTGATGGAAATTGTTTCAGTTTTCAAAGGATTAACGACAAGATTAAGGACGGTTAGTTTCGGATGTCAAGGTGTTGAGTTATATTTGGAATAGTCGTTAGGATCTTCGCTTTTTTCCTTTGGCCGTACTATAAATAGGGGGCATGAGTGAGTAGCTTGACCTAGGTGAGTCTTTTGTTTAGGTGTGGTGCACACTTGTCAAACTTAGCACTAGGTAGCTCAGGTGAAGCCCAAAGTTCAGTTGGAAGCAACTCGGTTCAAGTTGCGTCGCGTTTCGATATCGTTTGAGCTGTTTAACCTTGACCGGACACGGTCTCTGTCTCGATCAGACGCGTCCGGTCAGTGCTGACAGTCACTGCGTTTCAACTTGGTTGACCGGACGCGGTCCTTGCGAGGACCGGACGCGTTGATCGTGTTGACACGTGTCTCAGAGGGTAAGAGAACTAATCGGACGCGACTGGAACACGATCGGACACATCCGGTCATCACTGATCGGACGCGACCGAGCATCAGGTCAAAGTCTAGTAAGGTCCTTGCACGACCGGACGTGTCCAGTCAACCCTGATCGGTGCGTCCGGTCACTTAGCGCTGTCGGTTAGAATTTCGACCGTTACAATCGACCGGCGCGTCCGGTCACGTCGACCGGCGCGTCTGGTCAGTGCGTTTTTTGCTAAGTTGGCAGGTAACGGTTGGATTTAACTGTGGGGTGTATAAATACATCCCCTCCACCTCTTTTAGAGGTCTCTTGCTCATTTGTTCAGCTGAGAAACACCTTTCAAGTGCAAGGAAGTGCAAGAGCTCTAGTGAGGGTAGTGATTTGAGAAATAAAGTTTGAAATCCCTCATTAGTGACTAGGGAGTAGCAAGTGTGTATCCACCTTCTCATTAGGCTTGTTGTGGTCAAGTGAGAGTTCTAGCTTGTTACTTTTGGTGATCGCCATCACCTAGACGGCTTGGTGGTGATTGGGAGTTTGGTGATCATCCGGCGGAGCTTGTGGATGACCCAACTCACCTTGTGAGAGATTTTGGGTTATTCACCGGGACAGAGTATCAAAGAATTAGCCCGTAGAGAGCACTTGATCCTTGCGCGGATCAAGAGGGAGTTACACCCTTGCGCGGGTGCTACAACAAGGACTAGTGGGGAGTGTCGACTCTCCGATACCTCAGAAAAACATCACCGTGTTTCTAACCCTTACTTTCAAGCAATTACTTTCTTGTATTACTTTTGTTGCTTGGTTTACTTTCCTAAAATTGTCATGCTAGACTAGGATTGGAACTTAGGGTGCTAAACGTTTTTCGGTAGAATCATAAGGAACACTAGTAGGCACTAGGGGTGAATTTTGGCTTGTAGGATTTAATTCTAGCAATTAATTTTTAGAAAAGCCCAATTCACCTCCCCTCTTGGACATCTTGATCCTTTCACCCACTACAAGAAATCCTTCTTTCTATGACAAAATTCCTTATGATGGGGCAATTTTTTGTCATATAATGTACCATAATATGACGAAAAAGTCTATAGCGTCGAAAAATCAGGAGAGCCAGAACTATTTATGACGACACTATTTTTTATATCACATAAAGATACCCAGCATCGTCACAAAATGTAATTCGTAGGTTAGTCGGCTGACGGTAGCGAATTTATGATGATGCATACAATTTTTATGTGACGACATTACACCGTCATTGAATGTTTTATCAAATATAATGACCCCTAACATCATAAAATACTCTAGTAGGAACTGGACCCTTGACCCATGTCTGTTGGACCCGGAGCTGGGCCTCGACCCAGTTGAAAATGGAAGAGGAGGTGCGGCTGGCGGGAGACAGGCTGGGCCTAAAAGAGTAGGACACATTTTTTTTCTTTTTCTTTTTTTAATTTGTAAATCCATTTTGAGAACAAGTGATGAACAAGAGCGATTTCTCTTTTTAATTTCTGTTTAAAACTTCTAACTAGTCTTTCTCCCACGTACTAACTCCAAAAGTGATGCTTTTTTTTTTCTAAATTTTTCTAAAATCATGATCTATCAAGTTATTGTGTTGATTTTGGTCATCTTTCTATGTGACAAAGTTTGAACAAATCGAATTTTGAATTTAAAAAAATGACAACTTCAAGCAAGATTTTGATACCCGAAATGATTTCATCTGAAAAAGTCATGAAAATAAAAGTTGTAGAACTCATCAAGATCTACAATTTTTATTTTGGTCATTTGCTCATCCGACAAAGTTATGGTAATGTTGTTCATAAATTTTACATATCTCTCTTATAGTTTATGAAAGTATAAGAGAGATGTGTAAAATTTGTGAACAACGTTACTATCACTTTGTCAGATCAACAAATGACCAAAATAAGAGTTGTAGATCTTGATGAGTGCTATAACTTTGTTGTTGATGACTTTTTTATTTGAAATTACTTAGTACCCAAAATTTTGTTCGAAGTTCTAATATTTTGAAATTCAAAATTTGAACTCTCCAAACGAAGTCATATGGAAAAATGACCAAAACAAAGGTGATAGATCTCAATGAGTTATACAACTTTGTTGTTGATAGTTTTTCCATTTGAAATCATTTCTTACCCCAAAATTATATTCAAAGTTCTCAGATTTTGAAATTTAACATTTAAATTCTTAAAAAAAAAGTCGGATCGGAAAATGACCAATGTAACAGTTGTAGATCTTGGCGAGTGCTACAACATTGTTGTTGATGACCTTTTCAGTTGAAATCATTTCGGGTTTCAAAATCTAGTTTGAAGTTGTCATTTTTTGAAATTCAAAATATAAATTGTTCAAACTTTGTCACATAGAAAGATGAACATAATAAAATGATAGAGCATGATTTTAGAAAATTTTAGGAAAAAAAGCATCACATTTAGAGTTAGTACGTAGGAGAAAGACTAGTTACAAGTTTTTACCAAAGATTAAAAAGAAAATCACTTGTTCATCGTGAACAAGTGATGAACAAGAGCAATTTCTCTTTTTAATCTCTATTTAAAACTTGTAACTAGTCTTTCTTCCACATACAAACTCCAAATACGATGTTTTTTTTCTAAATTTTTCTAAAATCACGATCTATCATGCTATTGTGTTGATTTTGGTCATCTTTTCTTGTGACAAAGTTTGAACAATTCGAATTTTGAATTTAAAAAAATGACAACTTCAAGCAAGATTTTGATACCAGAAATGATATCGTATGAAAAAGTCATGAAAATAAAAGTTGTAAAACTCATCAAGATCTACACTTTTTATTTTGGTCATTTGTTCATTCGACAAAGTTATAGTAATGTTGTTTACAAATTTTACACATCTCTCTCATAGTTTATGAAAGTATAAGAGAGATGTGTAAAATTTATGAACAATATTGTTATCACTTTGTCGAATGAACAAATGACCAAAATAAAGTTTGTAGATCTCGTTGAACTTTACAATCTTGTTGTTGATGACTTTTTCATTTGAAATTACTTAGTACACTAAAATTCTGTCTGAAATTCTAATATTTTGAAATTCAAAATTTGAACCCTTTAAACAAAGTCATATGGAAAAATGACCAAAACAAAAATGATAGATCTCGATGAGTTGTATAATTTCGTTGTTGACATTTTTTCCATTTGAAATCATTTAGTACCTGAAAAATCTATTTGAAAATCTTTTTGATGCGAAAAGTCATTTTTGCCCATACCAGCTGTGTAACTAACTTATCCCATGTGAGGACAATTTTGAACTTTTACTCGCTTGAGTGCCTACATCGACGAAGCTAACCCTAGAGATAATTCCCCACTCCCACATCTCCATAGCCGGCCTGCCCCCTCCGTCGTGTTGGGGAAGAAGTACCCGTACTCTCGCCGGTGCTCTCGCTCTTGCTCGCCCTCCCTCTCAGCTTCCCCTCGCTTTGCTGCTCACATCACCCGCCATGGCTGCTAGTCAAGCTCGAGTGCCGCCGCTTCCACCCTCTCGGGCCTCCTCACGCCGTGATATGATTTTCCCAGAGATTGAGGTTGGTTTGAGCCATGATCTTTTAGGAGTAGCTCGACAACTTCGTTGTGATTATCTGTGCAATTTTTTAGATCAAATCATGGAGTTTTGATCGAGTTCTTATCGATTTTTTGTTGCATCCCTTCTCAGGTCGTAGCCCGTCGGTGTCTCTGTTCTTGCAATCAGGGTGCCATTCGTCGGTTTTAGTTCCAGGCCAAGATGCAGCGCTATCAACACCGGCACTGTTATGCCACGCTCACCAGAGCAGTGCTCGCCCCTGAGACCCCGTGATCCCGTTCGTTGCCAGGCCGACGAATGCTCATCGTCTGCAGCTCTCTTCTCTCTCTGCGTGTCTTTGTTCTTTGGCAGCTGAAACACAACCAAGCGGCGAGTGCTTAGCACCGTGTGCTACTGGTCGTGTGCTAGGACGAGCCTAGTAACCTCGCTCATTGTCTGCCGCAGTACGCAGCTCAGTTTGTGTTCATCTGTTTTTCTGTTCGTTGCTTGCGGGGGTGTGCAGCCCCTCCACCAGTCGCTCTCCTTCCTGAGTTCAGTCATCGTCAGAGAGCAGACTCTCCACTCCCACTCAGATCTGGATGTGTAGTTATGGAAAATTAGTACTTGTATTGGTCATGGTTTGATTTCATTATTCCAGAAATAGGCTACGGTGATCCACTGAGTTAGTCATCGTCAGAGAGCAGACTCTCCACTCCTAATCCTTTTTGCTAGAAGTAGTACTACTACTTGTATTATTCGTAGTAGACTGGATACCAGAGATCTGTTACTAGAAGTAGTACTCTTATTTATTAGTACAAGTAATATTGCTTGTACATTAATCGTTACTACCACGACCTTGTTGGTGATATAATAGAGCAATTTAGTTAGTACAAATATGGCTAGTACTCTGAATTGCAACCCAGTTATCCAAATTTATACAGAGAAAACAAACTTTAAGAATGACTAAAGTAGAATGCTACCTACCTGCAATGTTATTTTTTTACTCAAGTTGCTCTTTTGGTTGTGGGAACGCAATGCCAGTAGCCTTGGCATTACTAGCATACAGTAGTTATAATATAATGAGGAGAAGATATGCATACATATTTCATGTTTTTTGCTTAACATAGACGGTCATTAGGGCTTATTAGTGGACAAAGTTGTGTTGTTTTGTATAAAATAAAGCTGACATTGCTATTGCTCTTTGACAGCAGGCTCATTGAAATAGGAAATCAAACTTTAGCTTATTAGTAAAAATGTAGAACTGTGAAGTCATGGCATAGCATTCAGTTATCTGTTACATAGCAGGATACTCTCGTACAGTAGCAGCATGCTCAAGACTGATTAGTTGGTTGTTCCACTCATTTCTTCTTGTATTCTTAGTTACAACCTCCTTCCAGGAACAAGAACTTTAGCCTGAGGTAAAGGAGCAAGGTTCAGTTTTCATATTGTCAATTGTTACTTTCTTGCTTCACTGACCAATCATCCATTAATTGTGACAAATATGACATGTTTGGCAGCGTTGATGTATTTTAGGAGGTCTGTCTTCATTACCATCTTGAAGCTGACAGCACAAACCAGGAGATCAACATTGAATGTATGGTCCCCCTCCATGCACTAACCTGTTTGTTTACTGAATGTTTCTGCTTCACAGTTTCTCACATATTGAACTGTTGCTCCAAGCCTCAAATTTGTACTGATTATTATTTTTTGTATGTGGGATCAAATTGATGCACTAAGCACTTGCAAGAAGAGTTGTGTAATGCTCGCTGTTTTCAGATGTTGCAGCAACAACCAGAATGTGTCATTTTTGGATGTTGTAGGATTAAACTTCAGCTTTTTAGCTATCGTGCTTTCATGTGTATGTCTTGAAAAAATCTGATTTTTTCTGTACTGGATGTGCTGCTAGATGTTTCTAATTAGACTGATCTCTAGTGAACCATGTTTAGACTGTAGGAGCTGGAGGATAATTTTATTGACTATTGCTTCTTTCTGGCAACTGTACATGCTCTGGATCCAAGTGAAGCTTCTAATGGCTATCCCAAGCAGGAGGTACAATAGATATATGGAGCTTGCACAGGCTGCATTGGGTGAGACATTCTCTCAACTATTTTGCCAATTTATGACAATTACTTCTGATTCCTATTCATAAATGACAGCAATATATGTCACCACTGTCCAATATAATCTCTGTCATATGGGCCGAAAAGAATCTATTGACAGTTCCAAATAAGAGGTGGAGCGTGACTAATGATGGGGTAGTGCTAGGCTAATCTAGGAACGCTCTTTTGTTTTCTTTGCATCTAGATCATGATCCGGAGCTGCTACTTCTGTCAGATAACATATCACTCTCATTCCTTACAGTTACCTTTTGCTACTACTAGAACCCTATGATCCTTCTTACAGTATGAAACTATTGCATTATCTACATGGAATTATTATTGTCTAGACTATTTTGATTTAGTGAGCTCAGCCTTCTCGACAAATATGGTTGTTAGTTAGGACCGAACGAGATGATTTATAGAATAATAGTTAAAATAGACCATTTATATATATTAATTGAAATGAAAATTTATTTGTTAGCCCTATTTAAGTTTATTGCCAACTACTTATTTTCTTTTGTGTTGTTTTATTCAGTTGAAAGTTACAGCAACCAAGGAGGGCAATGAGGGACATGGGAGCTATATATTCTTGCAAGGTGCACATTATTCTACCTTGTGGTGAGGGACATGGGAGCTAATGTATTGCTAGAACTACAGACTGTCTTGTCAGAAACTATATGAACTTATTTGCATATGTAAAGCACAAACTTGTGTGATGTATTTGAACCATTGCACTATGTAATGTATCATATGATCTGGGTTGTATGTGAATGATGGTGCGACTTATATCTATGTTATATGACTTTTGCTAAGATTCATCACTGAATGAATATATAATACATGACAGCTTCTTAACCATGGTTAACTACCTATACATGACAACTTCTTATCATCATAATAGCGAGCATTAACCAGGGTACGTACCTGGCATTTGTGATGGTTCATACATTAAGTGACGCGTTGACTACACAATATGTGACAGATACTGTCGTCATAAAAGGTAACAATATGTGATGACCGAACGATACCGTCACAAAAGGTTCACATTTTGTGACGGTTTTCCAAATTATCGTCACGAGGTACATTATGTGACGGTCGTTCTATGACGACTAGCATGACGCTGCTTTTTCGTCATAAAATACTTTTTATGACAAATTCTGTACTTTACAGGACATTTTTGGTTTGTCATATAAGCCTAGATTTTTTGTAGTGACCCTGAGTCAATATTTTAAAAGATTCATCCAAATCAAGGCACAAATTTCAAATATCCCAGATGAAGTGGTGATAATAGCTGCAATTAAAGGGCTTCGAGTTGGCCAATGCGCTTCTCATCTTGCTCGAGAAAAAAACAAGTATAGTTGCTGAGCTTTACGAAGTCATTCAAAAATACTACAAGTCAGATGACGACTACAGAAAAAGAATCGAAGAAGAAAACAACTTTAGGGCTCAAATCAAGCAAAACAACTACTTCCATCCTCTAAGACCAAACAACTATGAGCAAAGACCATTCACACCACACAATCAAGTTAATTAAATTGAGAATGACAACAATTCAATAGCCAAAAGTGATTATGCTCACCAAAATCAATACATCCAGCGAAGTCAATTTAATGAAAGAACATTTAAAAGAGGAGGCTTTGGCACAAGAGGAAGAGGAAGAGGAAGAGGAAGAGGAAGAACACCTTTAAAACTTAAAAATATGTACTGCATTATTCATGGCAAAGGGGTTGGGCATACATCTAAAATGTGTCCCAAAGTAAAGAAAAGCATCGAAGAAGCCCAAGAAAAAATAAGGCACCAAGCCAATCAAAAGTTGTCAATCATGTGAGGCAAGAACAACAAACCTCTCATCAAACTTATTACCCAATGCATTATGGACATACCCAAGCACTACTTCTAGGGCCACCACCCGCATACAGCTATGAAACCACTAGCAATGTATCGTCCCATGCAAAATCAATGGAGGCAAAATCAATCTCAGCAATCCAATGTTCAACCAACACAACCTAAAGCTTCAGCTGCAAACAATAACCCACAAAATAGCCAAGCTAAGCAAGAGAATAACTCCCTACCAGTTTCAGCGGCAAACAATAATGCAATCATCCCAAGCAGAGAAAGAATACTAACAATCACGGGAGAAAATGGCATGGTACATGAAAATAACAGTCAAAGAAGAAATTACTTCCGAAGAGTAAATTCAATTTTAATGGAAGGCCCATAGAAGACAAGATGGTCCCATCTGCCAATCACATTTTTAGAAGAAGACCTTCAGTTAAAAGATTACCCACATATGGATGCTATGGTAATTGAAACAAACATTGATGGTTGGACAGTCTACAAAATATTGGTTGATGGAGGCAGCTCCGCTGACATTATAGTCACATCAACAATCGATGCAATGAAAATTGATCACAAAATGTTAGGAAGAGCCGAGCATCCACTTTATGGCTTCAGCGGAAAAAAGATCCACTCAATTGGAAGAATAATTTTTCCAGTTTCTATTGGAACAGTAAGCAATGCAAGAATAGAGCAAATAACATTTGATGCGGTTGACATGTACTATCCATACAATGCACTCTCTAGAAGAGAAACTTTAAATGCATTTGAAGCAGTCATAAGCTACTCATACTTATGTATAAAAATGCCAGCAATAAATAGAGTAATCACAGTACACGAAGACCAAACTGAGGCAAGAAACATTGAAAAAGAATATACTCTAGGACAAAAGAATGTTCACGCAATCGTTGAAGACGAAGAAAAAGAAGAAATAGAAAATGCGAAGCCTCAAACCAAAGCTCAAGCTTGTAAAGAAACAAAAAAAGTACCTCTTGATCCATTAGTCCCAGACAAACAAGTCATCATTGGTACGGGACTTTCTCAAGAAGAGGAGGAGAAACTTGTGGAATTTCTTCGAAGCAACAAAGATATTTTCGCTTGGTCATCCAATGACTCAGGAGGAGTCAGCAGAGACATAAGTGAGCACAGACTAGACATCAATCCAAAAAGCAGACAAAAAAGCAAAAATTGAGAAAACTAGCCAAAGACAGAGTTCAGGCTGCCAAAGCTGAAGTTCAAAAATTGCTTGATGCAAAAGTTATAAGAGAAGTTCAATTCACAACTTGGCTCGCAAACATTGTCATGGTCAGGAAGAAGAATGAAAAATGGTGAATGTGCATTGATTTCACAGATCTTAATAAAGCATGCCCAAAAGACAATTTTCCACTACCAACAATTGACTCATTAGTCGATCAAGCAGCCAGAAGTGAAATGCTAAGTTTCCTGGATTATTTTCTGGCTATCATCAAATTTGGATGAGAAAAGAAGATAAAAGAATTCACAAGTTTTATCACCCCATTCGGGACGTGCTATTTTATAAGAATGGCAGAGGGGATTCGCAATGCTGGCACAACTTTTGCTAGAATGACCTCAACAGTGCTACACAAATAAATTGGCAAAAATCTACTCACCTATTTTGATGACATAGTAGTCAAAAGCAAGAAAAGAGGAGATCACATCGAAGACCTCCTAGAAACATTTACAAATCTGAGGGAAGCAAATTTAAAGTTAAATCCTAACAAGTGCACCTTCGAAGTATAAAAGCTCAAAATTCTAGGTTGCATTGTATCAGCAAAGGGAATTGATCTAAACCCAGACAAAGTCCAGGCAATCTTAAACATGAAAGTTCCTGAAAATGTAAAGAACATCCAAAAATTGATAGGAAGACTTGCTACCTTAAACATGTTTATTTCAAAATCGACAGAACGAAGTCTACCGATATTTTAAGCACTCAAGGAAATAAAAAGAGACTTCACATGGGGACCTTCGCAACAACATGCATTCAAATAAATAAAAAGTTACTTGTCAAAGCCAAACACTCTAACCACACCAACCTTAGGGGCTAAATTACTCCTATATGTCTCAGCAATAGAAAGTGCAGTTAGTGCGGTCTTAGTTGAAGAACAGGAAAATGAACAGTCAAAGAAATAAGTCCCAGTTTACTTTGTCTCAGAAGCCCTATCTGGCCTAAAAATTTATTGCTCAGAGATTGAAAAGATAGCATATGCAATTTTAACACAGCAAGAAAATTAAAGCACTATTTTTAGGCTCACAAAATCGGAGCACCAACAAATCATCCTCTAAAAGAAGTCTTGCAAAGCTACAGATCATCTGGAAGATTGGGGAAATAGGCAGCAGAGCTATCTCAGCATTACATCGATTTTGAAAAAAGAACATCAATAAAATCTCAAGTCCTGGCAGACTTCGTAGCATATTGGACTCCATCCAAATATCCAAATGAAGAAAAGAGACAGCCAGAATGGATCATATATTGTGATGGAGCATGGGTGTTCGTAGAGACTAGCGCAACAGCAATAATTACATCACCCTCAAGGGTAAAAATGAAGTACGCTGCAAGACTAGAATTCCAATGCACAAATAATACGAAGCCGTTTTACTTGGACTTCAAAAAGCAAAAGCAATGGGAATTTAAATATTAGTAATCAAAACAGGCTCGCAAGTTGTGGTTGGACACATTGAAAAAGATTACAAGGCAAAGAATCCTGAGCTAGCAAGATACTTGCAATTCTTAAGAGAACAAGAGAAATATTTTGAAGGATTTACTCAAAAACATCTCAAGAATTGATAACTCAGATGCTGACGAAACAACAAAAGCTATAGCACAAAATACAAGTTTACCTCAAGATGTCTTCTTTCAAGTACTAAATCAAGCTTCTATCAAGACAAACCAAGAAGCTCCGAGAGAAGTCCATATAATACAAAGCGAAGATTGGAGAGCACCAATCATGGCATACCTTCGCGGTCATTACGAACCAGAAGACGAAGTTAACGAAGTTAGAATGAAGCACAGAACAAGAAATTACAAGATTATTAACAATCAGTTATACAAGCAAGGAATTTATGAACCATTTCTCAAATGCATATCAACAAAAGAAGGAAAAGAGTTACCATCAGAAATATACGATGGAATTTGTGGAACACATCCAGGCGCAAGAGCCATGGCAGGAAAAGTATTTAAACAAGGATTTTATTAGCCATCAGCCCAAAATGATGGCAAAGAAATAGTAAAGTCTTGTCATAATTGTCAAATTTTTGCAAACAAGATAAAAGCTCTAGCTACAAACTTGCAAACAATAAAGCCAATTGACATAATAGGCAAATTGCCACTAGCTCAAGAAAACTTTTAGTACGCAGTTATGGCAGTAGAATATTTCACAAAGTGGATCGAAGCCAAACCAGTTACAAATATGTCTTCCTTCACAATGAAATTTTTTTATGGCAGAACATCATATGCCGTTTTGGAGTTCCAAGACACATTACAGTAGACAATGGGACTCAATTTGACAGTCAAGATTTTAGAGATTATTGTCAAAACATGGAAATCCAACTATGCTCTGCCTCAGTCAGACACCCACAGTCAAATGGGGCAGTCGAAAGAACAAATGGAATCATATGCACTGGAATTTCATAATGCCTAGTGGGGCTTCATAAGGAACAATGGGTTGATGAATTATCAAAAGTTGTTTGGGCACATAATACAACAGTATCAAGATCAACAAACTTTACACCATTCAAGTTGTTATATGGAGAAGAAGCAATGACACCCGAAGAAATAAAATTTCAAGGCCCAAGAACAAACGTCCAAATAATTAAAAGAAGAAGAGCAAGTAACAAGCAAGGATTTGCTCAAAGAAGAAAGAATAAAAACAATCCATAACCTCAAGAAGTACTAGAAAGAAACAAGGAATTGGTACAATAAGAAAGTAAGACCAAGACAATTATCCCTAGGCGGCTTCGTTCTTGAAAGAAAGAGAAATGAAGATACAGTTGGAAAGTTTCAACAGAAGTGAGAAGAGTCATATCTCATCACTAGAACAAATAAATTGGGGGCATTTCACTTGGCAAACATTAATGAAGAAATTGACCACACCTGGAACATTGAGGCTCTACGGAGATACTGCCCTTAGACTCCAATCTTTTTTACAAGTTTTGTAATAGAAGTAGACTAGTTTTTACATTCTAAAGTTTCAATTCAAATGTAAACGAGTTGCACTCTTTTTCCACTTAGGGGAAGCCCTTCACAGGATGAGTGGTTTTTTAATGAGGCAGTCTCTATTGTAAATTCTCACCAAATATAAATGAGAAAATATTCCCCTAAGTCTTAAAGTACAGCAAAAAACTAACTAAAAAGCCGAAGAGTATACTTAAATATACTCAAATATCGGCCAAAACAAACTAAAAATAGGTAGCATCATTTTTCGAACAAGCAAAAATTAATGCTAACCTATCTAAACAAATATTGTATCAACTTTTCAGTTTTTCACTAAGGTGAAATTTGAGTTCTAAGCGAAGTCTACGTGTTGCATTCTGATACATCCGGCCCAGGTGGGGTTGGCCAAGGCCCAATAAATTAAGGTTGCCCGGATCCCAACAGTTCTTATATACACCCACTCGGGGAAAGGCTCAATGTCACTAAAAGACTAGTCTGATAGGGAAAGGGTGGCTCTCTCTTTTAAGGTGGCTTCCTCCTCCCAAGCTAAGCAAGGTGGGATTATTTAGAGGCTCACACGGTCTCCGCCTGACTACAACTAGGCCACTTGGCCTTTTTTGTTGCGTCTTTACCAGCGGGTAATAGTGGAGGATGTCCTCATCATTCCCACCTTCTTAAACAAGGGCCCAGCTTTGATACCAAATGATATGAACTCGTAAGGGTTTATGGTCGATCTTTCAATGAGAAACGTGAGATAACTCGATTGGAAGTCTCTCACCGATAAACCTGGCTCTGATACCAAATGATACATCCAGCCCAGGTGGGGTTGGCCGAGGCCCAATAAATTAAGGTTGCCCAGACCCCAACAGCTCTTATGCACACCCACTCGGAGAAAGGCCCAATGTCCCTAAAAGATTAGTCTGATAGGGAAAAGGTGGCTCTCTCTTTTAAGGTGGCTTCCTCCTCCCAAGCTAAGCAATGTGGGATTATTCAGAGGCTCACACGGTCTCCACCAGACTACAACTAGGCCACTTAGCCTTTTTTGTTGCGTCTTTGCCAGCGGGTAATAGTGGAGGATGTCCTCATCACATTCACAAAAAAGTAGGGGGATGACATTTTTTAAATTCACTAAGGTAGAATTTGACTTCTAAGCGAAGTTTACGCATTGTTTTCGTCAAAAAGTGATGGAACGGCATTTTTCAAATTCACTAAGGTGAAATTTGACTTCTAAGCAAAGTCTATACATTGCCTTCGCAAAAAAGTGAGGGACGGCGTTTTTCAAATTCACTAAGGTGAAATCTAACTTCTAAGCAAAGTCTACACGTTGTCTTCGCAAAAAAGTGAGGGGACGACATTTTTTAAATTCACTAAGGTGAAATTTGACTTTTAAACGAAGTCTATACGTTGCCTTCGCAAAAGAGAGAGGTGACGGTATTTTTAAATTCACTAAAGGGAAATTAAACTTCTAAAGCGAAGTATACACTTTGCTCATAAAATTTCAAAACATCAATACAAAATTATACAAAATTAATTTCATCATAAAACTGAATAATTTATTACATATTACAATTCAATAAGATAAGTTTACTACAAAAGTTACAATTAGTCCTTTCGGAAGCTACAATAGTTGCAGCTTCACTAATCAAGTCTTCAACAACCTTATCCAACATATGATCAACTTTACATCATAGAAAATCTTCAGAAACATAGCTCGGTGAAGTGCTCGAACATGATGACTAGAAAAAATACAAAGCATCAAAATACTTTTCATCCCATCCAACTTCCATGAACAAAGAAAAAGAGCTTAAACAAACTACCTGAGAAATTTTGCTGAAGTCCATAATTCGCGGCAAACAAGATTTCTTGTTCTCAGCAATAAGATTTTTAGATTCAAAATCTAGAAATAGCACATATCATCAGCAGAAAGAACCACGATGACCAAAAAACAAAGCATCATAACTTAACGCTTCCGTCAGCGACAATCTCTTTCTTAAGCTGCTGCAAAAGTAAAATGAAATATTATTATTATAAAAAATAAACCAAAAAACCAAACACACACAAAGAGAAATAAGCAAAGATAGGGAGAGTAAAACTTTTAATCTAACATTTTCCATCTTCTTCTTTGCCTTCAGAAAAGCATTCTCCCTGCCACCCATGTTCCAATATTGATTAAAAATATTTCTTACAAAGTAATTGAGTCCGAGAAGTAACCTGACTCAATTGCTCCATATAAAGAAACTTATAATCCTTGTCCAACATTTGTTCATACAAGGGATCTTTTTCCACTTTCATTAAGTGAAAAAGTGAACGAGTTGCATAGACACAACTCAAATCGGCACTAGTTTAAATAACAGTTGGCAAATCGTCATACTGACAGCACAACCAAGCAAAAAATGGATCAAATACTCCAAGCTCTCAATAAGGATCTTCTGGCTTCGCTCCAAACTTGTCATAGCAATTTTTGCAAAGTTCCCATAGGTGATTACACTTATCATGAAAATTTTGATCTTTCTCAGCAGACTTCTCATCAGGATATTTTTTTCTCCTTCACAATATTATCAAGATCTTTTTTCAAATTATCAAAATCTTCGGTCTTCATCTCAAGCTTTGCTCCAATAGAGATACATTTTGACTCCATGTCATGGAGAGCCTCAACTGTCTCTACTCTCTTTTTCTTTAGCAACAAGTTGAGATTTCAAAGATTTAATCTCCTCAAGCAAACTCTTCTCGCGAAGTGCCGCATTCTTCGCATCCTCTTCAAGAGATTTACGCAAACTCCTTTGCAAAAGAACATTCTACAAAATATAACATTAATATATATATATATATACATGAAGTCAAAGACATACAAAGCAACACTTGTAAATCAACATACGAAGTTGAGCCTAATTTACATACGAAGTCAGACAAAAATATACAAACCTTGTAAATCATGGTAACACTAGCGTCTGTCAACTCAAGGGAAGATTTACCTTCGGCATAATACGAAGTTTGTCCAAGCCAATCCTAATAAATTTGAAAGTGTCTAAATTCACACCTTGAGCTTGGCAGTACTCCAAACAATGTATGTATGCCTCGGGGTCTACTCCATCAGGAATAATTTCCAAAGCTTCAGTTGGAGTAGCAAGTTCCTGAGCCACTGTTGTTATTTATTAATGCAACACTTGTTTAACTAGTCATCTATTAACTTCCTACACTTCTAGCTTAGCAAACCAAGTTGTAGTCCCCGGTGATAGAGCCAGAAATATTTATTGGTACTACCTAGCATTACTACCAAGTAGATGATCTATTATTTCATGTGACTAAAAGAATATAAATATTAGAAAGAAATATTATTTGCAAGCGCACAGATTAAATATACCATTATAGCATTTTACCTAGAGTATTACTAGGTTGTCAATTTATATTTATACCACTGGAAAGGGATAGCTAAGAAATATTATTATCACTTATCACCTAATGCTTAGCACTTGCACATGCGATGGAGAGTTAACCATATAGAATCAATCTACTCAATAACATAAATAAGTATCATAAGTTATAAGATAAATATATAATAAATGGTAAATATCCAAGTCATAATAAATAATGATAAATGCACCTAGAGCACTCCAATCTATAGCAATAGCATGGTATTAGGCAGAGTTGAGAAATAAATATTCCTAAGTCATCTTAACTACAAGTCATGGTATACTATGATTTGTGTAATTACACTTGGCAATCATTGTTAAGACCAATATTATATCTATGTATAAGGAACATTGCCAAGGAGAGAGCCAGGACATAGCAAGACTATTCTCCCGCAACCGGGTTCTACTTGACCTATACACGAGGTGTGGGTTACAAAGGACTCAGCAGGGTTGTCATGCCCGTGATCTACCACACTTCTCAGCATATAGGGTGCATCCGCAGGTAAATACCATCTAAGCACCACGCTTACATGATATCGACCATTCACCCATGAATTCAAAGGATAAACGCTATACGAACATATGCATAAAGATAATACCAATCCAACTATATTAAGCATATAATCAAAGTAGACAATGAATAATATAATTAAAAACATAAACAAGTAGAGCGAAGTCATTTTATAGTATTAAGAAAAATATGTATGACAGAATACAAATAGAGAGATTACAAGGGTTTACTGAGCAATGCTCCCGATAGATCCGGAACCAAGCGAAGCTTGCCTTCTCTCTACTACTAACCTATATAGCTAAGCTCTAGAATTTAGAGGAACTCTAAGGAGACTAGGGTTTCTAGCTCTGATGACTTAAATCAAATGACTTGGTTTCACCGGAGAATATGTTTTTTAGCCCGACGTTCATTATATCTCCTCCACTTTTCCTGATACACCCCTACAGAAATACAGATTCTACAAAACTGTGGAATTCTGTCAGATAACCCCCAATTCTATGTTGATATTTTATCATATTCATTCTTTTCATATTTGGTTGACGGTTTATTTTTAGAGTTACGGACCATCAACAGTCACCTCTTTCATTTCCTCAACATCCATAGTCGTCTCTCTTTGAGACGAAGGGTCCGGAAAAAAATTCCTCTGCACAAAAAAGACAAGTCAAAAGTCAGTAAGTAAATAATCAAACTCAAAAGTAAAAAAGCAAGCACAAAAAAACAAAACAAACTTACCCATAGAAACACCCTTCTCAAGTTGATATGCAACTTTTTCACTAGTGTTAACATCAATTGTGGATTCGGTAAGACGAGAAGCACGAGCATTTTTGGCCTCTTCGTCAAAGACATCTTCATCAGAATCATCAAAATCAAGGGTAACGGTAGTAGTACCCTTACCCTTGACTTTTGAAGCATCAGTCTCCATAGGCCCACCTCCCAAATCAGTATATTACATCACAACTTGGGGAGGTAAGGCAACATGAAGAATAGCACCAACATCTCCTGCAGTCCCTGGTGGAGTTTCAGCAACAAACCTTTGAGAAGATGGCTTGGCAGTCTCCTGCGAAGCCAAAGTAGCAATCTCACCTTCTTCTTATGACTCTACAGTGGCAGTCGCAGCAGCAATGGTAGCAACAGCAAGAGAATGAACAGGATTAACCGGAGAAGGCAAAGTATCTTTGCCAACATTAACTTGAGATAAAGACAAAGTAGCTTCGCCCAAATTAACATCAGAATGAACGTTGGCCTCCAAATTTTGGAAACAATCACTAAGCGGAGTCAACATCGGCGGAGTCAACCCACTAGAAGTAAAAAATAAACTAATCATCCTCACCTCTTCATCACGAGCCAGTTGACTAAGAGTCTCCTGACCCTTTATCACTCCCCTCAAACTTCTCAGAACTAGGAGTATCAGTCTTCCGTTTCTTCAAAGTTTTTTAGCAAGCTGACCACCACCTCTCTTTTTCTTTGTAACATTTTCTATACTTGGTTTCGCAGCACGGGTATAAGCTGGTGCTGGCCTCTCATCATACTTGATCTGCACAACATCAAAAATCCTATTAAGACACTTGTAATCCTTTCCTAGAATTTTGTCCATCAAATCTCTCTTTCTTCAAGAAATTGCCAAGAATTTGAACGGCCTTAACATCAACAGCGGAGACAAAATCTTTGTCTCTGGAATACTTCTTTGGACGGAAAGCTTCATTGTCTGGAAACAAATAATTCTTTCCATTCACAACTTTATCATGAAAACGAACAAAATTCCAACCCTTTTTCAGAGGCCAAATTCGAGCTGCAATATATTCTTCGCAAAAATCACGAGCACTTTGCATACTGGCAACCAGCTTATAAACCTTTTCGCAAGCTCTAGAGTTCTTTGAACTTGGAAAATCAGGTTTACATTAAAAAATATTTTTACTCATCTTCGCAGCTAATGGATATCACTTTACAACTTTCCTTGAATCATCTCTTTCTTTAACAAGCGGGACTGAATGATAAAACCAGTATCGATACCAATTTTCAACCCACTTATTTTTGGAAGCCGGTAAAATCTGCTAGGCACCACGAGCAGGCTTAAAACTACAGCAACCAAAATATTTGATAATAGCTTTACCATCCACAGTCTTGTTTCTAAACTGAGTATGCATCTCATGAAGATTACAAAAAGCTCCAATATCCAAGTTTGCTTTTTGAAAGCATCTAGGCCCCGGTGTTGGTTTCGGCAATTAATGACAACACATAATTACCATGACTAACGTGTGTTTTGCAGAAACATCCATAAGTTAGGTCATGGAGATGATAACTGCTTTGAGCAATATGGCAGTCATGTCCCTTGATGGAAATCGTTTCGGTTTTCAAAGGATCAACGATAAGATTAAGGACGGTTAGTTCCGGATGTCAAGGTGTTGAGATACATCTGGAATAGTCGTTAGGATCTTTGTTTCTTCCTTTGACCGTACTATGAAGAGGGGCATGAACGAGTAGCTTGACCTAGGTGAGTCTTATGTTTAGGTGTGGTGCACACTTGTCAAACTTAGCACTAGGTAGCTCGAGAAAAGCTCAGAGTACAGTTAGAAGCGACTTGGTTCAAGTTGCATTGCGTTTAGAAGACGTTTGAGCCGTTTACCTATGACCGGACGCGGTCCTGGTCATGACCGGACGCGTCCGGTCAGTACAAAGTCTTAACTGCGTTTTCGGCTGACTGACCGGACGCGGTCCTTGAGAGGACCGGACGCGGTGGTCAGGCTGACACGTGTTCCAGAGGGTAAACAGCAAAGATCGGACGCGACTGTGAAAAAGACCGGTGCGTCCGGTCTTGTTCCAGTAAGGTCGTCCGGTCACCTATGATCGGACGCGGTGTTGCGTCAGGTCAAATTTCCAGAGAGCTCTTGCATGATCGGACGTGTCCGATCATCCCTGATCGGCGTGTCCGGTCATCTCAGACCGGCGCGTCCGGTCAGCACAGATCGGCGCGTCCGGTCTCTCAGTACAGGTTTCTATTTTCGACCATTAAAACTGACCGGCGCGTCCGGTCATATCGATAGGCGCGTCCGGTCAGTGCGCGTCTGGCTGTTTCGAAAGGTAACGGTTGAATTTATCTGAGGGGTCTATAAATACAACCCCTCCACCTCTTTTAGAGGTCTCTTGCTTATTTGTTTAGCTAAGAAACACCTTTGAAGTGCAAGGGAGTGCAAGAGCCATAGTGAGGATTGAGATTTGCGAATCAAAGTTTGAGAATCCTCTCTAGTGACAAGAGTCTAGCAAGTGTGCATCCATCTTCTCATTAGACTTGTTGTGGTCAAGTGAGAGTTCTAGCTTGTTACTCTTGGTGATCGCCATCACCTAGACGGTTTGGTGGTGATTGGGAGTTTGGTGATCATCCGACGAGATTGTGGGTGACCCAACTCAAGTTGTGAGCGGTTTTGGGTGATTCGCCGCGACGGAGTGTCGAAGAATCAACCCGTAGAGAGCATTTGATCCTTGCGCGGATCAAGGGGGAGCTACACCCTTGCGCGGGTGCTCCAACGAGGACTAGTGGGGAGTGCCGACTCTCCGATACCTCGGCAAAACATCGCCGTGTTCCTATCCCTTACTTTCAAGCATTTACTTTCTTGCATTACTTTCATTGCTTGATTACTTTCCTAGAATTGCCTTGCTAGTCTAGGATTGGAACTTAGGGTGCATAACTTTTATCGATAGAAACACAAGGAACACAAGTAGGCACTAGGGGTGAAGTTTGGCTTGTAGGATTTAATTCTTGCAATTAATTTTTAGAAAAGCCCAATTCACCTCCCTCTTGGGCATCTTGATCCTTTCACTTTTTAAGATTTCACTACCCAAACAAAGAGTGCAATCTTTACTATCCCATTCGGAGTCAAATGATGCATCTCAATATTATACGTCTTCAAAATTTCAGTACAAAGTCTTAACTGCGTTTTCGGCTGACTGACCGGACGCGGTCCTTGAGAGGACCAGACGCGGTGGTCAGGCTGACACGTGTTCCAGAGGGTAAACAGCAAAGATCGGACGCGACTGTGAAAAAGACCGGTGTGTCCAGTCTTGTTCCAGTAAGGTCCCGTGGTGACCTGACGCGTCCGGTCACCTATGATCGGACGCGGTGTTGCGTCAGGTCAAATTTCCAGAGAGCTCTTGCATGATCGGACGCGTCCGATCATCCCTGATCGGCGTGTCCGGTCATCTCAGACCGGCGCGTCCGGTCATCACAGATCGGCGCGTCTGGTCTCTCAGTACAGGTTTCCATTTTCGACCGTTACAACTGACCGGCGCGTCCGGTCATATCGACAGGCGCGTCCGGTCAGTGCGCGTCTGGCTGTTTCGAAAGGTAACGGTTGGATTTGTCTGGAGGGTCTATAAATACAACTCCTCCACCTCTTTTAGAGGTCTCTTGCTTATTTGTTTAGCTGAGAAACACCTTTGAAGTGCAAGGGAGTGCAAGAGCCATAGTGAGGATTGAGATTTACGAATCAAAGTTTGAGAATCCTCTCTAGTGACAAGAGTCTAGCAAGTGTGCATCCATCTTCTCATTAGACTTGTTGTGGTCAAGTGAGAGTTCTAGCTTGTTACTCTTGGTGATCGCCATCACCTAGACGGTTTGGTGGTGATTGGGAGTTCGGTGATCATCCGACGAGATTGTGGGTGACCCAACTCAAGTTGTGAGCGGTTTTGGGTGATTCGCCGCGACGGAGTGTCGAAGAATCAACCCATAGAGAGCACTTGATCCTTGCGCGGATCAAGGGGGAGCTACACCCTTGCGCGGGTGCTCCAACGAGGAATAGTGGGGAGTGGAGACTCTCCGATACCTCGGCAAAACATCGCCGTGTTCCTATCCCTTACTTTCAAGCATTTACTTTCTTGCATTACTTTCATTGCTTGATTACTTTCCTAGAATTGCCTTGCTAGTCTAGGATTGGAACATAGGGTGCATAACTTTTATCGGTAGAAACACAAGAAACACAAGTAGGCACTAGGGGTGAAGTTTGGCTTGTAGGATTTAATTCTTGCAATTAATTTTTAGAAAAGCCCAATTCACCCTCCCTCTTGGGCATCTTGATCCTTTCAATTGGTATCGAAGCAATGTTGCTCTAAATTTAGGCTTTACCGCCTAGAGCAAGATGTCTAATGGGGAAGGACCACCTCCCACCTTTGAGGGAGATGATTTTTTATATTGGAAAATTCGTATGGAGGCGTACCTCAAAGCCATAGATGTTGGGTGCCTTAGAGCCGCAACCGAAGGGCTTCCCCCCATAAGGGATCCCGCTAACCCAAGTGGTGACGAGGAGAAATACGACCGGTGGAATGCAAAAGCAAAAAATGCAATCTACCGGGCACTAGGCAAAGATATCTTCAATCGTGTGCGTAATGCCAAAAATGCTCATGAATTGTGGGAGAATCTTTGTGCTCTCCATGAGGGAACTAAGAGTGAGCGTGAGGAACGCTATCATATTGCTTTAAAGAAAATTAATTCTTTTGAGATGCTTCCTAAAGAAAGTGCTAATGAAATGTACACTCGCTTGAATGTTCTTGTAGAAGATCTCAATGCTCTTGAACTCACTAAAATGAGTCAATCAGATGTTGCAAGGAGGATCTTGAGTGTTCTCCCCGTTGAGAAGTATGGACATATTGTCACCGTACTTCACCAAAGTGATCTCTCCGCCGCAACACCGACTCAAGTATTGGGAAAGATCAATGCACATGAGATGTACATGCACATCACTCCGGAAGAGGGTTCATCATCTTCCAAGAAGAAGGACTTGGCCTTCAAAGCTAGCTATGAAAAGAAAAAGAAGAAGGGCCAAGCCATGATAGTGCAAGAGAGCACAAGTGAGAGTGATATTGATGATGAATCACTTGCACTCATGGTGAGAAGAACCACCAAGATGCTAAAGAAGCTCAACAAGAGTGGCATCAAGTTCGATGGCAAGAAGAAGAAATTCTTCACTAGTACCAAAAGGAAGCCAATCTCCGAAATGGATTGCTTCAATTGTGGAGAACTTGGCCATCTAGCTCATCAATGCCCAAAGCCTCCAAAAGACAAAAACAAGAATAAGTACAAGGGCAAGAAAGATGATTCAAGTGAAGAAGAAGATGATAAAAGAAAGAACAAACCATACAAGAAGAAAGATGGCAAGAAAAGAGAGTTCTACAAGAAGAAGAAGGGAGGCAAGGCTTATATTGTTGGTGATTGGCTCACCGACATTGAATCATCATGTGAGTCCTCCGGCGATGAAAGTGATGATGAAAAAGAGAAGATCGCCGCACTTGTGGTTGGGCCATCACCATCGTCATCAACGTCTTCATCACCATCTTCACCGCCATCCTTACCGTCATCATCCACTTCCCACCTATGTCTCATGGCTAAAGGTGATCGAAAGGTACAAAATAGTGATAGTGATGATAGTGATAGTGATGATGAATATGATGCACCTTCTTATGATGAATTAGTAAAATTATTAAACAAATATTCTAAAATCATAAGGAGGACTAGAAATGAAAATGATGAGCTTCAACATGAAAATGAAACACTCTCATCTAAGCTTGAAAGTGCACATGAGACTAGGGATGAGCTCATAGATCAAAATGAAACTATGTCTTCTTCTCTCAAGGAGCTCAAAACCTCTAACAAGGAGCTTAGAGATAAACATGATAAAATTGAGAAGAAGCATGGTGAACTCATGACTAGACTCAACTCTCTAAAAGAAGAATATACTACATTGAAAATCAACTATGATACTCTTATTGTTGCTAATGAGCTTGCTCTTGAGACACATGATGCTACTAACCAAATTGTTAAGATTGATATAGCTACATCATGTGATGATTTGATTATTGAGAACCTTGAGCAAGGCTCTAGCGGCAAAGGCAAGAGTGTGGTTGAGGCCAATGACTATGATGAGTATGTCAAGCTCAAGAGTGAAAATGAGATGCTTAAAGTTGAGAACAAGAAGTTGTTGGCTCTTGAAAAGCAAGCTTCAAATGAGTCACTTATTGAAGAAAACAAGAAGCTCAAGCAAGAGAAAGAGCATCTCAAGACCGGCCTAAGCAAGTTCACAAGAGGCCAACATTTGTAAAGTGAGCTACTCATGAACACCGTCATGAAGTTGGATAGGAGTGGCATTGGCTATTTGGCAAATCAAGAGAAGAAGGTCAAAACTCAACAACAACAAAGCAAGTCAAAGCTCAAGCCAAAGAGATGTGTTGAGTGTGGACAAGAAGGTCATTTTGCTCATGAGTGCAAAACTCCACCACCACAACCCTTGCCCAAGCATGCTAGACCCTTTGCTTTCAATGCTCACTATATGCTTAGAAAGGACTCTAGTGGAAAGATGAAAGTTATATTCTTGGGTCCTCCTAACAAGAATAGGCCAAAGAAAATTTGGGTTGCCAAGTCACTAGTTGAAAAAGTTAAGGGTCCCTCTCAAGTTTGGGTCCCTAAATAAAAGGCTTGATCTCTTATGTATAGGTGAACTACAAGACCGGTGGATCTCATTGGGTGATTGATAGTGGTTGCACACAACACATGACCGGTGATCCTCGTATGTTCACCTCACTTGAAGAGGATGGGGTATGCCAAGACAAGATCACATTTGGGGATAATTCCAAGAGCAAAGTCAAGGGTATAGGCAAGGTTGCAATATCAAATGATCATTCTCTCTCCAATGTGCTCTATGTTGCTTCATTAAGTTTCAATTTACTATCCGTTGGGCAACTTTGTGATCTTGGCTACCAATGCTTGTTTGGTCCAAATGAAGTGGTTGTTACCAAGATAGATGACAAGCAAGTGATTTTCAAGGGTTTTAGATACAACAATCTTTATCTTGTTGACTTCACCTCCGAAGATACAAACTTGATGACATGTTTGTTCACCAAGACCACACTTGGATGGCTTTGGCATAGGAGGCTTGCTCATGTTGGAATGAACACTCTCAACAAGCTATTGAAGAAAGAACTAGTAAGAGGCTTAAAGGATGTAAAGTTTGAAAAGGATAAACCTTGTAGTGCATGTCAAGCCGGCAAACAAGTTGCAAACACTCATCCAACCAAAGCCTACATGTCAACATCAAGAGTGCTAGAACTCCTTCACATGGATTTGTTTGGTCCTACAACTTACAAGAGTTTGGGTGGAAATCTTTTTTGTCTTGTGATTGTAGATGACTTCTCAAGATACACTTGGACTTTCTTTCTTCATGACAAATCCAAAGTGGCAAGTTGCTTCAAGAAGTTTGCAAAGAGAGCTCAAAATGAATTTGAAGTCAAGATAAAGAAGATTAGAAGTGACAATGGAAAAGAGTTTGACAACACCAACATTGAAGCCTATTGTGATGAAATTGGAATCAAGCATGAAGTGTCATCAACCTACACTCCTCAACAAAATGGTGTAGTTGAGAGGAAGAATCGGACCTTGATCACTCTTGCAAGAACAATGCTAGATGAGTACAATACACCGGAAAAATTGTGGGCCGAGGCAATCAACACCGCATGCTATGCTTCAAATCGCCTCTTCCTACAAAAGTTCCTTTGCAAGACCCCTTATGAGTTGCTAAATAGGAAGAAGCCGGACGTCTCATTCTTCTGGGTGTTTGGTTGCAAATGCTACATCTACAAGAAGCGTCAACACCTAGGGAAGTTCCAAAGACGTTGTGATATTGGTTTTCTTGTTGGCTACACATCAAAGTCCAAAGCATATAGAGTATTTAACCACGCCACCGGTTTGGTTGAAGAAACATATGATGTGGAATTTGATGAGTCTAACGGCTCCCAAGGAGCAATTGAGAATTGTGATGATGTAGGTGATGAACCATTGAGGGAGGCCATGAAGAACATGCCGGTAGGTGACATCAAGCCTAAAGATGATGAAGACGATGTACAAATTGTCAATCCACCATCATCATCATATGTGCCTCAAGATGATGACAAGAATGAGAGAGTTGAAAATGAAGACACCCATGTCTCTCATCATCAAGCCGAGGCACAAGCACAAGACGTTGATGCTCCTCATCCCACCCCTCAAATGGTTGATCGAAGAAACTCACCTCTACTTCAAGCACATCCACAAGATCTCATCATAGGGAGTCCTACAAAGGGTGTAATGACTCGATCTCAAAAATTTAATTCTTTTGTTGAACATCACTCTTTTGTCTCCTGTCTTGAACCTAAGAATATAGAAGAAGCTCTTCAAGATCCGGATTGGGTGAATGCCATGCATGAAGAATTGAACAACTTCACCCAAAATCAAGTATGGACACTTGAAGAGCATCCAAAAGGTGCAAGAGTCATTGGAACCAAGTGGGTGTTCCGCAATAAGCAAGATGATCAAGGGGTAGTGGTAAGAAACAAGGCAAGACTAGTGGCAAAAGGGTTCTCTCAAGTTGAAGGTCTTGATTTTGGAGAGACTTTTGCACCCGTTGCAAGACTTAAAGCCATCCGTATCCTACTTGCATATGCATCACATCATGATATGAAACTATATCAAATGGATGTGAAAAGTGCATTCTTAAATAGCTTTATAAATGAACTAGTCTTTGTTGAACAACCTCCCGGGTTTGAAGACCCTAGATATCCTAATCATGTTTATAGGTTGTCCAAGGCGCTATATGGGCTCAAGCAAGCCCCTAGAGCGTGGTACGAGCGCCTTCGGGACTTCCTCATTGAGAAGGGCTTCACCATTGGGAAGGTTGACACCACACTATTCACCAAGAAATTCAAAGAAGAGATCTTCATTTGTCAAGTATATGTTGATGATATCATCTTCGGGTCAACAAATGAAGACTATTGCAAAGAATTTGGTGAATTGATGTCAAAAGAGTTCGAGATGTCAATGATTGGTGAGCTAACATTCTTCCTTGGGTTTCAAGTCAAGCAAATGAGAGAAGGGATCTTTATCTCTCAAGAGAAGTATACCAAGGATCTTCTCAAAAGATTCAAGATAGAAGAATGCAAGCTAATCAAGACCCCAATGCCAACTAATGGACATCTCGACCTAGATGAGGGAGGTAAACCAATCGATCAAACTCTTTACCGTTCTATGATTGGTAGCTTGTTATACCTTACCGCATCTAGGCCCGACATCATGTTTAGTGTGTGCATGTGTGCCCATTTTCAAGCGTGCCCTAAAGAACCTCACTTAAGTGCCGTAAAAAGAATCCTAAGATATCTTAAGTATACTCCAAGCATCGGACTATGGTACCCCAAAGGAGCTAGATTCCAACTAGTTGGCTACTCCGATTCGGATTATGCCGGTTGCAAAATTGATAGAAAAAGCACATCCGGAGGGTGCCATTTGCTTGGGAGATCCTTAGTATCATGGTCATCGAAAAAGCAAAATAGTGTGGCTTTGTCCACCGCCGAGGCGGAATACATTGCCGCGGGGGCTTGTTGTGCACAAATCCTATACATGAAACAAACCCTTCTAGACTATGGAGTTGTTCTTAAAAAGGTGCCGCTTTTATGTGACAATGAAAGTGTGGTTAAAATTGCTAATAATCCAGTACAACACTCTCGCACCAAGCACATTGATATCCACCATCACTTTTTAAGAGATCACGTTGCTAAAAATGACATATCACTAGAAGGTATAAGAAGTGAGAATCAATTAGCGGATATCTTCACTAAACCTTTGGATGAAGCTACTTTTTGTAGATTGAGAAGTGAACTAAATGTGCTTGATTCTAGTAACTTTAAAAGATGAGCTTGTGTTGTCCCTTGCATTGCATTTGTATTATATGTCATGTTTAATTACCCGCAATGCATCTAGGGCTTGACTAACATGGTTACGATAACCCTCCTTTGGAGGAGTGAAGAAGCCTAACCGTGGATCAAACTTGACAAGCAACCTAGATTTACTTACTTGTTTTGCATTGCATATGCATGGTTGTTGTTTTGTCGTTCCTTTTTCGGTTAAGTTTTGAGCAACCTCTGTGTTCGTCCATGGGTAGAGAGAGCATTTTGACGCTCCCAAGGGTTCAAAAGCTCTATTGCATGGCCATACGTTGCTCCTCGGGTGTTTGTTGCCTATTTTCCTAAAAATAATATTAGCCTAAGGCAAACTATTTTGAGAAACTTGAGGGTTTGAGTGAGGTCACTCATATCTTGTTCCAATTGGTGTTTATCTGTGTCTCTTTGAATTGGAACTTGATTGGGAGAAGTCGCGTCTAAGTTCGGTCATCGCGCGTCACCCTAACCCTAGGGTTCGTTCTGTAGTGTCTCCTTCGTTCGTCGTCAAAACGTCCCTCACGCGACGTCTTCGCTCGAGGTTGCTTCGCACTTCCTTGATCTTCGTATTAGGGTTTGTCGAAATTTTGTCTTCGCTAACTCTAATCGACTTCTGTTTCGGCGAATCAGCGCTCGTCCGGTGCGTCGGGAAGTCTCGCGACCTAGGTCATCTCATCTTATCACCGCTTTCTCGTCGATCCGAGGTAGCCATCGCATTTCATTTCACGTCTTATCTTATATGCTTGCTATCTCTAGGGTTTCGTACCTTTAGATCATATATGTTGCTTATAGTAGATCCATCTATTCCGTCTTTTCAGCGAGTGTGTCGGTGTGTCGGGGTAACTGCTGTTCTGTTGATTGAATCCGAGGCCAAGCCTACGGATACGGATTGAGGCCAAGCCTCTCGAGTGTAAGTACATCATCTTTCAGAGGTTTTCTGACAGTGTGACAGTATGGTTCGTTGCAAGAATGCCGGTGGTGCTTCTAGTGATGGGGACGACAGTCCTCCTCGTCTGTCTGAGGTTGCGCGTGGAAAGCGCATAAAGATCATGGCCAGAAAAAAGAAGAAGACTCTCACTGATGCAGAGATAGCTCAGGCAGTGGCAGAAGCAGCAGATGCAGTAGAAAGGGGTGGCAGGAGCAGTGGTATACGCATTGGAGACAGTCGTTTTCATCTTGAAGGACGACAGCTTGGTACAGAGACCACTGAGACCACTGAGGGCACAGAAGTGCCAATGGATGCAGATACTATGTCAGTTGATCCACCTGTAGCACCTTCAGAGGGGACAGCGGAACAGCTAGCTCAGACTCCATCATATCGCCGCTCCACACGCACACGGACTCAGGTGACTCCTAGGCTAGAGGGCCAGCGTCGTGGAGGACGTCCACCTCCGAGAGTTAGAGATACACCCCTAGTTGAGCACTTTGACTTGAGAGGTGCTACTGCACGACAGGTGCAAAGTTTGAGATTTGTTGAGGTCAGCCGGTGGTTCCCACCTCAGAGGGACTCCAGAGCTTCAGAGGGATTCTATACTCCTCTCCAGGAGGACTTTTACAGAGCTCTTGTTGACAGTGGCATTGCTTTTCGACCACAGAGGGTCTGTCGCATTGAGTCACTTATTGAGGTAGTGGGTGAGCAGCTACGTCCGCACATGTCCTATCTACCAGGCCTATCAGATTTTCTTGGACGGACAGGTGCATACTGCGGCACTTGGGTTAGGGAGTTCTATGCTTCATTATGGATTGATCCAGCCCATGACTTCATACACTTTGCATTCAGAGGCCGCGACCGCAGACTGTACAGCTCCAGAGTACGGGAGATTCTCAGACTCCCAGCTTCAGACACGAAGATTCACCAGCTCTGCTTTGGTCAGACAGCTCCACCTAGACGCCCTCATGGCGGTTCTGTGCCACCTACAGACCTGATCCGACCCTATTTTCGTGAGCCTTTTGGCGAAGGGTCTCGTCGCACACCTGCCAGTCTGACACCGATTGCCCGAGTCTTGGATGCTATTGTCAGACGCACTCTTCTTCCCAGACTTGGTTACAGAGAGGGACTTACCAGGATGCAGCTTTGGGTAGTTCACCACCTTCTTTCACAGACACCTTTTGACATTTGGGATCTTAAGGTCAGTGAGATGGAGGACACCCTGGCAGAAGGCTTCAAGGAACACCGTCAGCTGCCCTATGCTCATTGGATTTGTTTCATCATCAGATCTGCACTTGAGCTGCCTTCAGAAATAAGTGCTGAGATAACTGAAACCACTACTGCTTTTCCTAAGTATGATATTCGTCAGCTATGGGCTTCAGTTACTAGAGAGCAGGCCCCTGCACCAGGACAGAGAGAGAGACCTGAGGTGCCCGAGACAGCGGCTGAGCAGGATGCGACCATACAGGGTCTTGCTGAGGTAGAACTTGCAGATCTAGATGCTCAGCCCGCTGATATAGCTGAGGATGAGGCCTCTGACAGCACTGACGAGGACTATCAGCCCATCCCCAGGTATCGGTCTCCTCGGCCTCACGACCACGAGGCCGGTGGCTCTGGTTCAGCCTCCCACTCAGACCCAGCCATGGTGGCTATACTTGAGAGGCTGACCCAGGCACAGGAGCGACAGGAGCTTCAGCTACAGAGACAGGCTTAGGACACAGCTGCTGCGTTTGCACAGATACAAGCTCGACATGATGAGTTCCAAAAACAGCAGCTTGAGATACAGCGCCAACAGGTTGAGATGCAGCGTCAGCAGTATGAGATGCAGCGACAGAGTGCAGCTAGCCAGCAGCAGTACTTGGAGCTTCTGCGTCACCTAGTCACAGTTGGGGCTCCTCCATCTGCATCTATCCTGACTTTAGCTTTACCATTCAGTGGACCTTCAAGTCAGGATCAGCCGAGCTTTCAGTTCACATCTCCACAGCTGCAGGTTCCTCAGTCATTCCAGTCCCCGAGCTACACGCCCATTCAGACGGGGTTTACTCCTTCAGACCAGCCTCGCCCTCACATGTTGACCGGCACACCGTTCATTGATCTGAGTGCCACATATAGCGAGTTGACTGGTCAGCCGACACCCTTGCACACCACATTTGCTACTTCTTCAGGGTTGTCAAGTTCAGAGGCAGTTTTCCTTCCAGTGACAGGGACAGGCACTACAGAGACTATTCCGTTGTCCGTTGCCTCGACAGATCCCCTAGCTTTTGGCTCACTTCAGGCTCAGGTCACAGAGACTGCTTCACTTATCGCTACATCGGCAGCACCTGTTCCTGTTGATCAAACCCAGACCGCTTCACAGCCGCGTGCTTCTTCAGAGGGTCAGCCAGATAGCTCCGAGTCAGAGGGAGACATCTCTCAGTTTGTGATTACTCCGCGCTCCTCGGCACCCGACTCGACTCTGTCTGTTCCCCCGTCAGATCCTTATATTAGCTTTTGGCGTTTGATGCCAAAGGGGGAGAGAGAGTAGATTGAGGGGAGCTTTTGTTAGAGGGTTTTCGTTCTTTTCTTGTGTGCTACTCTCATGCATCATGTTTACTTTACAGTAATTGCATTCGTGTGACATGTGATCTTATGAGATATCTTAAGTCTATATGGTTTATCTAATCACAGCTTTAAAACATGTCACTTGTTTGTTTTTTAGCTCATAAGGTTGTGCTTCCGTGCCTTACTCCGATTTCATATGAGCTTTGTTTTATGTGTACTAACTCTTCATGTTTTATCCTATGAGTACACTCAGTTGGCTTGGAACACATAAGCATTGACTAACCCCTTGTGCTTACAGCTTTATGCTTATGTGAACCAAGCATGATCAAAAACCTCAACTCATATCTTCTGAATCTAAGTGTTGTCATCAATCACCAAAAAGGGGGAGATTGAAAGCATCTAGGCCCCGGTGTTGGTTTCGGCAATTAATGACAACACATAATTACCATGACTAACGTGTATTTTGCAGAAACATCCGTAAGTTAGGTCATGGAGATGATAACTGCTTTGAGCAATATGGCAGTCATGTCCCTTGATGGAAATCGTTTCGGTTTTCAAAGGATCAACAATAAGATTAAGGACGGTTAGTTCCGGATGTCAAGGTGTTGAGATACATCTGGAATAGTCGTTAGGATCTTTGTTTCTTCCTTTGACCGTACTATGAAGAGGGGCATGAACGAGTAGCTTGACCTAGGTGAGTCTTATGTTTAGGTGTGGTGCACACTTGTCAAACTTAGCACTAGGTAGCTCGAGAAAAGCTCAGAGTACAGTTAGAAGCGACTTGGTTCAAGTTGCATTGCGTTTAGAAGACGTTTGAGCCGTTTACCTATGACCGGACGCGGTCCTGGTCATGACCGGACGCGTCCGGTCAGTACAAAGTCTTAACTGCGTTTTCGGCTGACTGACCGGACGCGGTCCTTGAGAGGACCGGACGCGGTGGTCAGGCTGACACGTGTTCCAGAGGGTAAACAGCAAAGATCGGACGCGACTGTGAAAAAGACCGGTGCGTCCGGTCTTGTTCCAGTAAGGTCGTCCGGTCACCTATGATCGGACGCGGTGTTGCGTCAGGTCAAATTTCCAGAGAGCTCTTGCATGATCGGACGCGTCCGATCATCCCTGATCGGCGTGTCCGGTCATCTCAGACCGGCGCGTCCGGTCAGCACAGATCGGCACGTCCGGTCTCTCAGTACAGGTTTCTGTTTTCGACCATTAAAACTGACCGGCGCGTCCGATCATATCGATAGGCGCGTCCGGTCAGTGCGCGTCTGGCTGTTTCGAAAGGTAACGGTTGAATTTGTCTGAGGGGTCTATAAATACAACCCCTCCACCTCTTTTAGAGGTCTCTTGCTTATTTGTTTAGCTAAGAAACACCTTTGAAGTGCAAGGGAGTGCAAGAGCCATAGTGAGGATTGAGATTTGCGAATCAAAGTTTGAGAATCCTCTCTAGTGACAAGAGTCTAGCAAGTGTGCATCCATCTTCTCATTAGACTTGTTGTGGTCAAGTGAGAGTTCTAGCTTGTTACTCTTGGTGATCGCCATCACCTAGACGGTTTGGTGGTGATTGGGAGTTTGGTGATCATCCGACGAGATTGTGGGTGACCCAACTCAAGTTGTGAGCGGTTTTGGGTGATTCGCCGCGACGGAGTGTCAAAGAATCAACCCGTAGAGAGCATTTGATCCTTGCGCGGATCAAGGGGGAGCTACACCCTTGCGCGGGTGCTCCAACGAGGACTAGTGGGGAGTGCCGACTCTCCGATACCTCGGCAAAACATCGCCGTGTTCCTATCCCTTACTTTCAAGCATTTACTTTCTTGCATTACTTTCATTGCTTGATTACTTTCCTAGAATTGCCTTGCTAGTCTAGGATTGGAACTTAGGGTGCATAACTTTTATCGATAGAAACACAAGGAACACAAGTAGGCACTAGGGGTGAAGTTTGGCTTGTAGGATTTAATTCTTGCAATTAATTTTTAGAAAAGCCCAATTCACCCCCCCTCTTGGGCATCTTGATCCTTTCACTTTTTAAGATTTCACTACCCAAACAAAGAGTGCAATCTTTACTATCCCATTCGGAGTCAAATGATGCATCTCAATATTATACGTCTTCAAAATTTCTTCAATAAAATTTGACAAGGCATTCGAAGACCAGGAGTAAATTGATCCCGAAAAATAACACATTCATGAGGCTCCGCCTTAGGAGTTGTCTCACCCTTAGGCAAATGAACAGAAGCCCTTTCCAACATTCTGTTAGTAACCATCCACTGCAATTCAGCTTCATCCATCGAAGTTTTTCCAAAAATTAAGGACTTCGTATCATCTCCAACTAATTCTGACTCAGATGCGGAGACATCCGACAAATCTTCTTTAGATCCGGAATGATTAGATTCAACTAGTGAATTTGTAGAAACATTCTTCTCTTGATCAGACATCTAGAAAATAAGAAAAAACTCAGCAAGATAAACATAACTAAAACAACAAAAAGAAAGAAAACAAAAATAAACAAAGTAAAAAACTAACCTTAGTCAATCAAACTTTCACCCCTGGAAAGAAACAGTCTGCGGAAGAGAATTTAGCTTCGCTAAAACTTTTGACTTCACTTCAAAGAAAATTTCAACAGGACCTCCCAGTCTTTGACAAAGCTACAAAAACAGGAGGGGAGGACGAAGTATATATAGGCGGCTTCGGGTCAAACGCAACGGTTCGAATTCTGCCAGTCAAATTCAACCATTGTAGTTCAAAAATCAACTGTTCACAAGTCTACGGATATAAACGGTCAACTCCAAAGTTCAGGACAACATTTTTTGTCTTCGTTTTAAAATTCGAACTTCGCGGAATTCAGATCTTTGGAGTAGGCCTTCATCCACGAGAGGGATGCTGTTGGGAATTTAACTTCGTCAGAAAATATAGCCCCCAACTTTGGAGCTAAAAACCTTAAAATTCCATAACAATATCTGTTTGCAGGGAAAAAGTGAGCGAAGGCAACATTTTAACTTCGTATGAAAAGATTCAGCTTCGCCTAAAGGATGGAGAAATCAAGACATAGACATAGAAGAAGTCAATACCAAAGCGAAGACAGAAGTTGGGCTTCGCTAATAAGAATTCAACTTCGCTGATTAACGAAGACAAAGAAAGGAGAAGCAGAAATCAACTAAAAGATTTCTAGAAGAACGAAGACTGAAGTAGTGCAAAATGACCACGTCGCCCTTGTAGTACAAAAGGGATATAAATATTTGAGTTAGGGGTAAAATAGTCATTTCATGTAAAATACGAAGACTGGGGTCCTATAAATATCCCCTCTGACATGTACAGTACGATCATAAAATGAGTACGACTTTGTCTTGTATTCAAACTTTGATGCTTGTGTGATTTTTTACCCAACACATGTCGTGGTTTGCAACCGCCAGTCGGCCAGCGCCTAGATTTTTTAATACAGTTTTGTATATGGATATTAAAAACATATATGAATTATTCCAAAAATAATAAGATGTCAAACGACTTGTAAAATTATTTTTTTTAGAAAACGACTTTAGATAAAATCGTGCACCAGTAAAACGATTTTCTTTGATAAAATATGTTCTGAACGAATAAAGCGTTCTTAGCAGGTAAAAGAAATTCTAAGCACACATAGCTATTTTTGAGTGTTTTTCGGTCGATTCAAAACCAAGGACTAGGACCTCTGAAGATTTTAAGATCTATGACAGACGTTAAAAATTAAGCACAACAAATTTGTTTATATTTGACATTAAAGCTTTTGTTGCTTTAACAGTTTTGAAATAAACATAACATTTTCACCCGTGTATTACCTAAAGTTGTTTTTCCAAAGGAATGATTTTTTGTTGTTCCACTTGTAGATGAATTCAAGTCTCCACTTAAGATGAGTCTTCCTATTTTTTTGGGATTTATTTTAGAATTTAACAACATTATTCTTTTTATGGTAGGTAACGTCCCTATCGACAGTAAGACATCTGTACTGATAAGATCTACCAGCTCAGTCTTTGAAGGTGTTCGAAGAGATAGGATATATGTACATATATTCATAAGGATGAGTATACATGTTAACATATGCGCATGCACTGTAACTCGTAAGAAACATAGATGATATCGTACTATTTTTGGATTCTGCAACTTTCATGATGCACATGCATCAAAGGAACACATATAATTCTATGTCATCTATTCTAATACATCTTATAGTTGGACTCTATACCGTGGCGATACACTTGTTGATGAGTACGGATCGTGAGTTCATATCACGTACGAGACAATACACCATTACATTGTTATCTCCAATTTATCACGTAGTAGTAGTCTTAGTAAAACCGATTAAAACTCTTATACTCAGAGGAGTGAAGCGACAAACGAACCGGGCGAAGGTGTGATAGACCAAAATATGAAAATATTAATATTAAACTAGCAAAAATGCTTGTATGTTGAAAGGGACATATAATTTGTTGCATAGTGCTTGAGACAATGATAATGAACTGGCTATTTTTGTTTGCTTTAATTAGGCGAATGCTAGTGCAATAAAAGATAAATTTCGTATGAGAAATTAACAAAGTATTGACTTAACTTAAATAAATAGCTATTGTGTGCATTTCTTATGGTGGCAGACGAGCTGCATGCGCGTTGCGGCCTGTGATGCGAATAGTCAGGTCATGATACATAAGTACAGTGATGTTGACCAAAGTTTTGTAGTTCCAACTTAAAACGTGAAGGAAGAAAGTGAACAATGAAGGAGAGAAGAACGGACGGACAAAGGAGAAAGCGAGAGCTAGAAGAAAACATAACCGCATTTTAATATTATTAAAATATAGTTTCATAAGAACAACTCTAAGAAATTTGTTAAAAATAGATTCTAATATGTATGATTTAGACTTCGTAAAATTTCCAAACAAGACACGCCGCCAGGCCAGAAGAGCACTACAGGGCTCCCGACCGGTAGAGATTTCCTGGATGAGCCATGAATTCCAGACACTGGAGAGGCCAGGCGTAGGCATCCAACCTTTCTAGCGGGAAAAGTGGGATACAATATCTGTTCAAGTCTATTTTATATCACACAGATTGTCTAAAGTAGACTTAAATTAGAAATTGCATTCGAAAAGCAACTCCAGGTGTTTTCTATAATTAACATGCTAAACCGATAAATTTAGTGACATTCTAAAAATAAGTAGTAACCTTAAATTATTTTTCTGACCAATAGTAGTTTCGTATACTATCTTTCTAAAAGATGTTGCATTGAAAACCCTAAACTATTTCTAACCAACAAAACCTTTTTTTAGTAGTTTTTTTTTTGTCTCTTACCGTTTTCTTATATGGAATCATTTATTTTCTTAATTTACTCTTGCATCCAATTTACTCCGATCTCAGGAAAAAGTCGGACGTAAAGCGGATACTGAGTTACTATTCTTTTTAAAAAAAGAATGGCAGTAACTTTGCCTCTCATTAAGGAGGAAAAAATTATGTACAGGTGAGTTTATCGTTGAAAACAACGACAGCCACGCCAAGAGCGAGCGAAAACAGAAAGTAGGTGAAACTAAGGGGGTTGCTAACAATGTGCCCTTCTGTAAGAAATTAGGCTTTCTTTGATTTGGCTGGCAACCTGTGTAGCCGTGGAATATTTGTTGTCGATGATCCTGTGGTTGCGCTCCTTTTCCACAGTTTACCAAGTTGTTACTATCGTCCATGAAAACTTACGAGTTGGAGTGTTGGACGGACGGTTTACCAAGTTGTTACTTTGAAGTAGTTTCACTAAACTATTGGAAGGATTTCTTTTCTCCCTTTACAAAAAAATCTAAATAAGAAGTTCATCTATGAAACTCCCTCTAAGATATACAAGAAATAAAAAAAATCGCCGCGTGCTACCCTCCGTCGGTGTTGCAGAGTCTGGTCGTTCCTGCCTTTCCGGATAATTTGCAGGTTTGCAGCATAGTCTGGTTTGGTGATGCAGGTTTGCAGCCAAGTCCCTCACGGCACTTGCTGGCCACGTTGCATTGCATACTCCCTCCATCAAAAAAAAAACACAATTCTAGCTTTGAACCTAGATAAACACTTGTCTAGGTTCAAAACTAGAATTGTGGTTCTTTTTAGATAGAGGGAGTAATCTGGTTTCGTGATGGTTGTACTTGACATACTCTCGATTTGCCTATACCTGTATAAGAGACACGGGGAGCACTCTGTTCTATCAGAGACTATCCACCCAATTAGTTAGCATGTGGTGGAAATGATGATATAATTGAGATAGAGATACGTTTTATTGGGAAAAAAAGTTGTTGGTTCTCTTCTCTCAGTCTATACATTAGTGGCCGAGTCAGAAATTTTAGAAGTATAGACAATCTTTATTATGTAAAATATTTAGTTAGGAAATTACAGCATTTTACTTTAATACTACAAAGAAAATTAGTTTGATGGAAAAAATTTCATTTGACCTTCTCCGACAAACCCAGGGTCTCTATCATTCTTGATTAAAATACAAGCAAGTGGTCTACCAGACAGTCCTTAGTTCCTTCCGTGGTGTTTACTGGGTAGACCCGTCACCGCAGGCCCACCAGCCCGACTACTAGACCCAGAAGCAGGGATGAAAACGGTACGGATATTTTCCGACCGTATTCGAGACCGAATCCGTTTAGAGTGGTTTTAATCCGTCCGTATCCGAGTCCGGATATTTAACATCCGATACCGTATTCGTATCCGAATATTTAAATCACATATTTATGATGTCGATATCCAATCGTATTCTATCCGTCATTTTTTATACTATCCGTATTCGAATCCGAATCCGGATATAAATACGAAAACAAATACGATATCAGTGATATCCGTCCGTATCCGATCCGTTTTCATCCCTACCCAGAAGGCAGCAGGCCAACTCGTACACTGCAACATAGTACTTCCGTTCTAAAATATCTGTTATTTCTGTTTTCCAAGAAACAACTTTAATAAAATATATATTAAAAAATATTAATCTTTATAGTACATAATTAGTATCATTGAAAAGATCTTTGAATCTAGTTTTTAATAAATTTATTTGAAGATAAAAAAAATATTACACGTATTTTCTATAAATCAAGTCAAACTTATGACACGAAAACCGAAAACGACAAATAAACTGGAAATGGCTGTGTTTAGATCCAAATTTTGGAGTGTCAAAATACACTGTAGCATTTCGTTTGTATTTGGTAATAATTGTCCAACCATTGACTAATTAGGCTCAAAACGTTCGTCTGGCAAAGTACAACCAAACTGTGCAATTAGTTTTTGATTTTATCCACATTTAGTACTCCATACATGTATCGCAAGTTTGATGTGACGGGAAATCTTTTTTTGTACAGTGCATTTTTCATTAGATCTGAACACATTAGTTTGTTTTCTAAAGAATTTAGTATAGCGGCAGCTAAACCTTCCTGCATCCCAGAAAGCTGCTGCTAGTAGTCCTTGTGATCCACGAGACTGAGACGGCCAGAGACAAGGCTCGTATATATTTGATTAAACTTAAAAACATTTGACTTCTCTCAAAATAAGACACGACACTTTTAATTTTTTTAAGTACGGATACGGAGGGAGTACAGCGCGCCAAACGACGTCGCTGTCTCGCTGGCCTTGGCGGCTCCGGTCAGCCTGTCGAGTGTCCACAGCTAACACACGCATGGACAGTGACGCACGGTGTATCCGTCGCGGCGTCACATGGGGTCGTATACGGCATACCGACAGATATTATTTGTTTGTTTTCGTATTTTTCTTCAGCATTTGTTTTAGTTATACAAATATACAAATAAATATGTACAGAAAACAAGACAAGCTAAAACCGGACAGCATCCATCACGAATATTTCTTAGATATTTAGATATTACTAGCAAAACAGACCGTTGCGTTGCACCGGGACGTATAATTTATTATCCAGTAGTACTTGTGTTAATGGCAAACATGTCATACATCATAATGGAACGTACTATTGCGTGGTAACATAAAGCTATTAGCTATCTTTGTCTAGTTTAATTGGGCCAACCTTATTTGAGTTACATATCAAGGCCTATACTAAATGGAGGTGCAATGAAGTATTAACCCCATATGAGTAGAGAATTAGAGATTGACTCCACATGAGGCCTGTAATATGTTCTTGATCAGAGGCTCAGTTGTATTGTTTTTTCTAAAGAAAGCTTGCCATGTCTCTTGATTTTGCTTTTGTAGAAAAATGAATATACATTATTTTACTAAAACTAAGCACATTTGGTGCTTGGAAGTAGCAGTCCCAAGGGCCTCCCAAACCATCAGCCACCTACTCCGCAATGCTAGCACAAATTAGCTTGCAATTGCAGTCACTTATTTGCCATAGCATTCCAGTAGCAAGAACCATGCTTCAGGCCTTACATACTGGGAGTACCTGACAGCATCTGAAGATGAAAAAACAATACAAGTTAGGACACATATATTTGCATGTGGCCAAGCCAAAACAGGAACTGAGCATACAAATATTTTATCTAAAATACAACAAAAGCAACACGCGCATATTCGCACAGGCCTTGCATCAATAGAATCTTAACAGTGGGGATGTGCAGAATAGCTCCTGGCTTTGAACTACCATAGAAATCAAACTGATGAATAGTTGATCGTTGTTATCGTGCTAGGCTGCTAGCCCCTGATCTGTGCTGGCAACGACCAGAACCAAAAGCAATCCGCTACGAAATTTAATCAGAACCTTCTGCTATTTATACAGATAGAGAAAGATTTATGTTTAGGAGTCCGTGTCACAAGTACAAGGACTTGTCCTCCTTGTGTACGTAGGACTTCTAATGACAGTTTGATCCAACTCCAAGCTGTTACTGTCCAGGACTCAGCCTCGCCATCATCGAAGCATTTGATCAGCATACGAACCATGTAGAACCTGCTGCACGACAATGGCAGGTTCAATGCCTCGGCTGCGTCATCTGGGGCCTGAGCACGCAGTTTTTCTCCACGGGGAAGGGCCTGAGGCCAAGCGGCAGCATCTGGGTCCGAGCACACAGATGACATGTTGGTGACTGTGGCAGGCTCGGCAAGGGCAACTCCTGGGCGAGCGCGGCGACTGGAGTAGTGAGACACCGTGCATGGCATCTGGCTCCGGGCAGCCGTCGGCGAGTCACGCTCCGACAGGTCTGAGTCCGAGCGGCTTTGTCTGGGCTCCGGGTTGCCATTGCGGGTCGCCTGAGGCCGAGCAATGACGTCTGCCTCCGCGCCGCCCAGCGGATTGCCCTCCAGAAGTAGCAAGGGCACGACAAAAGGCCGACGGGTGTGTGGGCTGGAGTCGCTAGACAAGAGCGACCGAGCGAGCGGACGACTGCAATGTTTGGCCGTTGGGCCAAAAGAATGGGCCGGACGAAAATTAGATGGAGAGAAATTTTGGGTGGAGTGGACTGGACTGTTTACACGTTAGGCCGATTAAACACTAATAAGGTCCATAATAAATAATATCTGCACTAAATTATTTGTCCCGTATGGAAAATCAAGGAGAGATTGATTCGGTTTAATTAGGTGGCTATTATCTCATATGGAAAATCAAGGAGAGATTGACTCGGTTTAATTAGGTGGCTGTAAATCTATACCTAATATAATAAAGAGGCGATGCGAATAATGTTTTTCAATTTTAAACTAAGACTAGTTTCGTGCTCGTGCGTTGCTACGGGGCAGCTAAACTTTTACACTAATAATATACGGATCACACGATAAGATAATAATACGATCACATGGATCGCACAATAAGGCTAAGCCCTGTATAGCAAATATTGGAAACTAGGCTGACATTTGTCGTGGCTCAGTGCTCTAAAAAATGAACCTGATATTTTGGTGAAATCCAAGGATCTGTCAATATAAGTTGTCCAGTATTTGGGAAACCATGTGCACGAACTATAGTTGGACACGCTGCATAATTGCGAAGTACATGGATCCCAAATCCTAAAAACGTCTATAAAATAATTTACCCATACACCACTGCAGTTACCTTTCAAAGCTTGTTGCACTGCATCGACAACAGGAACTAAAAGTCTATACCGTATCCTTATTCAGGGGCAGCAAGCATCCCAGATAACACATAGCAGGCCGCAAGCAACTACCAACTATCTGCCAACTACTGACACCAGATCTCACCAAACACGGTCCAAAATGCCACACATGCAGGTATATTGTTCCTAGACATATTTTCAAGCTATGCATCCTCAGATCCAAAATAATATACATCAAGGCAGCTCCAGCTGTGACTGAACATGAGGGGTAGTCAAAGATGGAGTGTTTCGTGCAGTGCAGACTGACATCACTTGGTTGGAGGTGCTCGGGGTGCAAATTCTTGATAAGATGAACTGACCTCTCACCATGTAATAAGCAGTCTAATGGCTAGGCAAACGGTTCACATGAAAAAAAAAGAGGTTGAAAAAAATTAAAAGAGGTTGACAAATCAGCACATGGAAATCAATAGTGCTTGTAAATAAAAAAAAAACCTTTCCAGGACTGCCCCTGGTTGCGATGATGGGTTGATATATTTGTTGATTCTTTCAGGTTCGTAGATGACAGAGACGGTGTTCACCCCCTCTTTAGAAAGGGTGTCATGTTGAAAGGTCTTGATGGCTAGATGGAAGGTGAATAGCCTATTAAAATTTTCTACAAAGACAAGCTAAACAAGTTTATCAATAAAACAAATAGCGAGATGCGAGTTTTGCTTAGCTACGGGGTGTTTGCAAGCCACTTAACCAATTCACAATTCTAGTGTATTTGCACTCAACCACACAAGTCAAACCGAGAAGGAAACTACAACTAGCAAGCTACACAAAGAAGCTACTCTAGCAAAGCTAACTACCTAGCAAAGATAACTAAGAAAGTAATGCGGAGTTGAGTTAGGAGGGTATCACCGAGGGGCGAAGTATTGAGCCAACCAATATGATCAATAATGAATACCAAGATAACCGAATACCGGGATCAATCAATCACAATATGAAAGTGATGACACGAAGATTTATCCCGAGGTTCACGTGCTTGCCGGCACGCTAGTCCCCGTTGTGTCCCTCTTCACCACGTGGTTCGGTGGCTAATCGGTCTCACACCGAGCCTATCAAAAGGCGACACAAGAACCTACCAAATGGAAAAAGGTTACAATGATACGAAGCAATTTACTAATGTTGCCTTTGGCGCTTCGCCGAGGTAGGCACAAACCCCTCACAATCACCGGAGGTGGCCAAGAACAATCACCAACTCTTGCCAACGCCTCCAAGCTGCTTCAAGCCGTCTAGGTGGCAGCAACCACCAAGAGAAACAAGAATCCCGCAGCAAATCAACCACCAAGTGCCAACTAGATGCAATCTCACAATGCAAATGCACTTGGATCACTCAATCTCACTTCGAATATGCAAAGAAGCAAGAGAGATGAGTGGAAGGGGAGTTGCTTAGCTCAAAGTGCTCACAAGTATGTCAAATGTTCGAGAGAGAGAGCCTTGAGCCGGCCAATGAGTATTTATAGACGTACCCCTTCGAATAGAGCCGTTAGAAACTTAAACAGCCGAAATCGCGGTGACCGGACGCGCTGGTCCAACTGACCGGACGCGCCGGTCGCCCAACGGCTAACTCGCGAAGTACTGACCGGACGCGTCGGTCGCCCAACGGCTAACTGCGAAGCAATGACCGGACGCGCTCATCGCGCAGACCGGACGCGCTGGAAACGACCGGACGCGCTGGTCGCCTGAGCAGCGCTCAACGAAACAACGACCGGACGCGCTGAAGGAACATGACCGGACGCGACAGTGCCAGCGTCTGGTTACAGTCCAGTAAGCTCCCTGAACGACCGGACGCGTCCGATCATCAGTGACCGGACGCGCCTCGCGTCCGATCATCGAACTGAAAAACGCGCAGACACTGAACACTGACCGGACGCGTCCGGTCATGCAAGGACCGCGTCCGGTTCAGCGTCCGGTCACTTCTGTGACCTCCATTCGCCTCCGTTTCTTTTCCGGACTTCCGGCGTAGTGGAAAATAGTCGTTTCAACTTCTCGAAAACGCCTGAAACTCCACTGCCTTCGCAAAACCCTCTCTACTGCTCAAACTCTACCGCCTTCGCAAACGTGCTAACACCACTAAGTGATCTCGTCAAGTGTGAGTGTGTTAGCATTTTCACAATCATTTTTCGAGGTGATATTAGTTCTATCCAAATGCATATGATCATGAAATGCACATCTAGAGGCACTTAGGAGTTCAATAGCCGCGTCATTCCCCTCTTTATAGTACGGATATCTATCCTATAATGTAACCACACCCACTAGATGTCTTGGTTACTAAAACACAACCCTTAAGCATATACCTTTGCCTTGATCACATAGGGTTGCGTCCAAATCCAAGTGTGGCCATCATGATCACCATGTCCATCTTGCCACCAACCTTGGAATGTACTAATCCTCATATGCTACATACAACTTAGGCATAGAATTAGTACTTAGGCATTGTCACTAATTACCAACACCAAACATAGGACTTTCACATGTGTACTATCTATTTTAATTTTTCATGTGTTGAAAGAAAGAAAGAAACAGTTAAATGTCTTGTATGCGAAGTACAGGGAGAAAGGTTTGTTCTTTGACTATAGGGTTCTCATGCAGAATCATATCTAAAATAATATAGAAATATATGTTTATCAAAATGAAGTTATCTCATTTTCCTTGGCTCCATTTCACTCTTACACGTAGACCTTGAGATACTTGCATTCCCATGTAATGAATTTGCTGGTCAGGAGCCTGGCAGCAATGAATATGTGAAAGCAAAGATACATTATTTTTTGACAAGGTAAGCAAATTGACCCGTGGGCTTTTCTTTTGCAGCAATTTTATTTGTTAATCTTTGATCTTTTGTAAAAAGTTGTAGCGTCAATGACGAGCCTGATAGTGTGGCTGTCTGCCCTCACTTATTCACTCTCTGATTAGTAAAATAGGATCCAAAAAGTTCTGATTTAGCTGCACTCACTTATGCTTCATATTAGAGCTTGGTTTTCGTTAATTTTGAACAAATGAACTTAAGGATTGATCTGCTGTAGTTGTAGGTATTAAAATTAAGTTCTTTTCATTTTTGTTCTGAATGTAATAATGTATCTTACTGCCTTGTAAGAAGCATCTGCTCAAGGTCTCAAGTTCAGTGAACCACCCATTGCTCTCTCATGTCCAGATCATAATCCATTTTTTTAACTGATGCCTTTATCAATTTAAAAGGAAAGAAGGAGTGTGACAGAGAAATGGTTGCATTATAGTTAGTCCTCTGTAAGGTCCTAGATGGCTAGAGGGGGGTGAATAGCCTATAAAAAATCCTACACGAACCACTAAGCAAACTTGTTAGAATAACAAACGGCGTAAAGCGAGTTTTGCTTGGCCTACGGTTGTGATGCAAGTCTCCTATCCACAAGTCTAGTAGATTATGATCTCTAGTTCACACAAGGGCTATGTCATTAATTTTACACTAGTGAGCAAGCTAACAACACTACTAGCAAAGCTACCACTAGAGCTACACAAGATAATCTAGTAAATGTAAATGCAAGAGAAAGGATTGTGATTCTCATACCGACGGTGGAGTGAAGATGTTGCCAATCACCAAGATGATATACAATCAATCAATATTGACAACAACACAATATAAAGACCAATCACCGGGAGACAAGAGACACAATATTTTTGTTCACCCGGTGTTCACTTGTGCACCGACCAGCTACGTCACTGGTTGTGTCGACCAACACTTAGATGGTTTTTTGGTGTGACCCTCAAGTCACTTTCCCCTCAAGGCACGCCCCGCAAGGCACTGCAAGACACCACTCTCAAATGAAGTAACTCAATGACATGCACATTGTATTAGAGTTGCTTTTGGTACTCCACCGAGGAAAGCACAAGAACCCCTTACAATCAACCAGAGGTGGCCAAGAACAATCTCCTTCTCTTGCCAACGCCTCCAACAATCTTCAAGCCAGCTAGGAGCGGTACTCTCCAAGAGTAACAAGAAATCCACCGGCTAAATCACCCACAAGTGCCACTAGATGCCCTCAAGCTATCCAATGCACTTTGGGATAACTCAATCTCACTTTTGATTTGCAATCAAGCAAGAGAGATGAGTGGGAGAGAGAAGCTTTAGCTCAAAGAATGCACAAGAGTGTTAGAAATGTCAATAGCACTCGCCAAGGGCCGGCCAATAAGTATTTATAGCTCCACAAACAAATAGCTCCAAGAGTAACAAGAAATCCACCCGCAGTGGATCGCTGCCATGTGTCCCACTTTAAATACGAGCTGTTGATCTCCAACGATCAAGTCACAGCCGCGCTTCTCCACCATGCGACAGACATGTCCGTCGCTGGGCGACAGACGCGCCCCCTGGACCGACAGACGCGGTCCAGAAAGGCTTGCAGCGTGTCAGGGCGACAGACGTGTCCCCTGGCTGGGCGTCAAACGCGCCCTCGGCGTCTAATGGTGCACAGGCCGAACGCCTCCAAGCCGTCAGACGCTGGAACAGTAGCCAGCTCCGCGTTTGTCGCGGAGGGCACCACCGTGTCTGATGCTTCTACCTCACTCGCCTCAGCGCCGCACCTAGGGTTAGGCGACAGACACCCAACCCAGCGTCTGTCGCTGGCGTCGCGCGCGTCTGTCGCGTGTTTCTTGACGAGAAACACTCCCGTGACTTTCCCACTTTCACTTATGAGCTACTCTAAGTATGTGTATCACTAAAACACATGTTTTAGCTCGTGAAACATTATGTGACAACGCCTCTAAATCTCGACAACGGCGTAAAGGAAAAATAGGCATTTCATCTCCTCGAAAACGCCTGAATCCCGCCGAGCAAGCTCGGCGAGAGGGAGAGAGGACCCCAAACCCCTCTCTACCCCTCAAACTCCATCGCCTTTGCAAATGTGCCAACACCAACAAGTGATCACCACCTTGTGCACGTGTGTTAGCATTTTCATAATCATTTTCAAAGGTTTTTGAGTTAGCTGACTAGGCCCTACATGCAATGCACTTCATGAATTCACCTAGTGGCACCTGTGCGTCGAGTAACCGATAAGACTTCCCCTCTTAATAGTTCTGCTATCGATCCTAAACCACTCACACCCTCTATGGTGTCTTGAGTGCAAAACAAAATGGCCCTATGGTTATACCTTTGACTTGAGCCCATTTTGTTTCTCCAAATAATATGATCCACTTCATATCATCACATGACCATCTCGATCCATCGACCTTGACTTCACTTGCTCTTCACCGTTGCATCGGTCCATCGACACCAAGTCTTGCTCAAGCTTCACCATCGCATGGTCCTTTGCTTCGAAGCCTCGACTTGCCCTTCACCTTCACAACCGGTCCATCGAACCAAGCCTCATCTTGGTCTTCACCATCTTGGTCACATGAGTCAATGTCATATCTCATATTCAATGATCACCTTTATCTAAATCATCCACTTAGATACAAAGGTTAGTCCTAGGTTTCATCAATTAGCCAAAACCAAACTAGGGACTTTCACCCTCATGTATTTGCAGGTTGAAATCCCATATGTTCTGAAGGTCTGTTCCTATGTGAAATCATTATAAATGTTTTTTGTAAGCCTTAACTTTAGCATTGACAAACTCCAGTTTAGCATTCCACTTTTCTCTTTAGTTGTCTATTTAATATAAGATCGTGTAAAAGAATCATACCACAGTAAAATGACTTGACTAGGAACATTCTGTAAAGTGATTAGAAGGAAAATTGGCCTACTGAGCCCCAGGCCAGTATACTGCTTAATCTGCAATTACATGATATGCTTATTAGCTTCAACAGATGGATCCAGATGAAAATGGTTAATTAATGACCAAAATGGTTAATTAAAGTCTAAGCCTTGTATAGCAAATAATGAAAATCAGACTGGCATTTGTCATGGCTGAGTGCTCTAAAAAATGAACCTGACATTTTGGTTCACAGGAAAAAAATGAACGAGCCGACACAGGTGCCAATTTCATTGAATAGAGAAGAAGTAAACGGTTCACAACAATCAAATGACAACTTGCTTCAGAATAAGGTGGCACAAAATTACCAAAACTTTTGCCCTCCTAGAGGACTTCAAAGTATCTTTGTCAGTGTCTTTCATCATTAGGTCATTATCCTTGTGAGTTGGACCATTTGGATTAGCAGGAACAACTATATTTTCAACCAATTCTAACCGACACATTCCAAGTTGCAGAAATTGTTTATCGGCAAAAGTACTTCCCCAAGATCATAGAATGGCAATAGATATTTCCTTAGCCCCTGGTTTTATTCCTTTATACCCTTTGTTTCTTTTTGTTGTTTGTACAAATTACTTCTATATTAGTATAATAATCTGTAGGGGCAGGCAATCCACCAGTTTCATTCAAAAAGGAGTGGCACAATATATCAACAAACTTGGTAGCAAACCGGAAGATACACAGGAGTGCAGCTACAAGCTGCCAATAAATTTTGTTATGACCTATGAGTGTCCCAAACGGCTGATAAACCAAGTTGACTATGAGGATGGAAGTGACTGATATTTAGTGGTGTTTTGGAAAATTGCCAGATTTCTACTGCCAACGTTTCTAAGCCACAATTTCCCTTTTCACCTTCTTTCTCCTGACCCATGATCCAGTAATCACAGAAAACGCAAATGTAATTAAGGCTGCCATCGCTTCCAAATATCATAACTAAAACAGCTACATGTAAGTGCATTCGCCCCCGATGTGGGTTTTTGATAATTAATGACAATCAAATTAGGGACTAACATATTTATCAAGTGAAATCTACAGGTGTTAGTCCTTTGATGGAATTGAAAGAGAATATTTGGTGAATTATAGCACCCTAATTTTTGATGGACAAAAGGCGCTTCGACTCAAGGGCTTTAACACCGTTTGTTTTGATTTGAGTTGTAGGCAACGCCGCACTATCAAGAGGGATATAAATCTAGTTGGCAAAATGGGGATAAAAAGTGCTCTTGTTGAAGCTTAGTAGGCTGAAGAGACGTGCACCGGAAGTTCCGGTGTGCCACACCGGAAGTTCCTGTCGGTGGCACCCACGCGCGTCCGCGTGCGAGTATTTTGTTCCGGTCTCCGTCTGGAAGTTCCGGTACTCACCGGAAGTTCCGGTCAGGCACCGGAAGTCCCGGTTGGTGCAGTTTGCGCGTGCGCTCGCGTTCGAGAGAATTGTTCTGGGCTCCGTCCGGAAGTTCCGGTCCTGGCACCGAAAGTTCTGGTGAACCCGAGTTAACTGACAAGCCCAACGGTCTGATCTCGTTTGACCGGAAGTTTCGGTGGCTTACACCAGAACTTCTGGTGGCTCATCCGAGCTCGAGTATATAAGCTACTCACCTCTTTTCTAACCGTTGCCCGAGCTTTGCACACTCATTTCTGCTCTCCCAGCTCTCTCCAAGCTGTGACTCGCCCACTCTCTCTCCCCCTTTGCCTCCAAGCTTCAATCTTCGATTGTTTGAGGTAGGGACGTGAGATTTGAGAGCGGGAGCATCGATCTTCGACTTGAGCACTTGGATTCCTTGTTTTTCCGACTTGATTTGTGTTTGTTTCTCTTGGGTTCTTGGAACCCTAGCCAGCTAGGCGTTCTTCATGGTTGCCCGTATTGATTCATTTGTGAGGGCACCCCAAAGTGTTTGTATCACTCTTTGATCCTTAGTGGAAATCTCAAGCTAGCCTTCGTGGTTGCTTGAGGGAGGAGACCTTAGTGGTCAGACCTTCGTGGTCACGTCAACAATGAGGAAGTAGGAACTCCTTAGTGGGGATTGCCGAACCTTGGTAAAAATAGCTTTTCTTGTTGTGGCGGTAGCATCGACTACCCTTTGTTCTTGTGTTCTTGTTGTTCTTCCTCTCTACCCCCATCTTCTTAGGTGGGAGGTCCCGATCTACGATTTGGTGTGGTGCCAAGCCTTGAGGAGTTCAACATACTCATCAACAACCTCTAGGAGGGTGCGGTAACACTTGGATCTGAAATCCCAACTTGATACACTTTGATTTCATAGCTCATTTAGGGCACTAGAAGTTCTGAAGGTCTGCACTGGAAGTTCTAGTCCCCTTACCGGAACTTCCGATCCAGACCACCGGAACTTCCGATCTGGTATTTAACTTCCGCAAATTTGAGTTTGTGAGTTTTAGGTTTTGCAAAAAGGCCTATTCACCCCCTCTAGGCCAATTAGGTCATTTCAATTGGTATCGGAGCCTTGGTCCCTCAGATAAACGCTTCACTGTGTGAGGAGTAACATTGGCCAAGATGGATCCGGAAGCACAAAAGCAAATTGTTGATCAAATCACAGCTCAAATCACCGCATCCCTGCAGCTGCAATAACAAGAGCAAATGACCAAGATGCAAGAGCAACTAGACAAGATGCAACAACTTCTAGACAAGAAAAGTCAAGAATCATCAAGTGATGGTGGTGATACAAGCAAGACACCAAAGAGTTACAATAGAGCTAGTTTTGATTATGGTGGATCAAGCAAGAACAACAATCCTACCTTGCCCATGATCAATCCTGGAAATCCACCTTCATTTGATGGTATAAGGTACACCAATTGGGCTCATAGGATGAAGTTGCATCTTATAGCCGCAAGATATTGGGAAGTAGTGGATGTTGGAGACAATCTGCCACCTCAAAATCCTAGTGAGTGGTCACCCGAAGATGAAAGAGACTTTCACCTCAATGCAACGGCGGCTACCTTGATTTTGCAATGCCTCACTCCGGAAGACAACAACAAGGTTAATGGAATGGTCAATGCAAAGCAAATTTGGGATACTTTGAAGGTATCATTGGAAGGAGACAAGAGTGTAAGAATTGGAAACATTGATCTCTTGTAAGGAAAGATTGAGAACTTTACCATGATTGAAGGAGAAACTACTCAAGCAATGTTTGATAGGTTCATGACCTTGATCAACAAAATGAGAGCACTTGGGGAAACAAGATGGGATGACAACTCCACCGCAAGGAAGATATGTAGAGTGTATAGAAAAAAGAACAACATGCTTGCTTCGGTCATAATGGAGAGAGACAACTATACCACAATGACACCACAAGAGATGCTCGCCAAGTTGATGCATCATGAGGTACTTGATAATGAAGCCAAGGAAGCAAGTGTGCTAAAGAAGAGCATTGCCCTCACGACATCACATGGAAGTGAGTCAAGTCATTGCAACAAAGGATGTTGTGAGCATAGGCATAACAATGACGATGATGACCTTAACGAAAAGCAAGCTTTGCTAGTGGGAAATTACAAGAAGTATTTGAGAATGAAGAAAGAAAAGATGATGAGATATGGAGGGAACAAGCCATACCAGAAGAGATTTTGTTATGAGTGTGGTGACACCGGCCATCTTACGGCCGATTGTCCAAACAAGGTGAAGAAGTCAAGATATAACAAGCAAGATGACAAGAAGTACAAGGACAAGAAGAGAGGTGAAGCACATCTAGGTCAAGAATGGCAATCGGATAGTGATAGTGATGATGACAATGACAATGAGAAGAAGAGTGTGGCCGCAATTGCTATACAAGAAACTTCTTCCTCAACAAAGGTCTTCACCGACAATGCTTCATCAACATCTCTCTTCACCAACACTTCTTTATCACCTAGACTCTTCGCCAACCTCTCTGACGACGTCTATGATGCTCCTACTTGCCTTATGGCATTAGGAGATAAGGTACAACTTGATCCTCCTATACATACCACTAGTGAATGTGATAGTGATGATGAAAATGATGAAAACTATGCTTATAATCTCATCAAAAGATATGGTAACGCTGCTGCAACTAAAATCTTGAAGCTAATATATGCCAAAGATAAGCTTGAGTCATGCATTGAGTCACAAGGGGAATTGCTTCTAGAGGAAAGGGAGAAAACCCAAGGACTTGAGGCTTGTCTCTCCAAGGAGAAGGAGAAGGTTGAGAAGTTGAGTGTAGAATTGTCTTTAGCCAAGGATGCTAATGAGCGCTTGGCTAAGGAACATTCTTCACTCAATGACTCTTTGGCAAGTCTAAAGAATGATCATAGTTTGGCTTAAGAAAGCCTTACAAGCTTGACAAATAAATATCATGAGCTTGAACTAAACTATGACAAACTTTGGACTAGCACTTCTACCGTTTCTAAGGATGCCAAAGCTACAACTAGTAAAGGTTGTGAAAGATGCTCTAATATTGATATACATGCTTGTGCTACTAACCTTGATGAGCTAGCCAAGAAGGATAAGGAGATTCAAAGGTTGAACACAATTATCAAGAATGGTTGCACGTGCAAGGATAAGCAACCAGCAAATGTGTTCAAGGCATCAAGGCACCCCATGATTAAGGATGACATTGGTTACAATAGGTATGATGGCAAAGCCAATGGAAGAAAAATGAATAATAGGGTGGCTTGTGTGAAGTTCAATAAGAGTGCCGCTTGTTGACCTTATCAACAAGGTGAACAATGTTGCTACACCTACAACTCCACTTGTCAACAATAAGAACAACAAGAAGAAGCAAGTGGAGGTGTCCAAGCAACAAGTGCCTATTTCACGCAATCACATTTGTGATTATATGTGTTGTTGGGACAAGGATGGCAAGATTGTTGTGAAGTATATGGACGCCCTCAAAAAGAGACAAATCTTAAGGAGTGTTTGGGTGCCCAAGTCGTATGTTTCTAACCCCCTAGGTTCCATCTCGGGACCTAAACCAAAAGCTTAATCTTGTTTTGTAGGAATATTCCTCCGACGAGCCAAGTTGGGTGCTTGATAGTGGATGCACCAATCATATGACCGGAGAGAAGAACATGTTCACCTCCTTTCAACCAAATCAAATCACAAGTGAAAGGATTGTCTTTGGTGACAATAGTAAGGGGGACATTCTCGGTTTGGGTAAAATTGCTATCTCAAATGATAATTCTATTTCCAATGTATTACTTGTGGATTCATTGGGATACAATTTGTTGTCCGTCTCACAACTTTGTGAGAAGGGTTACAATTGTCTCTTTACGGATAAGGGTGTGGAAGTCTCTAGAAGATGGGATTCCTCTATTGCTTTTATAGGTCAATTAAAGGGCAAGCTCTACCTAGTTGATTTCTCATCTAGTAGAGTGGGGTCCGAGACTTGTTTAGTGGCAAAATCTAGCATGGGGTGGTTATGGCATCGCCGACTAGCGCATGTTGGCATGAGGAACTTGGCCGACCTTCAAAGAGACGAACACATCCTTAGACTAACAAATGTTTCTTTTGAGAAAGATAGAATTTACAGTGCATGTCAAGCGGGTAAGCAAGTTGGAGTCAAGCATCCCGCTAAGAACATCGTCACTACAACAAGGCCACTTGAGTTACTTCACATGGATCTATTCGGACCCAATGCTTATATAAGCATTGGAGGTAACAAATATGGTTTTGTAATTGTTGACGATTTTTCTCGCTTCACTTGGGTGTTCTTTTTGAAAGATAAAAGCGAAACCCAAGGGATCTTCAAGAAATTTGCAAGGAGAGCTCAAAATGAGTTTGAAGTAAAGATCAAGAAAGTGAGAAGTGACAACGGGACGGAGTTTAGGAACACCAATATTGAAGCATTCCTTGATGAAGAAGGCATCAAGCATGAGTTTTCAGTTCCATACACTCCATAACAAAATGGTGTTGTGGAGAGGAAGAACCGAACACTCATTGAAGCCGCAAGAGCAATGTTGGATGAGTACAAGATTTCGGAGAAAGATTATTGGGCGAAAGCGATCAACACGGCATGTCATGCCATCAACCGCTTGTACCTCCATAAGATAAGGAACAAGACCGCCTACGAGCTTCTAACCGGTAAAAAGCCTAAGGTGGATTACTTTAGAGTTTTTGGATGCAAGTGTTTTATACTTAATAAGAAATCCAAAAGCTCTAAGTTTACACCAAAGGTTAATGAGGAGTTCTTACTTGGTTATGTTGCTAACGAACATGGCTACCATGTTTTCAATGAGGCCACTGGACAAATTGAAATAGCGGTAGACGTGACTTTTGATGAAAGCGACGGCTCTCAAAAGGAGCAAGTCAATGCTGAAATTTTAGATAAAGAAGAACCATCTCATCAAGTGATCAAGAAGCTTGCCATCGGTGAAGTGAAACCCGTTGAAGATGAAGATGATGATGTGCATGTGCAAATTCCTCATGATCCAAACATGCATCATGGGTCAACCAATGCCCCATGGTGATGCTTCCATCTCAAGAAGGGGTCATGACTCAAGAGAACAAGCTAGTCAAGATCCACCACAAGCTCAAGGAGACAACCAAGGTGGTGATCAAGACAATCAAGATCTTGATCCTCCAATCAATCAAGACAATGAAGATGAAGATGATGGTCCAATCCAAACAAGAACAATCATCCCTCACCCAAGAGTTCATCAATCCATTCAACGGGACCATCCCGTTGATAGCATATTGGGAGACATACAACGAGGGGTAACAACATGCTCTCGTTTAGTAGCTTTTTGTGAGCATTATTCTTTTGTCTCTTCTAAATTGCCAGAAAAGGTGGAGGATGCTTTGAAGGACCCAGATTGGGTGATGGCTATGCAAGAGGAGTTGAACAACTTCACTAGGAATAAAGTCTGGTCCTTGGTGGAAAGGCCCAAGTAAAATGTGATAGGTACCAAGTGGGTCTTCCGCAACAAAGAAGATGAGTATGACGTGGTCACAAGGAACAAGGCACGGTTGGTAGCCAAAGGTTTCACTCAAATCGAAGGTTTGGATTTTGGGGAGACCTATGCACCTGTAGCTAGGCTTGAATCTATTCGCATATTACTTGCCTTTACTGCTCACCATGATTTCAAGTTGTTTCAAATGCACGTGAAAAGTGCATTCCTCAATGGCCCCCTCTCTGAAACCGTGTATGTGGAGCAACCACCGGATTTTGAAGATCCACATCATCCCGACCACGTCTACAAGCTTGACAGAGCGCTCTATGGGCTTAAGCAAGCCCCTAGAGCTTGGTATGATTGTCTCAAGGACTTCCTACTCAAACAAGGGTTTGAGATTGGGAAGGCCGATCCTACTTTATTTACTCACAAAGTCAATAATGATATCTTTATTTGCCAAATATATGTCGATGACATTATATTTGGTAGTACTAATACGGCTTTTTGTGAGCAATTTAGTAGGATCATGACAAAAAGGTTTGAGATGTCCATGATGGGGGAGTTGACTTACTTTCTTGGATTTCAAATCAAGTAACTCAAGGAAGACACGTTCATAAGTCAAACCAAGTACACCACCGACATGCTAAAGAAGTTTGACATGGACAAGGCCAAGCCCATTAAGACCCCAATGCCTACAACCGGACATCTTGACCTTGATGGAGACGGCAAGGCCATAGATCAAAAGGTATATTGCTCCATGATTGGATCCTTGCTTTACCTTTGTGCATCTAGGTTCGATATTATGCTTAGCGTGTGCATGTGTGCAAGATTTCAAGCCAATCCGAAAGAATGTCATCTCATGGCCGTTAAGAGAATTTTTCGGTATCTTGTGCTCACTCCTAATTTTGGCTTGTGGTATCCTAAGGGCTCTACTTTCACTCTACTTGGCTATTCCGATTCGGATTATGCCGGTTGCAGGGTAGAGCGAAAGAGTACATCCGGGACATGCCAATTTCTTGGTAGGTCTTTGGTGTCATGGAGTTCTAAGAAGCAAAACTCTATTGCCTTATCCACCGCTAAGGCCGAGTATGTGGCGGCCGACGCTTGTTGTGTCCAACTGCTTTGGATGAAGCAAACCTTGAGAGACTTTGGTTGTGAGCAAAGTAAGATTCCTCTCTTATGTGACAATGAGGGAGCAATCAAGCTAGCTGACAATCCTGTAAACCACTCAAGAACAAAGCACATAGACATTCGCCATCACTTCTTGAGAGACCACCAAGGCAAAGGAGATATCGATGTGCAACATGTGAGAACTGAATTTCAGCTAGCCGATATCTTCACAAAGCCTCTAAATGAGTTAAGATTTTGTGCTTTGAGGCATGAGCTAAATATCGTTGATTCTCGTAACGTGGTTTGACATCTTGTGCACACTTGTATGATTTAGAATTGGATAAAATTCTTGTGAAAAGTTGTGTGAAACTTTCAAAACCTATTTTTCACAGCTCCAATGTGTCCATAGTTATGTACTGATTTCACGAAATCTGGACATATTTGAGTTGGTTTGAGTATATCATATTGTTCACCACTTCTAGGGCTGTTTCTCGCTGGTTTTTGGCCTACCGGAACTTCCGATGGCCCCTACCGGAACTTCCGCTTGTGGCATGGGTGGTTTTGATCCCACCTATGTGCTCAACAATTTGCTCCGTGCTACTATTGATCCCACCTATGGAGGCAGGCTTTGCCCCTTGGAGCCTTTTGGAGCCTACCCTTTTTGGCATTTGATGCCAAAGGGGGAGTGTTAGGCTTTTATCTTGATGTAATAGGGGTAGTTAAAATTTTTTGTTATGTAATAACTTAATCTCGTGTGGTGAACCATGTGGTAAACTTGAACTATGTGTGTGTGATGGTTGAGTGTAGGCTAAAACATTTATGCTTAATGTCTATCTTAGCTTGTTTAGCCTTTTGTGTTGATGCTTATGGGGGTTGTTTATTTAAGAATGGTTATGTTGAGTTTAAGTCCTTTTCTTTCTTGCATAACCATTCAAGTTCTCTTGATTTATTCTTGTGATATAACTTGTCATATGCATCACCGTTTTATTGTTTCACACACACTTAGGCACCCCACTGAAAGTCCCTAGTTTGGTTTTGGCTAATTGATGAAACCTAGGACTAACCTTTGTATCTAAGTGGATGATTTAGATAAAGGTGGTCATTGAATATGATACATGACATTGATTCATATGACCAAGATGATGAAGACCAAGATGGGGCTTGGCTCGATGGACCGGTTGTGAGGGTGAAGGGCAAGTCGAGGCTTCGAAGCGAGGGACCATGCGATGGTGAAGCTTGAGCAAGACTTGGCGCCGACGGACCAATGCAACGGTGAAGAGCAAGTGAAGTCAAGGTCGATGGATCGAGACGGTCATGTGATGATATGAAGTGGATCATATCATTTGAAGAAACAAAATGGGCTCAAGGCAAAGGTATAACAATAGGGCCATTTTGTTTTACACTCAAGACACCATAGAGGGTGTGAGTGGTTTAGGATCGATAGCCGAACTATTAAGAGGGGAAGTCTTATCGGTTATTCGATGCACTGGTGCCACTAGGTGAATTCATGAAGTGCATTGCATGTAGGGCCTAGTGAGCTAATTGGAAAACCTTTGAAAATGATTGAGAAAATGCTAACACACAAGCACATGGAGATGTACACTTGATGGTGTTGGCACATTTGCAAAGGTGGCGTTGGTCGCGCTGTGGTTTGCGGGTAGAGAGGGGTTTGGGTTCCTCTCTTCCTCCCGCCGAGCGTGCGAGCGCGGGATTCAGGCGATTTCGGGGAAATGAAATGCCTATTTTCCACTACGCCGAAAGTCGGAAAAGAAACGGAGGCGAACGGGGTCACCGAGGTGACCGAACGCTGCACCGGACGCGGTCACGATGTGACCGGACGCGTCCGGTCAGTACAGCGCGGTTTCGGGCGCGCGGGCTAGGGTTTGCAACCGGCGCGTCCGGTCACTCGCGGGACCGGCGCGTCCGGTCAGTCGCCCAGAGGGAACTGCGGTTCACGAGGATGATCGGACGCGAGGCGCGTCCGGTCACACATGATCGGACGCGTCCGATCGTTGAAGGAGCTTACTGGACTCACACCGGACGCGGGCACTGTCGCGTCCGGTCGTTGCGAGGAGCGCGTCCGGTCGTTGTTTCGCGGGCGCGGGTGCTGTGCGGATCGGCGCGTCCGGTCGTTCGACAGGCGCGTCCGGTCATCGGGACCGGCGCGTCCGGTCGTTGCGACCAGCGCGTCCGGTCATTGCTTCGCGCGCGCGGTGCTGAGCGACCGGCGCGTCCGGTCTGTTGAGCTGCGCGTCCGGTCATGGGATTTGACCGTTGACGCAGTGACCGTTGGAGGACCGGACGCGGTTGAGCGCGTCCGGTCAGTTTCGACCGGCGCGTCCGGTCGTCCCGAAAAAACGGTCAGTGGAGTTGCAACGGCTCTATTTGGATGGGAGGCTTATAAATACTCGTTTGGCCGGCCCTTGGGGAGGCAACTAGTGATTTCTAACATTCTTGTACATCCTTTGAGCTAGAGCATCTCCTCCCACCCATCTCTCTTGAGTGATTGCAAATCATAAGTGAGATTGAGTGATCCCAAAGTGCATTGCATAGCTTGAGGGCATCTAGTGGCACTTGTGGGTGGTTTAGCCGGTGGATTTCTTGTTACTCTTGGAGAGTACCGCTCCTAGCCGGCTTGGAGATTGTTGGAGGCGTTGGCAAGAGAAGGTGATTGTTCTTGGCCACCTCCGGTTGTTTGTAAGAGGTTCTTGTGCTTTCCTCGGCGGGACGCCAAAAGCAACTCTATTACATTGCGCGTGTCATTGAGTTACCTCACTTGAGAGTGGAGTCTTGCGGTGCCTTGCGGGGCGTGCCTTGAGGGGCAAGTGACTTGAGGGTCACACCGAGGAACCATCTAAGTGTTGGTCGACACAACCGGTGACGTAGCTTGTCGGTGCACAAGTGAACACCGGGTGAACAAAAATATTGTGTCTCTTGTCTCCCGGTGATTGGTCTCCATATTGTGTTGTTGTCAATATTGATTGATTGTATATCATCTTGGTGATTGGCAACATCTTCACTCCACCGTTGGTATAAGATACACAATCCTATCTCTTGCATTTACTTTTACTAGATTATCTTGTGTAGCTCTAGTAGTAGCCTTTACTAGTAGTTGTTAGCTTGCTCACTAGTGTATAAATAGTGACATAGCTCTTGTGTGAACTAGAGATCATAATCTACTAGACTTGTGGATAGGAGGCTTGCATCACAACCCTTGGCTAAGCAAAACACGCTTTACGCCGTTTGTTATTCTAACAAGTTTGCTTAGTGGCTTGTGTAGAATTTTTATAGGCTATTCACCCCCCTCTAGCCATCTAGGACCTTACACCCACGAATTGCAAAATTTAGGGGGAGCTTACTCTTAATGTATGCAATCTTGACTTGAATCAAGATTTGAAATTTTAAATCCTATGCATACATTAAGGGGAGCTCAACTTGAATTTTTGGAATTCAAAAGCTTTAATTCTTTCTATGTATTGTAAGCCTAAGTTGGTTGTCATCAATTACCAAAAAGGGGGAGTTTGTAAGTGCATTCACCCCTGATGTGGGTTTTGGATAATTAATGACAATCAAATTAGGTATTAACATATTTATCAAGTGAAATCTACAGGTGTTAGTCCTTTGATGGAATTGAAAGAGAATATTTGGTGAATTATAGCACCCTAATTTTTTATGGACAAAAGGCACATCGACTCAAGGGCTTTAACACCGTTTGTTTTGATTTGAGTCGTAGGCAACGTCGCACTATCAAGAGGGATACAAATCTAGTTGGCAAAATGGGGATAAAAAGTGCTCTTGTCGAAGCTTAGTAGGCTGGAGAGACGTGCACCGGAAGTTCTGGTGTGCCACACCGGAAGTTCCGGTCACTGGCGCCCGTGCGCGTCCGCGTGCGAGTATTTTGTTTCGGTCTCCGTCCGGAAGTTCCGGTACTCATCGGAAGTTTCGGTCAGGCACCGGAAGTTCCGGTTGGTTCAGTTTGCGCGCGCGCTCGCATTCGAGAGAATTATTCCAGGCTTCGTCCAGAAGTTCCGGTACGGATTGGAAGTTCTGGTCCTGGCACCGGAAGTTCTGGTGAACCTGAGTTGACTGACAAGCCCAACGGTCTGATCTCGTTTGACCGGAAGTTCCGGTGGCTTACACCAGAACTTCCGGTGGCTCATCCGAGCTCGAGTATATAAGCTACTCACCTCTTTTCTAATCGTTGCCCGAGCTTTGCACACTCATTTCTGCTCTCCTAACTCTCTCCAAGCTGTGACTCGCCCACTCTCTCCCCCCTTTGCCTCTAAGCTTCAATCTTCGATTGTTTGAGCTAGGGACGTGATATTTGAGAGCGGGAGCATAGATCTTTGACTTGAGCACTTGGATTCCTTGTTTTGCCGGCTTAATTTCTGTTTGTTTCTCTTGGGTTCTTGGAACCCTAGCCGGCTAGGCGTTCTTTGTGGTTGCCCGTATTGATTCATTTGTGAGGGCACCCCGAAGTGTTTGTATCACTCTTTGATCCTTACTGGAAATCTCAAGCTAGCCTTCGTGGTTGCTTGAGGGAGGAGACCTTAGTGGTCGGACCTTCGTGGTCACCTCAACAACGAGGAAGTAGGAACTCCTTAGTGGGGATTGCCGAACCTCGGTAAAAATAGCTTGTCTTGCTGTGGCAGTAGCATCAACTACCCTTTGTTCTTGTGTTCTTGTTGTTCTTCCTCTCTACCCCCATCTTCTTAGGTGGGAGGTCCCGATCTACGGTTTGGTGTAGTGCCAAGCCTTGAGGAGTTCAACATACTCATCAACAACCTCTAGGAGGGTGCGGTAACACTTGGATCTGAAATCCCAACTCGATTCACTTTGATTTCGTAGCTCATTTAGGGCACCAGAAGTTCTGAAGGTCTGCACCGGAAGTTCTGGTCCCCCTTACCGGAACTTCCAATCCAGACCACCGGAACTTCCAGTCTGGTATTTAACTTCCGCAAATTTGAGTTTGTGAGTTTCAGGTTTTGCAAAAAGGCCTATTCACCCCCCCCCCCCCCCCCCCCCCCCCCCCCCCCTCTAGGCCAATTAGGTCCTTTCACTACCATGTCTCGTCCGTGAATTCAAAACGAATCAGAGATTGATTAAAGTTCATACCCGTGCTAACTCTATGGTAAAAACAAAAGGACAATATGTTTCTTGGAAATAAAGTAAATAGTGAGATTGATTAAAGTTCAAGCCCATGCGCTAATACAATGGAAAAAAATAAAACCACAATAATTCAAGTTTACACGTGTTATTTTATTCTGACCTGGAAATGATGTGGTACTTTGCCCATGTACTACTTGAAAATCAATAGCCAGATAATAAGAGAACAAACTTTAGAAAGACGCATGTACTAAGTTCCCCTTATTAGTGCTATGCATTGCCTTCACAAACGTACCCTCATATACAGCATGCTTGGACTCACATAAGTTGGGTTTAACTGATGTACCAATCCTATCTGCAACCGACCAGTTCTCTTTCACAGTTAGTGCAGTTCCAAAAAAAATCAGATTTGCAAGCTTGTCCGGATGGAATATGATCACGCCTTTATACATTCCTGTTAATAATACAAGAAGCACTCGACAATCAGTTCTCTAGATTACAGCAGAATGAAAAGAGAGCTTGTGAGATTTGCCAAGAAAAAATGTAATCTAGCTAGCACATGAAGAACTGTAGAATCACATCTCTAAATGTATTCAGGATTAGCTCAAAAGTGAATCTAAGATAGAGTGAGAATACAGACCTTGCATCCTTGCATCAAGGGCATACAGACCTTATCAAGTAGTATCTGTGAAAATGATTATACCCATTTCAGTACCATGGAATGTAAACACAAAACATAGATGAAGACACGAATGAGGTGATTACCTGTGTGCAATCATACCAAAAAAATGGTGGTCCATTTTAAGCACACATCTGCTACCTGCATAGTCAAAAGTAAAAGTTAAAACAAGAACCTGGAGATAGATTAGATGACATCTAACTTTATTCATCCTCTCCATCAAGGTCACACAGTGCCACCAAGCCGCCCAAATAATTTCTCCTATGCATTGCCGCCACTGTAATCCACATGCGTCCATCCAAAGCTTCCAAAGACGATGGTGTTGCCGTCGTCATAGCTCGAAAAACCAACTAAGGCTTTTGCCAGCGTTTCTACCACCCAACTCACAAAAAGCACAACACCTACAGCAGCGGCACCACCACCCCCAGTACAAGCACGAACTCCAGCTTGAACAATGAATTCCGTGATTGTTGACAAAGGCAGCCCTTCAGAACAGCATCCAATCAATATCGGGCAAGCTTGCTGCAGCTCACATCACGCAGCAGGCCACCGGCGCCGGTGTCACACCACACGACGCCTTCACCTCCACCTGCATCGTTGGCGTGCTGCAACCATCCTCACGTGCGGTGGATTGCTAATCAACATACCCACGAATTTGGAGTTCCAGAAGACATATTCAAATTCCCTAAACTACTATGTAAAGTCTAATTAGATCTGGACTGAGACACGAGAGGAGATTTACAATTACAAGAGCCGAGGGCAAAGGCGATTTGGGGATTGCCGGATTCTTTCCCTCGGATTACCTGGAATCGGGTCACAGGAGAAGGCTGCGCGTCTGGCCGGTGATGGAGGCGAGGTGATCCGATCCCCTTTCCCCCAGCCGTCGCCGCCGCGTGCTCTGCCACTCGAGTAGATGTGGTCCACTGGCGAGAGGCAGCCCCTGACGGCGCTCTAGATCCGGGCGGCAGCCCCTAACGGATCCGGGCGGCAGCCCCTAACGATGCAGCAGTTGTGCAGGCATGTAGCTGCCCAAACCCTAGATGCCGGTCGCGGCGGAGGAGGGGGCCGGTCGCATGGGCGCATGAGACAGATGCAAAAGCAGGGCGACGGCCGCGGGGAAGAGATGGAGTGCGGTACCTGGGTCCCACCTGTCGGCGCTAAGAGGTGTCAGTGATTGCGTTGGCTTTCCTTTTTTTCTCTGTTGCGCGAGAGTGGGAGGCGGGGATTGTAGGTGGGAGGTAGATGGACGAAATAAATGTTGCACCAAAATATGTGTCCATCTTTTAGTCTTTTTATAGTTGTGGGAGAAGAGTGATGTTGAGTAGTGGTTTTTCAATTCCAAACTAAGAAGAGTGATGCTGAATAGTTAGGGGAGGGCAGACAAAAAAAATGGGGGGTGAGAAATTTTAACTTTTTATTATTAGGTATAGATATAGATAAAGGCAATAACAATATGTATCACATGCTTTCAATTCTTCAAGTCACTTTAGTCAGATACCAAAAATGCATAAATTCTCTCATAAATTTTAGTCAAATGGCTCACATTATTCTTAAATTTAAAAAAAATTGTAAAAGAATTCCATTGAGTGGCCATTTGTATTTTCTCAATATATCTTTGAGTTTATTATAATATTTTAGTGAAGTTGAATTTGAACTTAGTTCATACTTCATTCATCCATATACTTTAGAAAAAGATAACCATATCTACTTCATTTACAATTTTTGAGCTGAAATTCGTCTTGAGTTTGCGGTGCACTCCTAATGGATATCCGACAAAACTATCCTAATTCAATGTCCGACTTAACTATCCAAAATATCCGACCAGATATCCAAATTCCTAATCGAGACAATTTCTGAATTTCCCGAGAACTTTGTAGTGTACGCCAAGGCAGATTATTATCGATATTAAAAAAAATATCTGAATCCAAATTGACGGCTGAGAAAATGTTCAGATATCCAAATTCCTAATCGATCAGATGATCGCGGAATAACCCGTAATGTTTACATTGCTAACTGCAAGCATTGTTGGAGATAGACACATTGCTAAGGAGAATTTTAATATCTTTTTTTATTCAATATTTCAATAATAATCGCTCCTAAAAAATTTTGCGGATCTGACCCTTTTAGCTGGCGCGACCAAATAACGTTGTCGCGCCACATGCATTGGTGCGGCAACATCTGCCACGTTAGACGACATTTCCGACGTAAAAAAACGTTGTCACGCCACCCAGAGTGGTATGACAAGGCCGAAATTTTAAAAAATCATAACTCTTTGATACGATGTCGGATAAAGATGAAATTTATATGAAAATTGTAGCCCTCGATGAGATCTACAACTTTCTAGTTTCGAGTTTTTTTATTTGAGAACATTAAGAAGCTCAAAAAATAATATAAAATTTCAAGAGCATAATAACTACATACTAGTGCTTGCTGTATTAGAAAAAAAATTGTATGTCATCAGATGAAGATATTTTTTACATGAAAGTTATAGTTCTCAACGAGATCTACAACTTTGTAGTTTTTTATTTTTACATTTGAGATCGTTAAGATACACGAAAAAAATAATATAAATTTCAGCGGCATCATAATCGCATAGTAGTGTTTGTCACATTAGAAAAATAATATTATTTTTGTATGGTGTCAAATAAAGATACATTTTATATCAAAGTTGTAGTCATTAATGAGATCTATAAGTTTATAGTTTTGAGTTTTCATATTTGAGGTCGTTTACATACTCTAAAAACTAATATAAAGTTTTAGCAGCACATTAATCGGGTATCAAAGCTTATATTTTTAAAAAAAATCGTATATTTCTTATTTATATCACATAAAAATACTTTTTAAATGAGAGTTGTAGATCTTATTAAGAGCTCCAACTTTTATACAAAAAGTACCTTCATTTGACACGATACAAAAACAATATTATGTTTCTAATGCGATAAACGCACGTGATTATTATGCTACTGAAACTTTATATTATTTTTTGAGCATGTTAACGACTCCAAATGTGAAAAATCAAAACTATAAAGTTGTAGATCCCATTAAAAGCTACAACTTTGATGTAAAAAGTATTTTCATTTAACACAATAAAGAAAAGATATTATTTGTCTAATGCGACAAGCAATAGCACGTGACTATTATACTCCTAAAATATTATATTATTTTTTAAGCGTCTTAACGTCCTCAAATGAAAAAACTTAAAACTACAAAGTTGTAGATCTCATCGAGAACTAAAATTTTCATATAAATTTCATCTTCATCCAACGTCGTATTAAAGAGTTATGATTTTTCAAAACTTCAGTCTTGTAATACCACTTCCGATGGCGTGATAGAACAATACTATTATGCTAGCGGTAGTGACGTGACAACGTTTTTCACATCAGAAACATCGTCTAACGTGGCAGATGTTACCGCGTCAATACAAATGGCACAATAACGTTATTGGCGCGACAAAGTTATTTGGTCGCGCCGGTGGTGCTGGCACAACCAAAGGGTCAGATCCGCTAATTTTTTAGGAGCGATTATTATTGAAATATTGAATAAAAAAGGATTAAAGATAAAGCATTGTTTCATATAGTAGATGAGTATAGCTTTCTTAACGTAGAATTGAAACATTACGTACCCATAATAATTGAAGAATAATATGTCACTGCTTCTTGCTAGGTCTGCGCCTTCTAATAGCTATGAAAGTGTTGATAATCCCTTCTTCACTCAATTGTGAGAAGATATTCAGCTCAATAGAAGTCACTAGACAATCATCTAGAAGGCTATCACCCATCTTATTTCTCAATAAAAATCACAAGACAATCATCCGTTCAATAAAATATTATTTCAATTCGTCATTCCAATAATGTAATGATATAGAAAAAATCCTACCCTACAATTAAATTAAATAGTCCAATGCGACCGTGCATTCTAATTATATATTCTAATGACTTTGATAAAGTAAATATTCTAATAATATAATAAAATAAGGTTTTGTGTACCTTATGGCACGAGGCCAGTGGACGTCTGATGCCTGATGGTGGATCGTTGTCGCTGATCACCGGCTAGTGGCCACCAGCAAATCAGCAATAGCTGATGCGTGCTACGTTAGTTTGTAGCACTAGGGAGAGATTGGGAAAAAAATGGAAACATGCCTAAACGAACATGCTAATTGAATGAAGATTAGCACGACTCGGCTGGCTCGCACGCTGAACTCGGTAGCCTCTGCCGCTATATATATAGGCGCGCGCGGACTCTCCTAGATAAGGACGTACCCCGACGGCACGACCCTTGTCGATGACAGGGGCAGACTCAGTACACAAGTTCTGGATTTACAAAGAAAATATACCTTCATTCGTGTAGCTATATAAGTCCATTAGTTATCTGGTTTAGGAAACCTAAAGGGCGTTGCTAGCGCCCGGACGTCCGGCTCTAGAGCCGCATCCGAACGCTGCAAAAACCACGAGAGCGCCCCCACCCGTCCCGCCCCGTACGTCGCCGCCCCGCTCCCGCACCCGCGAATCCCCCGGCCCGCCTCCCGCACGGAGCCCCGCCGCCAGCTTACACCAAGCCCTCCCTCTCATCGCGCGGGGGAGTACGGAGAAGACCACCCCGACCCACCCCCCGCACGGAGAAGAAAGGTGTCCCCACCTCCCCCGCGCGCACGGATGTGTCCCGCCCCCCAACCTCGCTGACCCTAGCACCCTCTACCCCCGCCACTAGCTCACCACCCTAGTCCACCCCCTCCCCCCCCCCCCCCCGAAATGCAAACAAGGGAGAAAAAAAAGCTATTGCAACATCAAAGGGCGTCTGATGAAACAAACGAAAAAAACTGTTAAAATAAAACGGAAAAAGCTATTGAAACATTGGAAGACACCTAATGAAACACAAACAAAAACTGGTGAAACAAACAAAAAAAACTGTTGAAACATCGAAAAACACCTAATGCAACAAAGAAGAAAAACTACTGCAACAAGGACAAGACAGCTACTGCAACAGGGAAAAAAGAAAGCTATTGCAACAAAGGAGAAGAAAGTTGCTGCAACAAGGATAAGAAGCTACTGCAACAAAGGAGAAGAAGCTACTGCAACAAGGAGAAAGAAGCTATTGCAACAAAGGAGAAGAAGTTACTGCAACAAGGAGAAAAAAGCTGCTGCAACAAGAAGAAGAAGCTAATGCAACAAAGGAGAAAAAGCTACTGCAACATCAGAGAATCGTGCTTCACATCATTTGTTGCCATGTAACTTAGATCTGACTCGCCACAAGGAGAAGAAGCTGCTGCAACAAAGGAGAAGAAACTGCTGCAACATCAGAGAATCATGCTTCATATCATCTGTTGCATGTAGCTTAGATCTGTCTCGCCATAAAACCGTAGCCACCATCAAAACCATAGATCCAGAGGGGGACGAGGAGGAGGAGAAGGAGGAGGAGGAGGGGGGAGGAAGAGGAGGGACAAGATCGAGATCCAGAGGGGGGAGCACGGGGGAGGGGCGCCTCAGATCCAGATCCTTTCCCACCTACCTCGTCGGAGCCCATGGATCTCACGGCGCGAGAGGACAAGAGCATCAGGTAGGGAGCGAAGGGCGGCGGATTCACCGGATGCCGCCACCATCGCCCCTACTCCAGTGGTGAGGAGGCCGAGCATGTCGCAGCGGGGGAAAAGTGCAGGGGAGGAGGGAGGGGAGGAAGGAAGGAAGGGGGAGGGGAGGGAAGAGGGTGGGCTCACCGCCGGAGCAGCACAAAGGCGCGCACGGGGAGGAGCGCGCGAGCGGAGCGGAGCAACCGAGAAAAGAAATGGAGCGGAGAGGATGCGAGCGAGTGGGGAGGAGGGAGGTGAGCGAATCGACGAGCGGATAAGGACGAGCGGGCGGGGCGGTCGAGTGGACGCACGCTCGGGTGCGTGCGGTTGAGTCGCGTCGTGTCCGTCGAGTGCGTCCGACGTCGTTCGGACGTCCTCACTGTATCATTACCGAAACCTAAAAGACAAACATTGAGAAAGGCATCATGGATAACGCGGGATCACTTCTTAATATAGATTTTCTCATCAATTCATGAAAACTAAAGAATTTAGGCACTTGCTATTACGTACCTAGCATCAAGGGAGGTAGTACCAGGACTCTCATTTGATAGCTGTGCATGGCTTCTTTGGACTAAAGATCTTCTAGGACTTCAATTCTCTCAACAGTTCGGTATCGCTCTGGTAACTCCGAAAACACTAACTCCCCACACAAGTACTAGTAGGCATGCCTCATGCTTGGCCTAATACCAAGCGATGGATGTGAGCAAAGAAGCCCAAGCTTGAACACAAGTTCTACTTCCTCTTTCACAAACTCTCCTCCCAATCTTAGATCCATAATGTGGACCAACAAACCACGTCACCAAAACTCAAGGACAAAATCAACTAAGAGGCGCTCTTCACCATGAGAGTCTACCCAAAATGTATGCCTGCCATATGCCACCTCTAGGATGATTGTGTCGAATGCATGCACATCTTTTGCTTTAGTAGTCTTTCCAATGAGTGTCAACTCTAGGACGATGTAGCCCTTGGTTCCAATTGGATGTGCTTTTGGAGTAAAACGGATGCAGCTGGTTGGATTCATATATCCCCATCCACCATCAACTGATCCATCATCAAACAGGACAGACCCAGTACATAGAGTGGGGCATGTGCCCCCACTCAAACTCTGGGTTTTCAAAAAAAAATATACCTTCTTTTGTGTTACTATAGAGATCCATCAATAATAGGTCGTCACTTAAATTTTGTGCTAGTTCCGTCCCTATCATCAAAGATTTGACCCTTAGCTCTCGAACTAGTCTAAGAGCTATCTGAAAAAATATTAATATTGTGTCACATTACCTAGGAGGAACGATGACCCGACGTGTCGTTGTTTTCCTTTCCCATGCGATGCCCCTCCTAATTTCCATCTGCACCCTTCATATTTCATGCAATTGTAGCACCCCCAGATAATGTAAGAGAGTTGAAGAAGGATCCAATTGACAACAGCTCAGCCGCGTTATTGGAAAAGCTATTGTACATTAACCTTTGCTAATAAAATGTGGGCCTTTGGAACACTGCTACACAAAATCTTAACCGAGGCGTTTCCAAAACTTGCTCCGAGGTGGTTGGGCCGGTTGCCCACCTTGGTTATTCGTGGCAGGGCAGTCGGCCAAGCAACCGCCTCGGTTAATCATTAACCCAGCCGGGCAACATAAAAAACCAAGTGGTTTTTTTTAACGCAACCACCTCGGTTAATAGGCCCGCCTCGGGAAAAAAGGTCTACAACCCAGCCGACCCATTAGCTTAGCCACGTATATAATGAGTACTTAGGTTTTTACTCACACTTCAGTCTCCCCCTCCCCGTAGTCGCACAGCCGAGCGGCGCGCCCCTCCCTTCCCAGTCGCAGGGCCGACTACGCCCTCCACTCTCTCCCTCCATCCACTCTCTCTCCCTCGCACTCTCCCTCCCGAGCACACACAGCGGCGCAGTTGAAAGGTTTTGTTTGGTTTTGGTAATTGAGTGACAACTTAGGTGAACTAATTGTGTTTTATGTGAGATACACAGGTGATTAGTCCATAGGTACATGTGTGTAAGCAACATATGCCATGGAGGTTGAAATGGCTTGGAGATGTTGCAAAGCTTGCACATGTGATGATGGAGGAGCTTATTGCACATGAGACATGACATTGAGTCATGTGATCAAGGTGGAGAAGATCAAGACATGACTTGGCTCGACGGATCGGTTGCAAGTGTGAAAGGCAAGTCGGAGCCTTTGAAGCGAGGGACCACGTGTGACAGTGAAGCTTGAGCAAGACTTGGCGCCGATGGATCGACACAACGGTGAAGAGCAACTGAGGTCAAAATCGATGAACCAATACGGTCACGTGATGATATGAAGTGGATCATATCATTTGGTGATTGGTTGGTGCATGTGTTGCATCAACATTGAAGGAGATAGAATGGAATGCGCAAGGCAAAGGTATAACCATAGAGCATTTCATTTCACCGGTCATAGGTGTGTAGAGAAGTGATTAGCCGGATTTAGGATAGATGGTCGTACTATTAAGAGGGGCAAACTTATTTGCATATCGGTCATCTAATGTCACTCGAGTGATCTAACTTTGCATCGTTGCTAGGATCGAGTGGCGTGGCAAGTTGAGTGGTTAACTCCTTGGAAAATGATTGAGAAAATGCTAACACACTTGCACATGGTGATATACACATGGTGGTGTTGGCACATTTGCAAAGGAGGTGGAGTTTGAGCGGTAGAGAGGGGTTTGGGATTCGGCGCTTTCGTGGAAATGAAACACTTATTTTCCTCTGCGCCGGAGGCAAGAAAAGGAGGTGAAGTCGCGGGGGTGTCTCTCTCGTCAGACGCTGGTTGCGGCTGCATCGGACGCTGGCTCCGGAGTCACCGGACACATCTGGTGGCTAACCCTAGGTGCTGCGCAGTTGGAAGGCTACACCGACGCGTTCAACGCTTTTGCATCGGACGCTGGCTGAACACTGTTCAACGTTCGGTGCCTGGTGACATGGCGCGTGGCAGAAGAACTGGAGAGCACCGGACGCGGTGGTGCGTCCGATGGTGGTGCACAAAACGTCTCTGGATGCTTACTGGAGTGCATCGGACGCTGGCGTGCACGCGTCCGATGGTGTTGTGCTGTGCGTCTAGTGTTGGTGTATTGGGGCCGTTGGCTGGCTTGACTAGACGCTGGGCAGCGTCCGATGCTAGGACATCGGAGTGTCCGGTGCCACTTTAGCTGAGCGCGTGCTGAAGTTGACAGTTGAGATCGTGCGGTGGTGGTTTAATGCTAACAGTCACGTGGACGGCCACGGTGCACCGGACGCTGGTGCAGCGTCCGATGCCTCAGCACCAGAGCGTCCGGTGCCCCCATGTTTCGCCCAGTCAGTGGGCAATGGTTCCATTTGGCCCTTGGGCTATAAATAGATGGGGTGGCCAGCCATGGCTGGGGTTGAGCACCTAAGGGGACTTTGTGTCCATGCTTGAGAGTGCTTGAGAGCCCTCCTACTCACTTGAGCTTGCAAGAGTGCGAATCGATTGCGAGTGAGTGTGATTCTAGTGCGTTGCATCATGAGATTGCATCGAGTGGCACTAGGTGTTCGAGTTGCAAGCCGGTGATGCTTGTTACTCTTGGAGGTTGCCACCTCCTAGACGGCTTGGTGGCTTGTGGCTCCGTCGAAGCTCGCAAGAAGATTGTGCGAGGCTCCGGAGAAGCTTTATGAGGAGGATTGTGCTCACCCCGTGGGGATCGCGAAAAGCAACTCTAGTAGAGCGTGTCATTGAGCTACCACACTTGATGGTGGGTTCTTACGGCGCTCTTTGAGAGAGCTCAGTTGTGGATACTGATTAGCCGCCGAACCACGAGGTGTTGGTCGACACAACGGGGACTAGCTTGGTGGGAACCAAGTGAACCTCGGGAGAAAAATCACCGTGTCAACATTGTTCATCATCTTCTCGGTGGTTTGCCTTCGTGCAACACAAGCTTGTATTTACTTTCATATATATATATCTTGCTTGTGTAGTTGCTCTTATATCTAGTTGTGCTTACGTAGCTAGCTAGATATCTTCTTGCTTGTGTAGCTAGAAGTATCCCCTTTGCATGACTAATTTAGTTTGTGTAACCTTATTAGTCATATTGTTTAGTTTGTGTAGGTAAGTAATTTGCGCTCTCTAATTTGGCATTGGTTGCCTTGTTATTGAGCATTGCTAGTGAGCTTAGGAGCTTTGTGATTTTGCTTACTAGTTGTGTAGGAGCTCCCCGGTGCTTGAAGTACTAGTTGTATAGGTTTGTGTGACCTTGCAAGCTAGAATTGTTTAGGTGAGCTCTTGCTAGGAAGACACTTTATTTGCTTGGTTAGGATCTTTTATAAGATGCTAGAAGTTATAGATAGAGGGGTGTAGTCTTGGCTAGACTGATAGATTTAATTTCACACTTGTTTCAGTTAGCCAACGCAATTAAGTTTTAGAAAGTACTATTCACCCCCCTCTAGTCCGCCATCTCGACCCTTCAGCAGTGGGCCGACGCAGGCGGCTCCTCTCCTCCCTCCCTCTCTCCCTCGTCGCACGGCATGGCGGTACCCTCCTCACCCATGCATAGCGGCGTAGCAGGCCGATGTGTGCACCTCCCCTCCTCCCTCGTCGCACGGCCGGGCGGCACCCTCTTCCCCCACGCAGCAGCGCAGTGGCCCGGCAGCACACTCCTCCCGGTGGCGGATCCAATGGTGGAGCGGCCAGATCCTGCCGGCAGCGGCACTCCTCTGGCGGATCTAGTGGTGGAGCGGCCGGATCCAGCGCGCGGTGCTCCTCTTGGTGGCGGATCTGGCTGTGGAGCGGCCAGATCCGGCGGCGGCGCTTCTCCTGGTGGCGGATCTAGCGGCGGCTCTCCTCCTGGTGGCAGATCCAACGGTGGAGCGGCCAGATCTAGCGGTGGCGCTCATCCTGGTGGCGGATCCAGCGAGCGACGCAGTGGCGGCCCATGGATGGGCTCGGCGGGCCCGTGGATGGGCTCACTGGGCTTATCCACGAGTTTTCCCTTTTTTTGTTTTTTTTATTCGATTAACCGAGATGGGCAGGACAACCGCCTCAGTTAAGGCCACAATTAACCGTGACCTTTCCACCGAGGCGGTTGCAAAAACCGTCTCGGTTAAGGCTTTTTGCCTACCTCGGTTAAGTTTCTTGTAGTAGTGGAAATCCCAACTCACAAGAAAATTTCCAAAATAGATATATATTACTTAAACTTTCTTGTTTTGTTTTGTAGAAAAGAATGCTTATGTATTCATATATCAAACCGAAGTATCATTCTTTGAACCAGAAACTAAAATGGTTTAGTTTTCCTTTGGACTCTAGCGCTATTTAACATCGACATGACGAGACGACCACACCTTGGTCGTGCATAACATCTGAAGGTGGTGTGTGCGCCAACACATGGTACGGTGGATAGGTACCCATGTGTATGTGTGATGAGTGATTGTCAAGAGGTGATCAGAGCTTTGGTTTAGTGTGTTAAGACTTAACCATGGCGTCAGTTGTGTATGTTCAAGATGTCTCTTGTCTTGTGGTGTTGAGCGTCACTACAAGAGATGTTAGGTTCTATGGCATTCAATTTATGTCATACTATCTGCAATTTATATTATAGGTTAACATTTATGACACCAAATTGACGAAAAAGCTCGCGCCACCAATCAAGCGCCTTAAATCATGTTCTATGTGGTTTAGATGTTGGTGTCACAAATGCATAGGACATTAGTTTTGATGTCACAAAATTTTATGACATTTGATTTTAAACCATAATTTCTTACACCATGCCACATAGATCCCACGTAGAATTACAAACGTCATAAAATTTAATTGTGGCCTGTTAAAGCCCACGTAACATTTTTGGGTCAGCCTAGATTTTTTCCGATGCTATTTCAGGCCCACATGAAATTTATTTGGACCAACCCATATTTTTGCTATGTTCTTCCGGGCCTACCCAAGACTTATTTGGGCCAACCCAAGTAGATTTTTATTGGCAAGCCAAACAACACAATTTGCAAACAAATAAACCCGTATTTATATATGCATTCCGAAGGAAAAAGAAAGTCTTAAACTATTTTGAGTGTCGCTCACCCTAACCGATATTATGATAACCAACAAAAGGGACATGAAAACTATTCATTGCACATCAATGAATCATCATTTTGACCTCCCTAAGATTGCCGCTACAAAATACACGTTAGTCACAATGATTATATCGTCATTAATTATCAAGATCGAATTAGAGTCTAGATGCTTTCGGACACATTTCCATCTGCTACAATGTTGCTCGAAAATCATTTATGAACGTATAATGCTTATGTAGAGTAGAAGGTACAGTACGTACGTAAGTACATCCGTTTTATTCCCTTGTATATCATCCAGCTCCACCCACTGATGGAGTACTATCAGCAATTCAGCATCAAGAGTTGATAGCCAGCACTTTTGTCCATTAGACCATTACGTACATCTTATAGCCAGTTCATGAAGATTTACACATAAATCTTCGTTTATCGATCGATGTGTAACGACAATCACTATATATATTATGTATTCCCCCTACCAATTCTAGTCCACTGTCCGGTACAGCACATGCATTATGCATAGATCACCAAGGCATGAGATTGAGAGGATTATTAGAGTGGCCGGTTGAGCATCCAGCGGCTGAACATGGCGAAACACCTCTCGGGCTCGTACTCAGGTGCTGTATGCCCGCCACCCTGCGACAATATTCCCATGCAATACAATATTGCAACGGTTTGTAGCAACAATAATACATTAGAGACGGCATCAATCAGTAATACTATATATAACTGTTTGGGCGTGGACGCTAGCTATATACCTTGATCGTCGCGAATGTCATGTTGTTTGAGTAACTTATTGTAAATCTGCAAATTAATCAAGAAAGGATGGGATGAATGAATGAATCATGGACGACAAATTCAGTACAGATCAAGAAGAGAATGAGCATGAGGGAGAGACGCATGAGACCCAAACCAAACCAAACCCACCCAGCTGACTGCCCACCGAGATGCCACGCCCTCCACTCGTCGACAATGGAGAAGTTGAGAGATCTGACCCAGGCCTGGGTGCCCAGGTGTGGCACCAGCAGGTCATGGTCGCCGCTGCAACCAGCCAACACCAACCCATAAAGCCATATGCCATTCAATTCAACATGCATGTCATCAGGAGACAGATTTATCAGAAAATTGGAGGGGTGCCTTACCTGAATACCAGGGCGCGGTAGCCTCTGGACGTCAGGTTTCGGTGGTACTTGATGGCACTCTTGAGGTCGCGCTCGTAAGGCAACTCCCCTTCATCGTGGCATCTAACCCACTCATCCACGGTACCCTGATCAATTCGGTTTAATTTGGCTCAGTTCTTGAGAACTTATTGTTGTTGTTGTTGTCACAAGTAGCAATGTATAAGATTGGAATGAAATTAATTAACCAATGGGAATGACATCTCGGCGCGTAATTAAACAGCTAGCTCACCTCCTTGATCCCAAGAGCATCTCGGGTGCGCCTGTCGTTTGCCCAGAAATACGACAGGTCGTAGCTGTAATACTGCACATGTAATCAGTAATAAAATTAATCAACAACATGCATGATGATGTAAATAGCTAGGCATCCGGCATCCCTAGTCCCTTACGTACTGTACTGATGATCTGAGCACACAGGACATATATGCAGATCGATGTTTATGTGCAGAAGCTGACTTACAAAGCAACTAAATGCAGTACGAACCGGTGGATGAGATAGATGCCCCACTCTACTCTCCTCCTCCCGTAGGATCTTCATCTTCCTGCTGCCATCTGAGGCTGAGCCACCGTCCATCCTGCTGTAGTCTCCATTCGGTACCGGAGGAGATGACGTGACAATGCATTGGTCCAGCAGAACATGGGCATTCTGAACTTGAGAGATGAGCTACAAGTACAAAGGCAGTGCAGGGAACCATGGATTCAGAACTGATGGGCAACAAAATCGACTGAATTTTCGCGTGCATATGTATGTATGATCCTTCCATCTCATATAAATTAAGTACGTATAGAAATTCGCAGTCACCGCATATTAAAAGTAAGTAAACATCAAGTGTTCTTACATCATTGAAGGTATTCAGAGCCTGATCACACAACTCATTTGCAGGATTAGAGTAGTCGTCTTCTCCATGGCAATGCCCCAATATCGTCTGCACACATTTAAAAGAATTAACACCGCATTTAAACAAGAATTATGCATGGTCAGAGTGGCAACGACCCACTCAAACAATGATACAAAGTGTGTGCAGATTGCTAATGCAGATCAAGATGAGCATATATAATTACCTCATACAGCTGGTGTGATATAATACCAAACCCATGAGCAAAAGGCACTCTAGAGCCAAAATCAATACGTTCTTCTGTGGACGGGTTGCCCACTAGATAGCCCTAATTAAAGATCGAAGAGAGGAATTAGCAAATATATATAAGACCATACGAACGAGAGGTTTATTTGCTAATACACAAGTTCTCAGAGATTGACTGAAACCAAATATAGGTAGCTTCATCCGTTTTGGATGGATACCTTGAGATTAGGTTCTGACTTCATTCCTGCTTCAACACCTGAACAATTACAGTGGAGGTATGAACAATTCCAGACCAAGTTGTCTATCATATATACCAATGCAACCAGTGCAATCAATTTAATACCTTCTGAAATCATCTGGGCAAGGAATGGTACAGTTTTTCCAGCGTATGATTCTCCACCGATGTAGAAAGGATTTGCAAGGTACTCGGGATGCTCGTTGAACCACTTGACGCCGATCAATCAAACAGCACAGGCATTGAGATCGTTATTACTTAGTGTGCATAACTGACTGCGCCGTGAATGAAATATATATTTGTACTAGTAATAACTAGGCTGCAGGAGCAGAAAAAAGACAGAACCGGCCCCCGTGTGGCTCCCACGCGGCGACACGGGCGGCGACGAAACCCTACCCCCGCCGCCTCCTTCCCCCCCTCTCTTCTCCGCCGGGACGCCGCCGGAGCAGGCCGCTGGCACGGCCGCGCGGGCTGCTATGAGGGTGGCGGCGAGGCGCTCCCTCGTGGTGGTGGTTGGGGCGGGCGAACCTGCATGGAGGCGGAGGTTTGGGGCGCTAGATCTGGCGGCGCCGGCCTTGGTGGTCCGCCCCGCTGGCTTCTCTTCGCCGGCGGCGGTCACCGGTCCGGTGTGGGGCGCCCCGATGGGAGGTGATGTGCCTTGGGACCTCACCCACGTCACTCCCCTCGCGGGGTGGCTCGGGCGGCCTCCATCGTGCCCCCTCCCTCTCGTCCCTCTCCTTCGCTCCCTTCGCGCCGCTGCGGGAGCTGGCCGTCCGGCCGGCCGTGACAGTGGCAGTGAGGCGGTGTCTCCCCCCTTCCTTATGGCGGCACAGATGCAGTTGGTTGGCGGTCCAGCTCGGGCACTCGGCGTGGAGAGCGACTGGAGGGCCTGCCGCGGTTGCTTCTGCGCCGGCTTGTGCCCGCGCGGGCGCAAGGGGCAGTAGCGAGGCTCCCTCCCTCACTGCTCACCTTCTCCTTCTTCACGGCGGTCATCTAGTGGCGGTGGTTGGGGCTCATCCCGGCGTCGGGGGGTGGTCCTTGTCTATACCGTCCCCCCCCCCCCTCATGGCCTTGGTTGCTACCACGGCGCGACCGTCGTGGGGGCGGAGGCCTTGGCGTCAGCAGAGGTGCTGCTTCCGGGGCCTTGTCCCAGATCCGGTGCTCCCTGTTGCTACTGACATTAGCGGGAGCTCGGCTGGCGGCGGCGGCGGCTGGTGTCGGCTGCGGCATGTGGCTGGGGGTCGTGCGCAGCGGAAGGTGGACGGTGTTCGACATGTGGTCTGGTCGGCGGGGGTGGCTGACGCAGCTTCGGCTGCTTGCGTGGCCGGCGCGTCGACCCCCCACGGTGAGGCTTCTGCTGGATGCCTGGCAGCGACGACGATGTTGACTGTCTGGGACTCGGCATCTCGACCGATGTCCGTGCTGTGGGTTCCTTGGGCGAAGGCCTGACGACAGCGACACCTGTCGGTGCCGTTCTCCCTATTGAGGGCGTCGCGTCCCCAGCAACTTCCACGGGTGAAAACTCGGTCCTTTCTAGGACGAGCGACAGCGGCACACCGGACGTCGTAACCTTCTTGAAGGTGTCGCTGTGGATTTCGACATGGTTGGGATGTCTCTGGTCTCACATCTTTTATGGGTCATCATTTGCTCGGTTGTGTTGCGAGGGTGGAGCAAGTAGTGGTTTTGGCGTCAGTTGGTGTTAGTGGCTCAGTTGTGCGGCCGTTTCAATTGTATAGTGCTAGTAGAGTTGAGTGGGCTCTGTGCGTCTTCGCCGGAGCATCTAGTAGTTGAGTGGACATCGATCAACTGCAAGTGGTGGCGTGAGTTGGGTAAGTTGCTCCATAGTGTTTTGGGTTGAGTTTGGCACTCTCCTCAGTTGTATGGTTTTTCTGGCTCAGTTTTCATTCAAAAAACTGGGCTGGCGCTTGCCTTTTTTCTTTCTTCGTCTAATAGAAATCGCGGCAAAGCTTTTGCCGTCCTTTCTAAAAAAATAACTAGGCTGCAGAGATAGATGGAGCAAGGGTTTTGTATGGTACCTTGTTGAGGAACTTATGCAACTGCAGCGAGGATGATATCTCTCCAACATAGTAGCCTTTGGGGTCTCTGGAGAAGGAAAACCCAGCCCCAACTGGCGAATCAACAAAAAGAATATGCGCCACCTGCGTGCAGATTGAATGATCCGTCTGACCATCAACTTGGGTACTACTTCACTGGAACTAGAAGTTAAACATGTACGTAGCTTGTAGCATGGAAACCATGTTGACCTGATGTGATCGATCTACTGGCCACTGTTTGTTAAACTTCGAAAGAATATTGATAAATACTTTGGATTTATAATTGAATTTGAAATAGATGCTGCAATCATTAACTCTACACTAACATGAATATATCCTAGTGCTAAGGTAAATTATTGATCTTCGGGTCCTTATATTAGACGTTTTTCTTCCTTGTGCTGTTTCAGGCTTTTAGAAGTCGGATGCAAGATAACAAACTTGTAAAACTTATATATATATATATATATATATATATATATATATATATATATATATATATATATATATATATATATATATATATATATATATAGAGAGAGAGAGAGAAGAAGAAGATGTAAGATATAGATGGCTAAATGGGTCGGGAACAATTAGCAGCACTAGGCCCGATTCTAAAAAAACGCGACACTAGCATGGCCCAGCCCAACGACCATACTAGTGCTAGTGCTGGCCTAACATAATGTACAAGGTCATGCCTGGGCAGCTCCATGGCCCAACGGCACAATTATGGGCTAGGAACTATGTCGACTCGACTGAACCTATTGCGGAAAAGGCCTATAATCTAGTGGTTACAAAAGCCTCATTAGCACCTGAGGTCTTAGCTAGGTTCAACTCTGCATGGGAGCAAATAGTTTAGATTAACAGCGTTGTACTTTCAGTGGCAACCGATGTTCCCATCAACGGTAAGGCGCCTGTGCTGACTTCGTTTCCTTAATTAACTATTAATTGGATGTAGCCAATTGGAAGCGCTAGGTAGAAAATAAACCTCCTCCTGCTTCTTCTCACTCTCTCGTTCTCCACCCTCACTTCATAGGTTGCACCCTCCCTTAGATTATATTGTTTCCCATGCCTCTTGTTTTTTTCACGTTTAAGGCCGCACCGCAATGTTAATAAATGCTTTAAAATAATATTGAAGACCAAAATATCACGATTATATATAGCAGATAATTAGGAAGTGATATAGAACAAAACTGCTGCAGCAAGACTATCGTTTTATTCTGAGAATAAGATAGGGAAATATTTTTCTCTAAAAAGACAAGGCTGCCGCGGACACAGGAAAAAAATCAGTGAAAATAGTCCTCACAGAACAGTCGTGGCTATCTGCCGCAGATTCACAACACGTGTCTATACGTTTGATCGTCCTGAATAATACAACAATTTTTGTTTCCAACTAGTCCTCATAAATTTATATATGGCAGTCTCATCCGTTAGATTCCTGCTCATGATGTGTCTTGAATATACTATAGGTACCTAGTCTCATCCTACAAAGGACAATCCTCACAGATTTTGTTTAGTTGCGGACTGTATTTTGGATGTTATAGATAACCAGTGAGACAGGTACTTATAGTACGTCTTAGATTAGTAGTAGAAGAGAGAGGATGAGAAGAGGGTACAAGGATGGACGATGACGTTCGTCCACGAGTTTGGGTCGTAGCGCAGGCGCGGCAAGGTGCCGTCGTAGGGCTCCACGACGAACCTGATGGGACCTGCAGGGAGGCGCGCGCATCCATGAAGCAAACTCTTGTCTTCGTCATGTCACGTGTCTGTGGAAGTGGAAGTGTGAAACCTGCGTACCAATCTCGTAGGCGAGGCCGCTCAAGGCGGAGCAGCGTTGGCCGCCGGTGAGCCAGAGGAGGAGAGGGGCGTCGCTGGCGGCGCCGGCGGACTCAGACTGGACGAAGTAGTAGAAGAGCTCCACGCCGGCGTCCTCGTCCACCTCCACGTACCTTCATTTACCACTCAGCATAAATATAATTTCCGTTTGCAGTTTCACTTTCAGTTTCAGAGCACCAGTTAAATCTCAAACGACGTCACGTGCGCGCTCAACGCCACGTACGTACCCTGTTTCGAGGTGGAAGGGGAGGCGGCCCTCGAAGCCCGGGAGGGTGGTGACCACCCGCCCCCGCCCGGAGGCAGAGCCGGAGGCGGCGGCGACGGCGACGACGACGACGAGCAGGAAGCAGCAGAGGCGGCAAGGCATCATCCTCATCAGCACCATGGCACGCGCTCGGCAGTGCGGCGGCTACCGCAGCGGGCCGACGACGACCCATCTTCTTCCCCTCCGTTTCCTTTCAGTGGAACGCCAGTGACCCAACGATGCGACGAGGACGAGACGGTTTGTTCTGTCGGTGCGACTTTGCAAGGACAAGAAGCGAGAGATACGATACTCCTATTCAGATGCCAGATACTACAAGGCCAGCCAGCCATGGTCCCACTCCCATGGAGATGCATCTTGCAATCAATGCTGCAATGCAGTGCAACCGAGCGTCGTCCGTCGTCCCAGCAACCTGCTTGCCTACAACTAGCTCGGTCGGAGTCGGAGAGGTACTAGGACTGACAGTGCCACGTACTACTGCTCGATCGGAAAAGGAAATGGGTTGGTTACACACTACACAAGGGGCTAGCTTCGTCGGTCATTATTCTCACTTCTCAGCCTCCGATAATCCTGTATACTATCCTCCTCCCTTTCTCTTGCCAATTTTGACCGTGCCATGAAATGAAGCCCTTAAGGTCAGTCTGGGCGTTCGGTCTGACCAAACCGAATCAATCGGTTCTTCGGTCATTTTGAAAGTTCGGTCGAACGAAGACCGATCGGTTAGTTTCAAAACTCAGAACCGAGCAAGTTCGGTCTCGGTTAGTTCGGTTTAGTCTCGGTCATGACCGAACTAACCGAACTAGACAAAACAACTACTAAATATTATGATTTGTAGCAAATTTTACCAATATTTTTTCTATTTCAAGGCAAAAATACAATACAGAATATAGATTAAACATAGTGATAAAAGTGATAGTTGATATAAACCCACTAGAATAAATATTATATCACTAATAATAGTCTAAATTACATATTATGTCAACAAAATTCAAATGTTCGGTTAATTCGGTTAGTTCAGTTACCCGAGGGTAATGACCGAACTAAGGCCCCGTTCGGCTGGGCTGATAAGCCGGCTGAAAAACACTGTTGGCTGATTTGTTGTGAGAGAAAATACTGTTCCGGCTGAAAAAACAAGCTGAAAAAGACGGATTATAAGCCGGATGAACATGCTCTAAGTCCGGTTAGTTCGGTTACTTCAAACTAAAGACCAAACTTGTGACCGAAATTTTCGGTCTTGGTCACTTCGGTCTCGGTCTTGGTCAGTTCGGTTCGGTCTTCGGTCTTCGGTTAATTATGCCCAGGGCTGCTTAAGGTAACCCACCCATGTGTGTTGTCTGAATTGACCAAAATGCTCCTAACTTAAGCTTCTCGCTATGTAATTAAGCGCATTGCAGAAATTTCTGAAATGAACAATAGTGGGTAAGGTGGACCCTATTAAGGGCAAAATTGGAAATGAAATCTTAGAAAGCGTCTAGTATGTACCAAGTATGTAGTAAATTAATTAGAAATGAATCAAAAGTGACCAGTATTCTGAAATGAAGGTTGGTACTACGCTAGTCCGAAACACAACAAAACACAAAAAGGTGATGTTGAATGCTACTAATAAAGTTTCAAGGAAGAAACATACCAAAAAAAAAATACTGCACGGCATGGCGACAGTAGGTACACGTCTCTTGCTCGCTCTTGGCGTCAGAGCGTCGTCCATCGCCAAGTGCAGCCAGTCCTCTGGCGTCAGTGCTGACACCGTTGTAGAGTACACTCGTGGTCGGCCCGGATCCAGGATCCAGATGTGTACATGATTAATTAATTGCAAGGTAATTAACAATTGTTAGAGCATCTCTAAGAGTTTATCAAATTTTACTTGGCAAATCTTGTGATTTGGCAACTTCTAGAACTATATGCAAGTAAAAAAAACGGCCGAGAGTTTGGCATTCTTGGCTCGGTTAAATAAAAAAGGGCCCACAAACGAGGGGAACTTGGCCTGGAAGCCGGGATGCAGCTGCGCGCCACAGATGTCATAGAAGCCGGCGGGGAGGTGCTCGTTGTAGTTGACGACACAGTGGTTCCAGTAGCGCGCGGAGAGGGCCTCCGCGGGGCTCCGTTCATGGGGCCCGCACCCGGCGGCAGCCCGAGGTTGATGAGCTCGGCGGCGTGGATCTGAACGGAGTCAGCGTCGACGAGCCCTGCGTGGTCCGACGCGGTGATGGCGAACACGACGGGGCAGTGGCCGGTGCTCCCGCTCGCCGCGGCCGCGAGGTGCGCGCGCACGGCCGCGAGGTCCAGGCCCTCGCCGGGCGCCGCCGCTCGCCGCGCGCACGGTGCTCCCGATCTGCCTCGACAGCTTAAGCGTAGATCCTGTAGGGGTTAATACGGTGTGGCAAAACCTGTGGGGCCAGGTGGCCCCACAGCTTAAGCGTAGATCCGCCACTGTCGGCCAGCGCACGTAAACTGCCCTCGTGCCTCATCTCCACCAGGTCTAGATGGCCGGCCGACTCTCGCTTCTCGGCGGACAGCCCGTGAGACTACTCGTAGCGGCGTCCGGTACCCGGTACTGGAGGACGAGTTTACCGTAAAAAACGCCGCAGCGGCGTGCGCTACCCCGTCCGCAATCCAAGCGGATGGGCGCTCGTCCGGTACTTCTGGCGGAGGAAAAAAGGCGAACGGTAAGCACCACGCAAGCGAGGAGCGCCGTGGAGCCCGCGCCGGCCGTCCGCCGGAGGAGAGGGCGAGGCCGCGCGCCCGCGCCAGCCGTCTGCCGGAGGACTCCGCCCGCGAGGCCGCGCGCTCGCGCCGGCCGTCCGCCCGCCCGGCCGCCACCCGCGTGCCTCCAGCCGGCGGAGCTCGCCACCGCCGCCCGCCCACACCCGCGCACGCGCGCGCTCGCCGGCCCGCGCTCGGAGGGAGGCCGCGCGGGGAGGAGGGAGGGAGGCCGCGGTGGGGAGGGAAGGAGGCCACGCCGGGAAGGAGGGAGGGAGGCTGCGCGGGGAGGAGGGAGGGAGGACGCGCGGGGAGGAGGGAGGACGCGCCGGGGAGAGAGGGAGGCCGCGCAGGGAGGAGGGAGGGAGGCCGCGCGAGGAGGGAGGGAGGAGAGAGACCGTGGGGACCGATGGGGAGGGGGAGAAGGAAGGGAGAGAGAGGGATGGTGTATGACATGTGGGACCCACGATATAGAGGATGGATAGGTGCGGGAGAAATTGGTATAGAGGAGAGAATCTCGCTGACTAGGAGAGAATATTCCTTTTAGATGATGAATCTAGAGTACGACGAGTGCGGATAGTCTGATGCCCTCAAACGGCGCAAAGACGAAAACTCCCGGATTTAAAACTTCAAACTTCAACTAGGACAACCACCACGTCTTAACTTATACGGAGTACTATCCTAAAAACTCGGCCTTTCTCTCCTTAGGTGTTTTTCCTTGTTTTTTCACTTGTAGTGTGCTAGTTTGCGTTTTAGCGGACAGCTCTCCTATCAATTCGTTTTTTTTTAAATAAAAAAAACTTACTGTTCTAATAACAGAGTAGTAACGAAACATCTAACTATCAGTTTATTAGATATTATAATGCTCATTCATTATAATAGTCTATTTTCTAAAAATATTAATAGTATTCATTATCCATAGTGGCAAGACCACCTCATGTTGTTTATAGAACCAAGAGGTCATAACATTTTAACTGAAATGCCTCTGCAATTGATCTTCAGACCATAGGGCCAAGTTTAGGTTAACCCATTCCCAAACGTGGTACCGTCAAAACTTAAACATGTAACCATAATTTCAAAAGCGACAAGACGAACCTCAAACTTAAACATGTAAATGTAACCATAATTTCGAAGGCGACGAGACAAACAGAGGCAAGCTAGGCACGCTTCATCGCCGAGGCAACCAAGAAGAGCTGGTTCGCTTTAACACCTTTGAAACAGAGCAGGTCAGCCCACATCGCCAAAGAAGACATCTCTCCTGGACAAGTCTCGACACAGATTCGCCAAATTATAAAGTTCAAAATTTGGATGGTTCTTTGGTTGATTTTCATCCAGGTCAAACCTGTCGAATCCCAATAGCGGATATGCATGAATTCACTGAATAACACAACACTTCGTTTTAACATCTATCATCACAGCTTCCCCATGCCAAGGTGATTCAGAGTAATTATTCTGAACAGAAAAAACATGTACAAATATGAAACGTGTTGATTGAATGAATGAATACATGACGTTACAATGATCGAGTACACTGTAACCACATTGTGTATGGTTGGAGGTAATTGGTGCAAGGAAATGGAAGGTTTCCCACTCACCACAGAGATTGGTGGTAATTGGACATTAAGTGGAACATGTATGCATCATGACTCATCAGTCATGACACGATTTTCCACTCCAAATCCCACTCACCAAACAAAGGACATGAATTCCCTATCCAGCTCCCATACTTAAATTCCCTCCACAAGCCAAACAATAGAATGAGACTAAAAATCTCCAAGCTTTAGCAATTCCACCTAGCATTCTCATGCCCCTTTCCATCTGTTGCCAGGTCATAAATGAGGACAGCTAGCATCAGTTATGTCGAACGGTTCCATGAATGCGTGAATCCCCAGAGCTGTACAAAAGAAATGTCAACCAACGAAGGGCGTGTTTAGTTGCCCGGAATTGGCGGCGGCGGAATCACTGTGCAGCACTGTGCTGCACTGTAGTATTTTGTTTTTATTTAGTAAAAATTGTCCAAACATTGACTAATTAGGCTCAAAATGTTCGTCTCGCAAAATACAACAAAACTGTACAATTAGTTTTTGATTTCATCTACATTTAGTACTCCATACATGTGCCGGCATTTTGATGTGATGGGGAATCTTCTTTTTGCATAGTGCAATTTGGGAAAATATTTGGGATCTAAACAAGGCCCAAGCCAACAATAAGGCATGCCAAATTGAGTACAGACTACAGAGACAAAAATGGGCGAGCTACTTTTGTATGCATGGTTCTAAAATGCGTGAGATATTTTTGTATGCATGGTTCTAAATCCCCACTGCTATAACAGCGGGCAGCTATATCCTTTTTATAGTGTCTATATGCATGGTTCTAAATATGCATGGTTCTAAATACCGCTACAATATCGTCAATCATTCCGCTATTATCGGCATTAGCTCTTTAGCGTTAATCCTAACTGAGGCAAATACTCATTCTTCACTCCATATGACTATTAATAATTGATGTAATGATTTATTACATAATTATTGAGTTGTTGAATGTCGATTGAATATAAACACTGATCTAGCCATGAGTATGATGATTGATTTAATGACTGTTAAGTAATGGACAGAGACATGTTCCCCTAGTGCCCTATAATGTAGTTAGTATTTCTGTTCATGAAATTTTCTTAGTTACATATTTCTGTGCATCATTAATTAATAATTTTATGTTTTATATTAAAACACTAAATGAAACAGATTCTGCTATATCCCACTATAGCCTTTTATAACTAATATGAAGCTGCCGCTAAATGGCTTTGCCTGTTATTTAAAACCTTGTCTATATGTAACTGAAATAAAAAAAATTCTTACCTCCACATTCTTTAGTTCAAACTCTGGACTATATGCCAAGCATGAGTTTCCAAATGTCTCACATGATCCACTGCTTCCATGTAACCTAGTCAAATCAAATTTAGATACATACAGATACTTCTCCCCACAGCAAAAGTCCATGCCAGCATAAGACAACTTACAGATCTTCATCAACACACAAGGCGAAGCTTCCACCACCTCCAAATGCTAAAGCATCATTCAAGCACAAATAGTAGAATCTGTTTGCACCTGGATATGCTTCCAAATAAGCTCTTTGAACCAATAATTTCTTATATATATTATTCTACTATTGAAAATTCTAAAAAGGGTGCAGGCATATACAAAACAGAAAGTTCAGTAGTAAATTCCATGTTATTTTGACACACTATGAAGTTGTGTTTGTAAAACTCATACACACACATTATCCAGTATGCCTCATTATCTTGAAGGCCATGTTAGCATCCATTTTAGGTTTTATTTGGTTGGGAGACACCCAGAGATGGGATGGTCCTGTCTCAGTTTCTAGAGACGGGATGATCCCATTTGGTGTTTCTTGAGGGACGACGAGATTGTCCCGTTTTTTGTTTGGTCTGGAGACACCAAAACTGAGATCGAGGCCAGGGGCGCAGCTCGCTCGCAGAGGGGCCTGGGGCGGAGCTCGCCCGTTCGACACACAGCGGCGCCCAAACCTCGGTGGCCACCCTCTCATCTTCTCCTCCCCCGCTTCGCCGTACGCGGGCACAAGCCTGTGTCCCAGGTAGGACGAACAAATCCTTTGAAAAATTTTAGGGATGAGGTTGCCCCAGATCTTCAAGGAATATTCTCATGAAGGATGACTCTACCCCTGGTTGACTCCGAACCAAACGCTAGGACAAGGTGGGATATCCCACCTGGGACCATCCCATCCCTGGAACCAAACAGTACTAGTCTTCATGTGCCACTAACTAGTGGCTCAGATAAATTGATAATGTTTAGGGACTGTCTAGGTTAAAATTAGATTTAACAGAGATAACAGCAAATAGCTGCTGACTTGTGAAACAATTCAACATATTTTCTAGATACTCATTCATACATTGGTCAGAAAAGTCTAGGTTCAGCAAATATCATTGTGAACACTTGTATAAATTTTACTTACCTGTTGGTCTGAAAAGTCTAGGTTCACCATGTATCGTTGTGAACACAAACGTCTGGTTTGTTCCCTGGTCAATAAGGAAAGGAATGATAATTACTATAAAGCTGGGCAAAATAGCAATTTTCATGAACATGCAGCATGACCTGTATTTATTATGCACAAGTATAATGTGCAATTTATCTATGGCTTACCTGATATTTCCTTTTCTCTGTGGGCCGCAGAGGACTGTTCAATAAGCCACCAAACACAGCCCCTTGCATATCTCCAACAATCTAATCAAATAAAGAGAGGGGAAATATTCAGAACAATGGCCAATCTCTAGAAAAAGGAACATGAATTTCACACTGAAGTATGGCACAAGTCTGATCGTGTCGAGACCTTAAAATTGTAAGCGCAAGTAGATAGTTGGACATACCAATAAGCATGGACCCTGAATATTCTCACTTCTACGAAGAAGTGTTCTTAGAGATATCCCATGCTTCCAGGTGCTGCACTTCAGTTGTTAAAAAACAAGAAAGAATTAAAAGTACGCAGATAAACATTAATCAGGGTATTTTCACAGAAAAAAAGCTGAAGGAGTGACAATGTGACTTATACTTTACCTATATAGCAATACCCAGTGGCACCCCTTCAAGGTCCCAGGGAGAGAAGATTGAAAGAATGCAAATAGTTTTGGAGACACAAACATAGACTTTTCAGTCAGATAACGAAGAGTGACCGCACAATCTGAAGTTGATGTTTCCTCATTTCCATTTGAGTTATTTATGGACCTGTATGACTGAAGGGCCTGGTCGTTACCAAAATTCCCATTCCTTTCATCTCTCTCACTTTCGGACCCAGACTCCTCGCTCAATTCCAGGGGAGGATCTTTCCATGTTAAATCACTCCCTCTCCATTTCTTAGGACATGATTCAGGAGGTAATGGTCTCAAAGTCTGAGAACAAGGTGAATTCTGCTCATGCCCCAAGTTCGAGGTTGGTAGAAGGGAAAATACATACGAAGATAATGATGATGTCTTGGGGGCAATAAAAGGTTCTGCTAGGAAAGATTTTGCCTGAAAAAATACAGGTTACTATATAACAACATCCATAAAGCACAAAACAAAAGATGTGCTATAAATTAAAACATATTACAGACCACTAATTAATGAAGAATTTAGCAACATACGTAAACTAAATATCTAAGTAACAAATGAACCCCATAACCTACACTTTCAGGTTAAGTCCGGTCCCTCCATAAATATCAAATCAGCAAGCAAGTAGAATCTGGCCCTCACTGATCATTGTTGAATCCAGGCTGGATGGTATTTTGGATTGACAAATCATTTGATTTAGTATGGAAAATGCAATGTTCTACACATAACTGCTGAGAAATGGTAATTGCAAAAAAAACTATCATTTGACTATTTCAAAAAGCATAAATAGGCTTTTTTTTTCCTTTCGTCGGAAAATTTATTAGTTTTTACTGTTCAAGGATGGTGTAAACATAGGGGCACACAACACTCACTTCCCCCCATCCATATCCATAGAGGAGGTACTCTGGCCATGTATAAACTTTATGAAGCAGCAAGCACGCTAATTGAAGAAGGGTAGAGTAATAAATGTACTTTAATTTGTAAAACGGACTTGATCTGGACAGATAAGTAATGCATCAAGGAAACAAAAACGATATATCAGCATGGAAGGCCAACATTGTGAGCTTTGTCTATTTAACATCCATGTGCAATATTGTCAAAGAAACCTTTCAGGCATTTAAATACAAATATACAATTGAAGTTTGAGGGGCCTGATTTTGGGATTATGCGTAGATGTTCTCTCACTGGACACAGCAATTTGAAAAGATTTATCTGGATGACTCAACAAAAGAAAAGGTACTCTAGCCATGTGTTGCGTACTAGAAAACACGGATACTTCAGTTTACTGCCGTATCGCGTATCGGACACGTTTTGGACACGGATACGTATCCGATACGCAATGGATACGTATCGGCGGAGTATCGGATTTTTATTAATATTGCAAAATTCGGATACGCGGGTCTGGATACGTATCATTGCTGGGATACGCGTATCAGGGTTAAAGATACGGCCCGGCCCAATTACAACAGCATATCCCTCCTGCTCGCGCTCGCGCCGCATCCCTTCACCCGCAGGCCGCAGCACGACTCCTCCCCCGCGCGGTGACGCCGCAAGCGCCGCTCGCCGCTTGCCGGCCACCGGCGACGAGCACCGGTACCTACTCGTCGGCGACGAGCTCCGCCCCTGCTCGCCACTTCGCCCAGCCGCCAGTGGAGTTTCCCCCCTGCGCGGTGATGCCGCGAGCGCCGCTCGACGCCCGCTGGCCAGCGGCAACGCCGTCCCTGCTCGCCGGCGACAAGCTCCGCCCGGCCCCTGCTCACGGCTTCGTCCGACCCCTGCTTGTGGCTTCCGCTGCTCTGGTGAGTTCCAGCCCATCCCCATATCCTCGATCTCCTCTTCCTCAGCTCGTAGCTTCTTGATTTCTTCGATTCCTACTTCATCTTCCTCTCCCCATTCTCGATCTATGCAATTTCAGCAGGGGTAGTGAGTTCTTGTATCTTCTTCCTTGTGTGCAGTAGATGGTGTCTCCCAATTTGAGCGGTGCTAGTGGAAGTGCAAGTGCAAGTACTAGTGTAGGATCTGCAGTTACATATGAATTGCAATTGCAATGAGGTGCAAAAATATAGTGGAAAGATCCAAGCCAAAAATTTATTTCTCTGCCAACTGTTCCTTCATCTGCATTATTATTATTATTATTATTTTTAATATGAAACGTATCCGCGTATCGGGTTTTTGAAAAGTTGGCGTATCCGATACGCGTATCCGTATCCGATACCGATACGCGTATCCGTATCCGTGCAATTTAGGTTGCGTAAGTTTTGTGAAGCACATCTGCATATGTAACTCAGAGAAGGGTAGACTAACAAATGTACTCTAATTTGTGAAAGAGGATCTGAAGTGACAAATGATGCATCGAGGAAATGAACTGAGCAACCAACATGGTGAGCTTTGTATATATAAGGCTCCACTAAAGTTTATTGAAGAAAACTTAGGTTTTTTATGGATATACATTCAAAGTTCAAGGGATTGATTCAGACGAATACATGGTTCATATGTTCTCTCACTGGACATGGCACTTCATCATACAGACTAATTCAGATGATTCAACGATACAAAATTCATCAAGTGCAACATCTGAGGTAACCCAGCCAAGAATTCTATCTACTGGATCAGAACCGAGAGGCCATACATGGATTAGTAAGTCTAATTTCAACATGGTTACCCTGCATGGTGAATTACATCAATAATCGAAAGTTCAAAACGAAGACAAGAAAATGCCAATGCACATCAATGCAATTCCAATAGTAAAAGAGATTAGGTGTTAAACGGAAGGCACTATCTCCGCACCGCTGTGTTAGCAATGTTTGCAAATGAACATCCAAATCTGTGCAGGCACGCAGGCGACGGTGGCAGCTAAGCCACATCTCTAATGCATGATAATACAACCTCCTAGCCCGGCGGAAGCCTACATGTGCCGTTGCCCACTGCCCACAGGACCAGAATTAGGCATAGATTAAGCCACAGGATGGGAAGACCGCAGCAATCCATCGAAATAGACCCTGAACCGGACAAAAACCGATGCTTAGCTTATCCAGGAGGCCAGGACGTCACTCAAGTGTCTCATTCCGTCCAGGAAACCCAATTCCAAATCGAAATCTAAGAAGGCCCGCTGGACAAGGAACCAATCACCAAAACAACAGGTACCGAGCTTCGTAATACGAAACCACGCGACTCGTGGAGGAAGAAAAATCGATCCTTTGGCCATGAATGAATGAAATTCGACTCCGCGGCTATCTCCAAGATCCCACCCACCTTCCGGCGAGATCCCAAGACCCCCGCACCAACCACCGAATCGACAGACACCCACACAATGCTAATGCGAGCAGCGCGGGAGGTCCGGAAAAGGGAGGCGGATCTCACCTGCGATGGCGCGACGGCGGCCTGCGCCGGGGAGGGGGAGACAGGGGAGTCGGCGAGGAGGCGGGCGAGGCGGTCCGCCACCTTCTCCTTCCACGCCAGCATCGCCTCGCCTCGCCTCGCCCTCACCACACGGTTGTCCCCGCCGCGCGAGGTGGTGGCAGGAGGTGGAGGCGGAGGTGGCGGTGGCGGAGAGGAAGCGAGAGCGCGCGGACGGCGGGGAAAGGGAAAGGAAAGGGAAGGGAAGAAGTTTCAAGCTTGGTTGATGGCACACGCCGCACGCGTGGAAGGTGGAACAGGTTAGGCCCGGCGCCGGCAGTCGGCAGTCGGCACGACCGCACGCCACGCGGTTCACGGCACGGCACCGCCGCACCGCCCCCGCACGGTCGCGCCAGTTGGGTGGGTCGGTGTGGTCCGTGGGACACGTCAACGGCGGTCAGCACGGTCGGTGATTGATGCATGGAGCACCGACGACCCTTGCTTTTTCCAGGGAACTGCTAGCCCCGGACGTCCGATCCGGACGCTAGCGTTCGGACGCTGGGGTTTTTCTATCGCACCACGTCTTTTTCGGACCGAATCACGCCTCGCTCGCCCCTGCACCGAGAAGAAGTGAAGATCGGAATCCCTTTTCTCCGCTCCCGCGCACAGAACCCGCCGGGCCCCAACGTTGCCCGCACCGCATGCACGAAAATGAACTGCAACAAACACAACAAGCCAGATGCAAAACATTATGGGGAAAATACTAATGCAACAAAAACAAATACTTGTTGCAGCAACAAATCGAAACTACTGCAACAGCAGAAATAAAGCACAAATGCAAAGATGCAAAACATCTAGAAAAAAAACTCAATGCAACAAAGAAGAATGAGATGTTGAAACAGCAAACCAAAGCTATTGCAACAGTGGAAACAAAAAAGCAGTGCGAGATGCAACATCAGAAGAATACTAATGCAACAATGGAAGACTACTGATGCAACAACGAAACAACACTACTGCAACAACAAAAATAAAAACCTAATGCAATAGAAAATATATTGCTTGTTCAACAGCAAAACAAGCCTACTTTAACAGACATCGACGGAACCCTAACTACCACCGCATCCTTCAGATCCAGACCTAGAGGAGGAGTAGGAGGAGGAGGCGGAGGAGGAAAAGGCGGAGGAGACATCAGATCCAGGGGAGGAGGATAAGTAGGAGGAAGAAGGCTCAGATCTAGAGGAGCACCCCACCTACCTCGCCGGCAGGCGGCGGCCGCCACCGTCGCCCTCCTCTCCGGTTCCATGGAGGTCACGACGTGAGGGGAAAAGAGGCGGGGAGGGAGGGAGGTGCATGGCTCGACGGAAACAGCCGCCGTCGCCCCCGACACCGGTGGCATGGAGGTTGCGGAGGCCATGGAGGAAAGGGAGGGAGGGAAGGGAAGGGCGGCTCGCTGGTAGTCGTCACTGACGCAGTGTGGAAAGCGCGGAAGGAGGAGAGGGCGGCGGCCCACGAGAAGAGGAGATGGCGAGCAGGCAAGAGCAGTGAAAAAGCACACGGGATGGGGAGAGAGGATGGGGAGCGAGAGAAGTGAGCGCGAGGGAAGGCGGTCGCGGCCTCGCAGGCGGATAACGCGAGGCGTCGGTCGAGTCCCGGTTCGACGCGCATCCGGAGCGTCCGGACGCCTGTGGAGCAGCTTTACCGTTTTCCCAAACGGTCATACATGAAATTTGTTGTAGTCATATACGGAGTATAATACTCCGTCCATATGAGTGGGGGATCGTGGCCCAAACGCAGGGGTCCGGCCGAATTGCCTATTCCTGATCACTGTGTAACATATTTTTTTAAAGCCACTTCAGCTATGGCTGCAATCATTTGTGGAGATTTTTGGACCACAGGAAACTATGCTTACATATTGTAGTTTACAACGTTTTTAGACTTTATTTAATGGCTTGACGGCTTTGGATAGTATTTGCTCCGTTCAAATTATAAGTCGCTTTGACTTTTTTTTTGTACATCCATTTTGTTATGTATCTAAATAAATAATATGTCTAAATACATAGCAAAATAGATAAATAAAAAAAAATCAAAGCGACTTATAATTTGGAACGGAAAGGGTACACATATATGCATTTCGTATTGATGGGCCAACATACCTTATGAAAATTTTGTGAACCAAGGTGGGGGCAGAGACCCAATTTCGCCTCCGCTAGCCTCCGCCCCTGCTCCATATGAAGTTGAATGCAACTCTTTAGCCCTAGCCCATATTAATTAATCCAAAAGGCATGTAATTTTAGGTAGGTTCTACCTTCCGTCACATCATCTTGTTTGTCTTAATCCTCTACCCCCTCGTCTCCGTCTTCCTATCCTCATAATCATTCTTGTCTTATCATGTTGTTCTCTAAAATTAGCCATTGTTTATGCTTGTGTGTAATACTAGGTGTCTGATCTAGACTAGAGATCCGGTCCTTAAATCAAACGAGCACACAAACATCTTCAAAACCGGACCTCTGATGAGACTTAGGTTTGGTCCTAAAGACATTTTTATGCTCGTGTGACTTTAGAACTGGATGTCTAGTGAGTGGACCAAATATCCAATATTACACATGGGTACAACAATGACTACTTTTAGGGTTATTTATAAACCTCCCCATCCCCCTCACTTGTGTTGCTCTTCTCAACACAAATAATACACTTTAGAAGCCATAGAAGCTCTCTGTCTCTCCATCTATGTAAGGCTTGTGTGATTTGTGTGAAATCTTAGGTTGAAATATTAGGGATTAAGAGCATGCGCGCGTGAGAGAGATAGATACATACATAGAGAGAGAGAGAGATCCCATTTTAGAGCATCATGGACTTCATCAAGTATTTGTTACTTTTGGACGTGAATCATCCAAGATGTCTAGTCATTGCTGGGCAAGATTCCAATTTTTTGGGGAGCCGCGGAAAGTATGTGAATGTTTTGATTTCACCTCCGTAAGGAAAGAAATTAAGATTTTGAAAAACCAAGCTCGATCTTTGGGGTCCTTTTGACGAGGGTAAGTAGTGGAAGGACACTCGGGCTTCTTTGCGAGCTCTCAATAGAGGCATAGGATTTAAATCCAAACTTCAATAAACAAATCACGTATCTTTTTTTGCTTGTTCTTGTATTCTTCACGTGCAAGCTGACTTTTCAGCGATTTTGTGTTGATCTATTTGTTGTTGTGTTTTTAGTTGTTTTGGGAAGAATTAAGACTATATCTCCATCAACTCTTGATAACAAGTAGAATTGACTAAATAGATGCAATCTCTATTGATTTATGTTCTTCCCGTTACCAAATACCAGACCTCTTATCGAGACAGATCTCTAGTCGGACCAAATTTCTAGTGTAGACCAGAACTCCAACCATATAATATTTTTGCATGTTTTATAAATTTTAGGTCACTTTAATTAGCTCTGTTGTAGACCAAGTTTCTCTTAGCTACTATCATACTTATGAAAAATGCTTATCATCAAATTAATTAATCTTATTGAATCCCCTATTAAGGGTCTATTTGGATACAACATCTAATTGCTAGCTATCTAAAAATTAGTTAAAATTAGCCATTGTGCATTCAAACAGGAGGGCTAATAGGTGGGCTAATATTTTATCTAAAACCTTAGCCCAATTTGAGCTAGCTTTTAGCCCAACTATTAACTAGCCCTAGCTCATCAAAACATGCCCTAAATATATATTTTCTGAAGTTAGTGTCTAGCTAGAATTCTGGCATTGGTAATGCTACGCGTCTTACGTACACGAGCAAATCATCGAATGCTCCCGCAGACCCACCGTCTCGTTGCTTGCGCTTTTACCCTGCCGCTCGCTCTGCCCGCGAGTTTATTAAAAAAACACTCATCCTTATTGCTTCCGCTTCCTCCTCCCCTGTCGCATCGTCTTGCGGCCACCCCGTCCTGGACATGGACGCGCACTCCCCTCGCTACTGCCGCGTGCCCCATACGCTGCCACTCATTCACGCCCCGTCGCGTGCACCTCTCCCCCTCCCGTCGTGCACGCTGGTGCTGGTGGTGCCAGCTCTGCCCGTCGTGCACGCCGCCCGCCCTACCGACCCAAGGCTGGTGCTAGTGGGGCTGGTGGCAGTGGTGCTCGCGCGCGTCGCTGGTGCACTACTCGCCGCCGTATTCCACCCCAACAGTCAGAATTGACCGGCACAGGCGCTCCCCCTCCTCTATGTCGCAAATATATGTTTCAAGTGTTTCAGACGTTTAAGATGTATGTTGTAGTTGTTTCATATTGATGTTGCAAAAGTAGATCGGGGATGTTGCACATGTTGCATATGTTGCATGTGTTTCAGAGATATGTTGTAAGAGTTTGTTTAAAATGTTTCATCTGTTCCAGATGTATGTTGCAAATGCTTTGATCTGCATGTTACATTTGTTTCACACATATGTTGCAACAATATGTTCCAAATATTTCATCTGTTCTAGTCTTCCATTGCAGCAAGTGCTTTCATGTTGCAAGTTGCAAGTGTTCTATCTAGATGTTGTATTTTTTTCACACATATGTTGCAAGTGTATGTTCCAGATGTTTCATCTGTGTTAGACGTATGTTGCGTTCAAGTGTTTCATGTTACACGTGTTTCAAGCTATTCGGAGAGTTTGGGGGCGCAGGGGAGTGATGGTGGCACGGCACGGACGCCGAGGAATGAGGCGCAGCGAGCTGATGGGCGGCACACATGGTGCGCGGCGCGCTGGGGTCGACGGGGCAGGGTGCGTCTGCGGGTCAGGGGTGAACTGATGGGGGTAGGGTGCGTGGATGGGGGCAGGTCGAATCGAGGCGGACGGGGGTGGATTGCGAGCGAGTCGTACAAATGTGACGACGGCGCGATACGCATGCGGGCATGGCGAATTAGCAGACGGGGGACAGGCTGTGCGGGCACGTGCAGAGAACGGCCGTCCGACGGAATCCTATCTCGTCAAACGTTAGGGCGCCAGCACGTCCCTTCTGACATGGCACAGTTGGCCCCCTCCCCCCTGTGTTATACCAGGACGTCACAGCCAGCGAGTCAGCGACTCAAACACGTAGAGCAACAGCAGAAATTTGTTGCAAACAAAGAAGCAGCCTATGTATTCTTTTTAATAAATTCCAGTAAAGACCCTTTTCCGTACAGCTGATGATGCCCTCAAAGTTGTCGCTGCAATGCTGCTGCGTGCCGAAAGGAGCAGAGACGGCTACTGGATGGCGTTTTAAAAACACGGCCTGCTGATCACTGCTCTCAACTCCGACTCTCCGAGAGCCTGAATGGAATACGTTATCCCTCTTCCCTCACTAATTATCCTAGTGTTCCCACCCTCACAAAGATCAGAAAAACAACATAACGACAGTGGCTCCGTTAGGTCGGTCGCGTAGGTGATTTGGAGCTGGCCTCTCGTTGCCCATAGCCTCTCTCGCAGTCGCAGTTGGCCGGCGCAGCCTGCAGCAGGATGTGTAGTGGGACGGTTCAACCGAAGCGCATGCAGGCCAGATTAGATTAAAAACCCAGCACTTGTTTCATTGTTCCTGTTTGCCTGTGCTTATCCGTGCTTATCAGCCAGCCATTCAGCAGTGTTTTTCTCTCACAACAAATCAGTATCATTGGAGATCGAGCCGTAGCTCGAGTGGTAGACGCTCCAGTGGTGGAGCGGCCAGTCATGGGTTCGAGCTCTGCTCGACTCACGATTCCCATCGGGGTTTTTCCCCATATTCTCAGGTACAGCCTCTCTCGCGTGAAACCACAAAGGATAGCGGCACGCCCGTCGCCTACGGAGCTTTGGATGGTTTCGGTGATCTCCTTAAGGACGCGATTTTCGAATCTATGTGTAGTTGTAGGGTCAGTTTGTGTACATAGATGTGAGTGAGGTGTGCGTGTGTGGGGTTGGGGTGTATCTGTTCATGAACAGATGCTACAGCTGTACCTAGATGAGAGGCGTAAAAAAAACAAACAAATCAGTATCAGCCAGAATCAGTCAGCCATAAACCATCCAACGAACAGGGTGGTTTTAAATTAACAACCATGCATGCTGCACAAATGCTTGTCTAATGTAATACAATGTGACATTTGTGACGAATGATGAAGTTGAACAGCTGAACACATGGTTTGGATCCGCACGTTGGCTACACGCTCCACACTGATGCCTTGCATCGGTCAGCAGTACGCACTGAAGCACAGCCAGAAGCATGCATGCATGTAAAAGGTAAGGAAAGCAACCCATCACTCTTGCAAAGCTTGTGCATGTGGAATTCATAGCCTCAGCTCGTGCAGTTTCAGGCTAAATTCGTGCTCAGAAACACTGCTCAACGTACAAGGTGCTCTCGTTTCCGAAAAGGGGAAACACAAGGACGGAAGAAGAGCACGTTTGCAAGCCTAAAATGTGCAATTGGTTGGCACACGCATGTTCTGAAATCTTCTACTCTAATTCCCATCACGTGCAGTCTCGTGCATCCACGGTGACATATCAAACAAGAACGGCAGGTTGAGTAAGACACTAAGACGCCGTTGAACACCTCCCAGGACCAGGAGTAAGTAAATGATTCAACCAGTTTGTACGTATATATATGTGTGTATGGCACTTGATGCTTGGAATTACAGGTACATCGTTCAGTATTTCTGAAGAGACTAAATTACCCTCACTGGTACAGTACACATGCTGTATACTTGGATATATAAATTCTGATCGAACGTGTAACTTGTCGTTCTGCTGTCAGACACCTTAGGGTGTGCATGCACACACTTGCTAGCTAACATATGCGTATAATTACGAGATAGTAATACACGGTGAAGATGGCAGTGCTGAAATGTATGTATCTTGCTGATAAAGGTCTGAAAGCACGCACTCGGTTCAGTTGAGGTGGTTGTTGTCCTGAAGGGTGTACTTCACGTCAGGCAGCGCCTGCAGAACGTCAGGATGCTCTGGCCAAGAAGCAAGCACAAGAGTTAGTATGCATTTCCAATGTCCAGGCCTTGTTTGCAAACTGTTAAAATTTCATGAATTTTGTAGAAAAAAATAGTGAAACACAAGAAATGGTTTGAGTTTTGCAGGAACCACAAAAAAATGGCATTCCAAATAAGGTGAGGTCCTTAATAGCATGTTCAAGGACCAGAGGAAATCAGGATAATGTTATCAATTCTGTTGTTTGCATGGTGGTGGTCGTCCTCTTCTTTAATCTTTACCTTTTTCACTTTGAGAGACTTGCGGAGTTGGAAACGGAAAGTAAGCTTGTCTTGTTTGTGTGACAATGACAAGAAGGCGCAAGGAAAACTCAAACTGTCATTGAAGATTTCCATTTACTACTACTACTACTATGTTAAAAGTAGACAATGTTCAAAGTTAAAGCTACGGAACCGCAAATAAGTATGTTGACAATGTTTTACACTTGCCAGCCTTTGTTTACATTGGGACGATGCCAAACAAGACTAGATACGCTCAGGCAGCAAAGTTGAAAACTACTGAAGAAGCACGCGTTGCATTGACCTCGGAATTGCCAAGAGGATTCCCTCCCACTCCTCCTGACTTAAAAATCTGTCAACTGGGCTTCAAACCTTTGATTTTCTCACCTTGCTTAGTTAATTGCAGACCATGGATTGACACGATCGCTCATGTGAACACCATATGGGGGATCGACTATATATACTTTCTACTAGTAAGGTGGTTAATTATAATTAACAAGAGAAAAACGAGAATAAATGCAACCACGAGACGAAGATTCTGTTGCACGATAACCGATGCTCGCAGCCGCGGCGTCGTCGCCGGCCGGCTGGCGCCATGAATTTGCACAAGACATCAGGCAAGGATCGCAAAAACTAAAGAGCACCGGGGGAAAATCGAAAAAAATGGAGCTCACTCTTCAACGCGGCGACCTGCGCCGGCGTGAGCTTGGCGGCGAACCCGCTGGCGGCGGCCTTGTAGCTGTAGATCAGCGCCTGCTTGGCTTTCTCCTCGCTTGCAATTCATTCGATGGCAATGACAGAGACATCAGATCCTCCAATCATGGCGACACGAAGACGACCAAAGAAATGCTGCTGGCGGCCTGGTGCTGGTGCCATGCCATGGCATGCGTACCTGCCGAGCGCGGTGGCGAGGATGCGTATCTGGTATGCCTTGTAGTTGACGCCCTGGGCAGGGGCCTTCACCATCACCACGTACACGCTCGCGCCCGCCTGCTGGCCCTGCTTGCTCTCCCTGCTGCCGGCGGTCTTGGCCAGGGACACCGCGGCGGAGGAGAGTAGTAATAGCAGCAGGAACGAGGTCACGGCGGCGCAAGGGCGCGTCCTCGTCGTCATGGCACGCCGGCGAAGGGGGGAGACGATGAGACGAAGATCAAGGGGTACGTGTGCAGTGGAAAGGAACGACGCTCTGGTTTGTGGGTGTATGGCGGGAAGGGAGCGACGGAGCCGGAGGTCGCTTATATAACCGCGGCGCCTTGTTCGGGTGCCTACTTATGTCCAAAATAGCGCCACGAATGCATTGGAATTTCTTCTGTAATAGAAAGAGGGAAATTTGCTAAATTTAATAACTGATATTTACCCTTCTTCCTTTGGATTTGAATTTGAAGCTGCAAAATTTTGATGGGTGTCACACCACTCATCTATCCTTATCCTTATTTCTGTAACCACTGCCCCTCTCACATATCACTGTACATTAACAGTAACAGGAGTAACGGGTATTTCCCTCCCTCACTTCCCTATTCATATACAGTAATACCCGTTACTCTAGATCGGCCCGTTAGTAAACAGTACCAACCCGTTAGCCCAACAGTACTAGATCCTGCGAACAGTGTTCTTAACCCCCCTAAACAGTACCCTTATTCGTTACTGTTTACATATATGCGCGTGTGTGTTTTTTTTCTCTCCCCTTCTCATCCTCCTTCCTAGAAAAAAATCCATGCAAAGCACGGGTTCCCACACTAGTGTTATAGTATGACCATCCGAGTCTAGGTGTGTCTCAAACTCTCAACACACAGGTGATTCATCTTCCACCCTTTTCAAACTCATAGCATGTGTACATTGTAGCCACACGTTTAAGTTGTATGAATCTCTAGTCGATTTACTATACGAGATTAATCCTTTGTTGCACTAGCATTTATTATGGACCAAAATCAATTAAATCTAACAAAATAGCTACCTAGTCCTCATTGGCACGAGTACCGTGTAACAAATTTGTATGTACTGTTGCAACCCACGAGTATATTTGCCAGTGGTGTAATAAAATTGATTATATAAGCTACTATGCGGTATGGGAATTCCAAGCTAAAAACGGTTCTGATTATCTTACCATCAACTTCAAAACTATTTTTTTAATGAACTGGGCATGAGCTGTTGATTATATTTATAAAGAGAAATATCTAGACTAGGTAAACAACAACCCCACTACCCAGTAGAGATTTATGATAGGAAGACCACAACTACAAAGGCTAGCTAAGACAACTCTACAACCAGCAAACCGCTCACAACAAGAGCAAAGTTGCAAGCACAAACACCATAGCAGATACAACACCTAAGAGCAAGTTAAAAAAAGTCATATCAGCTTGCTTATAGCCAAGACAGCTCAGCAAAATCCAATGTGGATAAGAGAGAATTGAGGAGAGAGAGCGCACTTGTCGCCAGCTTGGGCGCCGACGCTTGCACAGTTCCCAGAACTGCATGCCCTGTGGCAACCTCCTCTCAAGACCAGGCTAGGGGCATTATGTCAGATGCATGGTCCTGTTCATGCTCACTGATTGGATCTAACGTAATAAAAAAAATCAATTCTTTAAATCCTGAAAAGACAAGTTATTGTATACCTTGTCTATAGTTCTAGTCTCCAAATGACATTGCTTGGCTATAAGCTAAGTTTATTGGGCTTGCTCTAATGAAGAGTCAAAGAAATCTCCGGTACCAAGTTCTAGAAAACATGACCTTTTAAACTCATCAATGCCTTTGTGATAATAATTCTAGCAGACGGTCTGCATAGTTTTGAATTGCATTTTCTTTGAACTACCCAATGATGCCTAATCTTATAACACACTTGATAATCAATTGATCATTTACAACGGCAGTCTCCAAAAACCCAAATCCAGATCCTAACCCAAAATCTTCGTCTTCCAATTTCTTTTTATACTATAAAATACTGATGACTAGCTCTAGCTCATGCATAAAGCAAACCTGCTTATTTCACCCTATATATTGAGTGAAGAGAGAAAAATCTCTAGTAAGATTACATTTTAATCTAGTGTCATTCCGTCGATCTTTCTAGAATCTGACCTATCCCAGCCATTAATAACACTCGGTAAGCAATTATATACGTATTAGGGGGTGTTTGGTTCACCTAATAGCTCCTAAATCTAGTCACTTTTAGTCACTTTGTTGCCAAACACTATGACTAAATGTGACTAAAAGAGTTTTAGTCCTCTCTAACAACTCTGGAGTTGTTAAAAGTGACTAAACCATTTAGGAAGGACTAAATTTAGGAGATGTGAACCAAACACCCCCTTACACATGCATGAGCAAAGCAAACCTTTGGTCGGTGAGTGAGATAAGATATACTCCACCGTACCTCCACTACACTTGAGAGAAATATCATTATCCACATCACGTATCAGGCCGTCCGACTACTCTGTGCCAAACTTCAGTTAAGCCATATATGACGACTCCCACACATAATCATTGAAAATTTCACCATTCCTTGCGTCTTCCTAGATGCATAGACGAAAGCTGTCCTGTTTTTCCTCTTGTGCATGGCCAACCCTAGAAAGACGAGCTGGTTCACACACTACACGTGCACCCAGCCAGCCATAGTTCGGCGCGCATGTGCCGTGACATTGACAATGCAAGTACAAGAGGATGCACTACTTGTCCATTGCATGTTTCATTTTTCATGAAAATGAATGAAATATCATGATTTGGCACGGTCACAAACGTACCGATTTCCTGTCAATGAAGATACAAAATGCACCACATGGACTCTTGCACCAAATGGGAGACCAGAGAGCAAGATAAGATTCATCATTTAAGGGTCGCCTCGGTTTCCATGCAGGGAAGTTCAACATTGACTTTCTACCGCCTCCACAATACAGTACTTGGTATATTTTGTGAAGACTGCACAGTAGGACCAAAAGTGTAATGAAGGAGCTTTTTATACACTCTTTTGTAAAGGAAAAATATCTGTTCCAAATTATAAGTCGTTTTGGCTCTTTTTTAGATTCAATAGTTTTTATCATGTATTTAGACATAATATGCATAACGAAAACTATATATACCTATAAAAAAACCCAAAATGAAGCTCTTTTTTAGATTCAATAGTTTTTATCATGTATTTAGATATAATATGCATAATAAAAACTATATATACCTATAAAAAACCCAAAACAACTTATAATTTAAAATGGAGGGAGTAGAATGAAGTCCAAAGATGTATCTTATTTGGTTGCCTTCGCTTGATTTGCTGCAGCTGACATGGAGCGAAGCTGTCCAGTAATCTCTGTGAATGCTGGGCACTGTGCCGGATTTGGAGCCCAACACTGCTCCATGAACAAATTTGGCCCATCATCATATTGGGCCCTATAGCTATTGCAATAGATTGGGTTGACAATGAAGACCTCCAAATCTGCTTCCAAACAAGTGCAGCACGCATGTTTGGGCAACAAACATATGCAGGCGCTTGTCGTATGATTGGAAGTCTGCTGTTAGAGAGGCAAATAACTGATCTGTACAATATTTCTAATTAATCTATGAACTTCCTAATAGCTGTTTGGTGGCCAAATCTTGTAGAATCTTCCAAGCCGCAAAGATGTGTTGCTCCTCTGTAAGCGGCGCTCCAACTGCAAATCGCAAGACAAACTTGCCAGAAAGAACCTGTTCAGTGAAGGAGGGAGAAACCAAAGCACCATCAGTGGATAAAACATTTCCAGTAGAAACAGTACAGAAGGGTTTGCTAGAGACCCACCGTATGTGATATGAAGATCTTCCCACTTGAGTTAGCGGCATCCATTAGGTCATAGTTCAATTTGCGACCATTATCTTGGTCAGACGCCAGGGGCACAAGGCGGAAACAAACAAGTGAAAAGGTCCTTGGAGTCACTACCTGAATTGTTATAATGAATTGGACATATATCAAGTTATGGTAGAGAAGAAATATATTGTGCTTTCTGATGAGTTTACTAGTACCGAAAAGAAGTTAGCTGGTTTCTTATTCATTTTACCTCGAATCTTGAATCAAAGATCACAAGTTGTTCAAAATGTTTGGCTAACTCTATATGCTTTCTGATGTGGCTTTGAAGGTTATCCACGCCATAGAGCCTCAAGACCATCCATAACTTAAGTGATCTGAAATGGAAGCACCAATTGCTAAGAGAAATTTATACATTTTGACACAATCTATAGTATCTGAAAGAATTGCATGGAGTCAGAAACACTGCATTAAGGATGGGAATATGTTTGATATTTACATATGTTGGGCTAAGTAGAATATATGATTTGTGGGATATTTTGGATGCTGTGGGAAGGGGAAAGATTATTAAGAATTGACTTATAAACTGAACAAAATATGAAGAAATTTCTTTTTGGTTGACTAAAATTATTGGTTGGAAATGCTCCATAAAGGTGCAAATTGACTGTGCATGGCTGAAGGGCTTCTAAGTTCTAATCACAAAGCAGTGATGTTTTGAGGGTGCCACTTTGACTACAACTTTTATTGCAATATGTGTATAAAATATAGCAAATTTATGCTTTTATGAAACTATTCAAGACAAATCTACTCACATCACTTTCAAACCTTCAAACCCAAAATACAAAATGTATTTTGCAGTCAACATTTGGATTACTGAGTCAAGACAACATGAAAGCATCACTTATTTCTAACCAAAAGGAGTACAATTTATTTTACAATTTCACAACAGACAGGCGTATCAATTCAATCAATGGTATAGGGAGCAGAAAAAAAATAAAAAAAACATGCTACTCATCACGTAACCAAATAAATAATGGAAGCACGGTTGAATTCCTATTTCCAGAAAGATATTGAAACAATGAGATAGTAAAAACATAAGGAACTAATAATGCATATGAAAAATGGTAATAGATCGAGTTGTCTTGTGTGGGGGAAATTCACCTAAAACGCCGTCCAAGTGGAATTTGCCAGTCTTTGAAATCAAAGACAGAATTTTCTTGGGAAGCCTGTAATTGGTAATAAATATTGGCACCAAGCAAATCATAAATTCACAAGAAAATAATAATGACTTCTCAACGAAATCTCTTTAGAGTGAAGTGCTTTTACATGGGAGCCCTTTTTATTAAACTGCAGTGCATCTTATCTCATTACTATTTTTGAAATCCAATCCATCTATTCTGTTCAAAATATGCATTTAGATTGTTTGTCAATTTGAATAAGTTTAGAAGATTTTTTTTGCATTACCAACATGATCATTATAGACCAAATTCCCCTTCAAAAGAAGCAAAACATGTCTCAGAATTTCACAATCAATTTGGCCTTAAACTCTCCTAAACATATTCCTTATAGCATCTCTGATTAGGAGATGCTAGCTAGCTGTAATAAACTGGAATGGCAGCAAGCTGTGTATGTTCTGTTACAAGAACGGAACAATTCATCACCACTTCTTTTATTGCATTTATGCTAAATTCCTTTGGCGTGCTGTTTACTTGGTTTTAGGCTTACAACCTCCGAAAGATGTTCACGACCATTTCCATAGGTGGTACAAACAGGGGAGGAGCTCAAATAAAGCTTTGTTGTTGATATAGGAGGTGCAACCATTTGTTGGACAATATGACTAACAATGAATGAGATTGTTTTCGACAAATTTCCTTCCAAAACTTTATTGCAATTCAAAATAAAAATAAAAGATGGTACTAACCCAAAACCTTATCCTGTAACACCCTAAAATTTACTCCTTTTGAAATAGAGTTAAAAAGATTTAATTTTGTATTTTTGTGCTCATGAAAACATAGGGAAATAATAAATTTTCATTAAATTAAAATTTATCTTAAGGTAGAAACATGTTTGTTGCATTCATGCTAGTCGCACCTTGTGTTTCTATGTGCAATATATATATATATATATATATATATATATATATATATATATATATATATATATATATATATATATATATATATATATATATATATATATATATGTGTGTGTGTGTGTGTGTGTTTAGGAGACGAATATCTATCTCTAGGAATTTTTCAGCTTCTTTCTGGAATTTAATTCCTATCTCTTTGACCTTAATTTTTATGTTCCAAGTTCCCAACAATCTTTTCTTGAGCTCCAAATATTTTGTCTGAGTTCCTTGTCTTTCAATTTTTCTCCAGGATTTTTCTAAGCTTCGGAGCATTTTTCATGATATAAATGGTAATTCTAGATTTTCTAGAATTATTTTTATTTCATGAAATTAATTAATTTCAAAATTAGAATAATCCTAAGCCCAAAATCTTCATCAATCCACGAAAGCCATGTGCAAAAATCCAAAATAATCTTAAAGGCTGGTGTCTTTATTTACTAATGGGCTTTAATGTTTATTTAGGCCCATTAGTATAGGTGGATGGTGTAACGTCAATTAGTACCATATCGTTAGTTGACATGGAGGTGGAGAGTTTTTCTCACTATATATATTTACCAACCTCTGGACAAAGCATACCACATCTACTCAAAGGGAAGTCAATAGTTTGGGAATTACTAAGGTAATAAATTTGATTTTTCCTACGCTGCCTCTAAGGCCTCACCTTCGCCACCATTATCATCATCAGGTTTGTCTCGTCGTTATCTATCCCGTATTTTCCTTGTTTGCATCAATCCAATACCGTATAACTCGCCCCCTTGTTTTTCTCTTATTCTCAGCAAGGTTATCCGCCATGGACGAGAGCATCTTCAATTCCGGCCATGCGAAGCAAGCCGACATGAAAGTCGCATCGCTCACCATCTGCACAAAGCAGTCAGCGCTGACCAGAAGGGAGCAAATAAGGTGCTGCCTCGCCAAGAATGGACACAAGGTTCTCATCCTTTTCCCAATTTTCCATGTCCTACACGTTTGCCTATATCCCTCTATCTACTCTATGTGTAGTTTCCCATCTTAGTCCATTCAAATTATATTAGATTCATGCCGATGTGATCAACGATGCTATCATGTTAAATATTTCCGAGCTTTATAACTTAAATAAATATCAAATTGATTTAATGTTAATACAAGTAGTTTTATAATTAAATCTACTGTGTTGTTTTATACACAAATTTTGATATGGTTGATTGATAATATTATTTTCGATTATTAATTCACTTAGCTTAAACACGCACCATATACAGCTTCTCTAGATGCTTATACGTATACTTTTCTTTTGCAAAGATAAAGTTTAACTTGATTAAATTATATGACATTGTTTATAAATAAAATATGACTAGTTTACCTCGGCTTTTAAAATAAAATGCAATTTTGTGTTATCTGAACTAACATGCTTCATATGATTTTGCTGAATTAAAATAAATCAAGCATGTAGGTTTTTCTTTTCTTTTATAATATAATAAAACTTCTGTTACTTCTTTTAAACTATAGTTCCGTTTGGTGTTTCTTGCGATCTCACGAACATAACAGCGAGCTCACGTTGTTTTCACTATGATGTATTGTTCTTAGTTTTCTATGCTTGCTTCTTGCATGTTTGCCTATACGCAATGTTTGCTACGAGTAGGACGAAAACCGTTTGTGGGCGCTGGATCAGAAGGTGATGACCGAAAGTTGATGGTGTGAGAGAATTGAGTAAGTGTTTAAGACAAGTATAACATGGGATCATCCTTATTACCTATTCACCTTTAATCACATAATTCATAATGTATGTGTCTACCTTGATTACCACTAAGGATTTCCTAGCACTTGTACTTGTACCTTGTCTCCTATGGGATTATGCATTTAGTAGTATGATGCTAGTGCTCAAATTAAGACTAAGATCTTGTAACTTGACTAATGGTATATACAATAAACAATAAAATATGTTTTTTAGCAACAAGGAATAATGGGGCTAGAGTATAATTTTTGTGATGCTCTAGATTCCTCTCCTTAAGGATTTATCTGTAAGCAATCATCCGGGACTTACAGTACAACCATGAGTGCTATATGTCTTTGGCTTTAGTCAAGTACGAGGACATTTTTTTATCTTGTTAGTGGTTACCTTTATGGCGCAACAGGGGCTTGCCACATTGGGTATAGGATGACCTCTGTTCTTATGTGTCTAGCCGTGAAGGAATTGTGTCATTCGAAAGGGGTTTCTACATCTGCCTGCCGAGGAATCCTTGCGGCCCTAACTTGTTTTTTTATAAAGGTCCTAACTTGTTAGACGAACCTTTGAAAGACTTCATAATAAACCCTGCCGACCTTCCTTGGTAGTGGGTCAAGAGGCTAGTCACTTTAGATGAAAGGGTAAATCACGGCTCATGGTGAAAGTGTACAACCTCTGCAGAGTGTAAAACTAGTATATCAGCCGTGCTCACGGTTACGAGCGGCCTTGGACCCTTATGGAATAGATGATCATTAATGATAATTATGTTTATGTTATTCATTCATGTTTACCTGATTATGTGTTTATATGGGCTTGTGATAAACTTGATGCTACTCGATTGCTTAAAACTATGACTTATTAAAAGCTAAAGGCAGTTAAACCGATGTTTACCTTTTGAGCCTCATGAACCCCATGCTATTCTTGTTGAGTACGAGATGTACTTACGCTTGCTTTATATTTTACTTGGATAAAAATCCTGGATGGGTACCAGATTGCTAGAGTTTGAAGAAAATAGACTTGTGATCAACCAGTCAGTTGTCCCTGTGATGTTGGAGCCTTCGCCTGAAGATCAAAGTGTCTTTCCGCTGTCTACTATCTAATATTGTATTCTTTGTATTAATATGCTATGCAATTAAGCATTCTCTTTTGATACTACCCCTATTTATAGCCATATGTGTGATTTGACTTTCTGGGCTCACATATGGTGTGTATTTGGTTTTGTTCTTAAAACCAGGTGCTACAAAATAGTATTAAAACAATGCTGACTGTAGGACGCAAGCCTAGTAAAAAATTATCATTCCAAGGTTTAGAAGTTGCTACAACTAAAAACCTTGATATTTTCTTCTCTACTATATCTCTACCCTTGCTACTCATCTCTACCTTGGTGCTCAGTTTAAAGTCTTTGTTCTCATCCTCACTCCTTGATTTGATATGCTTTTAGAATCTTCTCTTATCACCTTCTTGCATTATCAGAAGAGGAGCTTTAGGATCTTTACCTTAATACGAAGATAATGATAGTATCACGCGCAAGTCAAGTCAATGATTGTATTGTGCACCTTTATTGCTTTGTTGAATTGTCATTATGTCTTTGCTTGATTTGGAGCTTTGTAATGATTGTAATGAATTGTGGAGACGACAATTTCATTTAGATATAGGCTTAATATATAAGGATTAATGAATAGATGAGTAGATAGTTGGATTAGTTTTTTCGTCTATGTGTGCCGTGTTTTTGGAGCAGTTTGTGCTCATCATGATATCTCTTAAAATATGGACATCCAAAGTTCATGAAAATTTTATGAGAACTAGACTTCTATACCTTTCATTTGCCGCTGGAATCAACCTTATATCTGTTTTGGCTTGGGAGTTATGACCGTTGCTAGTTGAAGTTTCTGCACTGTTTGAAACCTGGAACAGTTTTGGTTATTCTCTGTTTTTGACCACCTTAATGTCAGAATCTGGGAACATGTTCTGAATAAAAGTTGTATATAATTTTATAATCTTTCCAACGGTATAAACTACAACATCATTGGATTAAAGGAATGGGAGTTATAGCTGTTTTACTAAGCTGCTGCTTTTCATCTCGCGAGGAATTCCAGATTACTTGTTTTTGCCTATGCACCTGAGTTTCTCTTGGATATCAGAAGGTCATTATGACAGTTCCTACTTAGAAGAAGATGCAAACTACTCTTTGGTGTACCCTATCTGGTCTCTTCTTAGGGGGGTAGCCAAGTTATAGAAGTTGCAAGACGAAGGTTTCGTACGTTCTAATGCTTCACTTGGAAGTATGGGTTAACCCCATGATTGAGAAGACACTATCAAGAGCAATTATCTTTCGCTCTGGATTGGTGACTTGTTGGATCATCTACGATGAGCTCGTGTAATTGTTAGGATTGGTCTTCGCTTTGAGCTATCATCAATTGGAGGTTCAATCTTCAACATACCCACGACGAGTAGGCATTGAAGACATAGGAAGGTGATATTGGACATCTACAGTTGGTATACCTTTTGTGTCATGACATCACCTAGTACTTGGTTGGGGGTTAGTTGCTTCAATTCTCCTCTAATGATGATCAATCTCAATGTTTCAAATTTTGGAGGTAAGCACATCAAGAACCGATGAGAGATATTATCTTAATTGATCTTCTCTCCCAATGCCTTCAAGTCATTCACAATCACTTGGAGTCTATAGAACATCTCCGGAATGCTCTCATCATCCTTCACCTTGAAGCTTGTCAACTTGTCTTTGAAGATGTATAGCTTGACACTTTTTACCGCCAGTGTGCCCTCATATGTTTCTTCCAATCTCTTCCACACCTCACTGGCTCGATCACAATCCTTGATTTGTTCAAACACCTTGAAATCAATGGCATTGTAGATGGTATTGAGAGCCATTGTATTGCATTGCTTGTTGGTCTTGCCATTGTTGTGAGATTGTTTGGATCAAGAATCACAAAGTCACTTTCGGTCACAACGCACACTTGATCACTGATTGAATCAAGGTACATCTTCATATTTCTCTTCCAATAATCATAGCATGTGCCATCAAAGGACGGTGGTTTGCCCCCCACAAGATTGCACATAATTTGAGCCATCTTTTGACACCAAGGTTGTTAGCCTTCAATCAAATGATGACCATGGCTCTGATACTATGTGAAAGGTCCTAATATATCTAGAGGGGGGTGAATAGCCTATTTAAAACTCTACAAAGCACTAGAGCAATTAATTAATACAACAAACGACATAATGTAATTTTGCTCTATCTCTACAAGGGTTACAAGCCACCTATCCCAACAATTCTAGTTGCTATGATCACTAGGTACACACAAGAGCTAAGTCACTACTCACTCAGTTAGTGTGCTCTCAAAGACTAACTAAAGAGCCACACTAACCAAACTAACAAGCTCTTAAAGACTAACTACACTAAAGAGCTTGACAACTAGTTTACAAGAAATGTAGGAGTAAGTAGGGTGATTATACTGCCGAGTAGAGTAATGAACCAATCACAAGATGAATACCAATCAATCACCGGGAGAAATTCCAATGTCAAGATGACACCAAGATTTTTCTTCCGAGGTTCACGTGCTTGCCGGCATGCTAGTTCCCTTTGTGTCAACCAACACTTGGTGGTTCGACGGCTAATAGGTATCACACACATAGCCCACCACAAGGGTGTTGCAAGAACCTACCCATAAGTGAGGTAACTCAATGACACGAGCAATCCATTAGAGTTATCTTTTGGCGCTTCGCCGAGGAAGGCACAAGACCCCTCACAAATCACCGAGAGATGGCCACGAATAATCACCAACTCGTGCTGATGCTCCTCTGCTACTTCAAGCCGTCTAGGTGGCGGTAACCACCAAGAGAAACAAGAAATCCACAGTCACAACGATCCCCGAGTGCCACTAGATGCAATCACTCAAGCAAATACATTTGAAATCACTCACAGTCTCACTATGATGATGAATCAATGATGGAGATGAGTGAGAGGTGTTTGCTTAGACTCAACAAGGATGTCAAGTATGTCAAAATGTCAAGAGAGAGAGCGAGCCCCAAGTTGGTGCCTTCCTATTTATAGAGCCCCAAAGCTTAGAGAGCCGTTGGGAGCTCTCGGGCTGACCGGACGCACTGATCGGGCGCACCCTAGCGTCTGATCGCCCTCGGAAGTCCATGTGTCCACGTTTGAATCCCGCACGTTGATCTCCAACGGTCACTAGCTAGTCAAACGCGAAGTCAAGTCATGACCGGATGCACTGCACAAAGTGACCTGACGCGCCACCGCGTAGTGTCCGATCGCGTCCAGTAGGCACCCCAAGAGGTATTTCTGTGACCGGACGCGTCAAATCACAGTTGGTCCTCTCTGTCTCACGCGTCGTGCCTCCGCTCTGCTAACGCCAACGTACATCAGCACAGACCTAATGCAACCCCTGCGTGTCTGGTCGCACGCACGCACCTGCGTCCGTTCGCCAAGCCGAGCGCCGCCTCCTCTGGAACCACTGACCGGACGCGACGCTGGAGTTAGGTCCAGTGTCCAGTCGCAACTCCACGCCTTCGGCCAAGTGTGCCAACTTGGCTATAATTGACCGAATGCGCCCGGGGTGAGTTCGGTCACCCTGGTGCCAAAGTCCGGTCCTCTACCAACTCCTCTTTTTATTTTTTCTAAGACCACAACCACTTCGCCCTTACTTTCAACTTGCTAACCACAAAGTGTAGAACTTCTATGCACGTGTGTTAGCATTTTTCAAAGCATTCTACAAGGGTCAAGGTTAGCTCACTAGGTTCCTAAATGCATATGCAAGAATCATGTCACCTAGTGGCACTTGATAACTGCTTAGCCAAAGATTTTCCCTCTTTATAGTACGGCTATCGATCCTAAACGTGATCACACTCTCTACAATGTCTTTATCACCAAAACAAAAATCTATTTGATACCTTTACCTTAGTTTTTGTTTTTCTCTTTCTTCTTTTCCAAGTTGAGCACTTGATCATCATCAAGTGTGGTCATCAACTTTACCATGACCATCTTCTAGCTCCACAACTTGGATTGGACTACCTTATCTAATTCACATACTTAGATCAAAGGCTAGTCCTTCATCAATTATCCAAAACCAAACTAGAGCTTTCAATTGCACAATTCATGGTCGAGAGACAAGAGTGGTCGAGGCGGGCCGTATATCATACAATTCTGGGGGAGGAGTGATCGAGGCGGGCCGCGGGAGCTGGGCCGCCCTAAGCGGTTGGTTAGGCATGCCTAGGGGTACCCTGGTTATGTGCCCCCCGACAACTTCAAAATAAGTGTAAAAGCATGGTAGCCCTTTAATTAAAGAGAAAGAGAAACCACCTAGCACCTAGTTCCTCCTAGGTTAGCCATGTTTTTACTAGTGTTGTGAACTAATCCCTTGACTACTGTAACATTACATTTAGTCATAGAGCAAAACTTGTATATTTCAAGTTACACCACTTTGTTTGGATGTGTGATCAGCATATTTTTGTTATTCGCTATCTAAACCTCTGTATATATATATATATATATATATATATATATATATATATATATATATATATATATATATATATATATATATATATATATATATATATATATATATATTCCATTTAATAAAAATGTAAAAGTAAAATCAATAAAACACTAACATATAAAGGGATATAATTTAACCTTATTCTTGAGATACTCTGGATTTGTAGACAATGATTGTATGAGATAACTTCTGTCCTGTTGCGCGTAACATCAATTTGCACATTAGGATTAGCCAATTAATCACAATAAAACACTTGGGAGAAGAATAAATAAAAAAGGACTACCAAGTAAATTACCTGCGATTTTGTTGTTGTTTAAGGAGAAGATTAGACATAATTATTTAGCTCAATGATGTAGTAATAGGAGAAAACATAATATGGTTGTTGGTTTCATCACATGGCCTACCTTCACCCATAGTAAGGAACAATCAAAGTTTGTGAGGAACCACTTATGTGCGTTCATATTAAATGAATCAGCTTCTTCCACTCCATTTAGGTAATGTCGATATTCTGGGCATACGCAGGCACTTCCCGCATAGGCAGCATCAATGTGGAACCACATGTTATTGGCCTAAAAGAATTAGTAAATAAAAATGTTTAGTGGAATTCTATATTACATACCAAATAAAACCGATGTGTTCATTCAAATATAGAAATTGCACAGTCCTGTTCTGAATATGGAACTAATGGCATTGTGGAGACCAAAATTTCAGTGAAATATCCTGGACATTGGACAATGATACAGTACTGGTGCCCAGTGTAAGCGAGACAAGCAGGGCTTTTGCTAGGCAAACTCAGACACAAATATTACTTGAAAGTCAGTATGAATTTAGAACTCAAAATTTAAGCATGCTTTTTATGAAGACTAATTTTCTTTTAAAGAAACATGTTAATCAAGAACAGATAACTGGTTCTTGTGGTTTTCAAAGCGAACAACATGCATCAATATTTATGATTTCTAACAGGGCCCGACAAAGAAAATTATAAATTAAAAAAATATCTGTGCCAATATAAAGAAAAGAAATGGAAACAGCAAACAGTAAACACAAACAGATTAAATGAGCCCATTATATAAGTCAGTTCACAAATATCTCTTATTATCAGGAGTAATTCATAAGTCATGTCATAACTATATCCACCTTTGCTATTTGTCCTAGCTCAGGCAATGGGTCCACAGCTGATGAAGATGTGGTGCCTACCTGCATTAGGTGTGTTAGTGTATTAAAAAAACATTCTAGAATAGAATGTTGGCTTCATTTGGAGTTGGAGAAAACACAAGCTGTGGTTTGCAAGTTACATATAAGTATACTTCATATCCATTGGAAAAGAGCATTATAACATGGCAGTAAGCAAGATTTGAGTAAATCAAAAGCAAATACCAATACGTAATGAACCAAAAGATAACTCTTCCATTTATTTATTTACATGAGTCATGGATGTGCCATCATCCATGAGCGAGTCAAAGTGAAAATAATTTAATACTAACTAGTAAATAGTTAATTTCAACACCGTTTGAATCTATAAATTTCAAATCTAAAAGCCACAACCATTATTTCATTTTGCATTGGATCTCAACAGCAGCAATCAAGTAAAAGAATGTTTTATAGCATTACAAAAGGATTTCAATTTGCCTAGCCTGAACCATGCCCAAAAAAAGCAACAAAATTTTATTGTTGAAGACAAGATTGAGTTAAATGTCAAATATGATTAATAAGACTAACTGAATCTTGATGTAATATCTGAATGTGAATTTTGAGTAATTATACAAATGTAACTCAAGTTAAATGGCAATGATCAAACCCACAAAAATGTATTTCAAGGTCTACTCTAGGAAGTTTGCATATGAAGAAAGTGGTGCTTATTACTTACTGTTGCACAGATGAAAAATGGTATTAAACCAGATGACAAGTCTGTGGCAATGGCGTCACTAATGGCTAGAGGTGCAACGGCATAGTTTTTATAGCAATCAGTCTTCACCAATCTCACATTCTCTGGGAAAATCCCAGCAATCTATAATCAGAAGCATGTCAGCTCAAAAAGCAGAAAAGAAGTTTAAAACTATACATGGTCGATAGTCCCCTTCATTTAACACAATGTGTGCAGCGTACAACATATAATCAGAAATTTTCCAATAGAGAGTACCTAGTTATTTTATTCACAAGTGACACTCAAATACCTGGCATGCCTTTTGGAGAGCAGAATGTGTCTGATCTGATGCATAAACTACTAGTTTTTCAAGGGACGTCTTCCCATGCTTCCTTAAAGTCCTGTCTCGTGCAGCCAAAAGGACAACAAGAACTGCTTCACTGGCAGTGCCCTGGATTACACCTCCACCAAGTGCTGCAAAGACAGAAACACAAAAGTAACTCTGAATGCCTGATTAGAGCAAGCAACATAAATATGCAGGCTTTTGCTATTCAGAAGATGGATGTTATGTACCAGACAAAATATTAGTATGTATTAGTTTTTGTATCGCATATGTAACTTAAATATATTATATCACCCTATTTAAGACTTTGTATCACCTCGATTTAATGTTCTTGAAAATTAATAAAACCTTCCTTTATCTAAAAAAATCACCCAAACCCACAACGCTCTTAGTTTCTCAACTAACACATTTAATTTAGTTCTTTTATTTTGAAAGCTGAGGTATAATTCAATAAGGAGGTGATATACAATACTAAAAAGAGAACCAACTAATATTTTGTGTTGAGATGAGCAGATTTCAAATAGCATGCCTCATTGAAACCAAATGTTATTGAACACTTACCAGTTGACAGGAACTGACTTGGGAGCCTAAGCATTTTGGCAAACCAATCCAAGACAATAACCTCCAGCTCAGTTGCAGCAGGAGAGGTTATCCAACTGAATCCGACTATGTTAAAGGCTGCACTAAGCATCTCCCCAAGGAAGCCAGCAGTGCTGCTATTGGAAGGATAATAAGCGAAGTAATTTGGACTTTGCCAATGTGTAACTCCGGGTACTATCTTCTCTCGTATATCTGTGCATATTATATAGCATTTATCATAAATCAGAATAGACGAAGTAAAGGGTTTTGGCTCTATGCTTAGCCATAATGGTTTGCTTGGTGCAGAATATGGAAACTGTGAATTATAATGTTACTTGAAAATGGAGCAGAAGGAAACGTTATTACCATCAAAAAGGGCCTCCAATGTATCGGGTTTGCTGGGAGCAGTATCCGGTAGAAGTTCCTTTAGATATCCTGGCTGCAAACAAATTCGCCGGTCAATCATTATTGGAAGTTTCACCATTTCATGATTTTTAACGAGGTACCTGTTGCTGCACTAAACTCTTAACATGTATAAAAAATAAATTACTGCATATTCCTTTTCTGAAAAATGAATAAATGATAAATATATTTTAACAGAATACTCCTATTATGGACAGAGTGATGCCTCATGTTTAAATATCGAGTATTATCCTTTTATCTGAGTGAGTTAGCATAACTATGTCACGAGCATAGGCTCCTCATTTATTTGCCACATGCGCATCGGTGACTTGTTTGAAACCATGACATAGGTGATTTTTAAGGTAACCATCCGAATTCTAAGTGGTGGATGTAATAATAGAACAACAATGCATAATGATACTACCCTACAATGGCACAATGGAACAATGGACAAACGAAAAGACACCAGAGACAAATGCAGAGACATGCTTCACTGGCTTCTCTTGAGGGGGATTTGTTTGGTGAGCATTGGAACGTCCTCCGATCATCGCTTCCTCTCTACCAGGCAATAACCATGGTGGATGTTGGGGATGGCACAACAACTTCATTCTGCTATAACGCTTGGCACAATGAAGACACTCTTGATGAGCGTTTTCCGGCAATACACAGTCATACACAGTCACTGCACCCACAAAAATGTCTCTGTGGAACAGGTTTGTGCCTCAGGCACACTTGACTCGAACCTGTTTGTGCCGCGCCTTTCAAACCAGGATACTTCTGAGTTCAGCCAGCTGCAGCAGATTGTCATTCAGAGTTTCAGACAACACTCAGTGACACCAGAGACAAACGCCGGGGACCCCTTTTGCCTCGGCCAAGGGAAACTTGACTCCGGCAGCCTTTATCGTCTTCTGCAGTCCAGGAATGCGCCACCACACCCTGCTGCCAAGTTCATCTGGAATAGTCATGCTCCTCCAAGAGTTCAATTCTTCGTTTGGTTGCTCATGCATGACAGAATTCAGTGTAGAACAATTCTGTTCAGGAAAACTATCATCGACTCGCCTGTTTGTGAAATATGCAATCTAGGTGATGAAACAAGTACGCACGTAGTCTTTGGCTGCCGCTTTGCTGAAGAAAATTCAACCGGCACAGTCATCGAATGATGGATGCCTCTTCAACTTGACATGTCCAAACCACTTCCCAAGTAAGCACTTCAACACTTTCGTCGCCCTGTGTTACACTGTTACTAGAACTTGTGGAAACGTCGGAATGGGATCATTTTCAAAAATGAGGCACTCACACATCAATAAATGTTTCATCTCATGTCATCCACAACGACGCCAAACTGTGGAAGGCCAGACTGCCAAACAGAACAAAGTGATCGCTGATGCCTGGTGTAACCTTCTGTTGTCAAACATGTAGCCTAATACAAATGATGATGTAAAAGTTGTAAAGCTCGAACCATGGGTCCATTCTGGACCTAGATCAATGAAATTAAACTCAGGTGGGGAGCCTTTCCCCCGTTGACCCTAAAAAAAAATGGACAAACGCAGAGACAGGCAGGCGGGTTGACACTTGACAGAGACCCATTCAATTCAGCACACTATATATATCAAGCAGCAGGTTGTATATATTCAGATTATTAGGGGACAGGAGGGTATAGGGGGTGGCGTACGTGCCTGCACTTGGCTGAGGACGGGGAAGGTCTCGATGGATTTATAGTAGTCGGCGACGAAATCCACCATCCGGTGGCCGCACTCCCGCAGCTGCTCCGCGTCCATAGGTCGCAGACACCCGGCACCATCGCCGCCGCTGCCGCCGTTCGTTCCGCCGCTGCTCCCGCTACCGTCCCTTGGCAACGTTGAACGAATACACAGAAAATCGTCAAGAAATGGAGGACTCCAAAGCGAACATACCAATGCAAACAAGACGAATCAAAACAACAAATTCATCAGGAGGCTGGAGGTCGAAGGACGAGGAAGAGATTACATGCTTCAGAGGACTGGCGGCGCGATGGCAGGACGGGAGGCGGAGGCGACGAGACAGACGAATGGAGGGGTATGGATGGATCGTTGGATCTTTTTATCCTAACGGAGGATATATATATATATATATATATATATATATATATATATATATATATATATATATATATATATATATATATATATAGAGAGGACTGCACTAAATAGTACCCCGATACTGAATAATATTCGGTCGACCCCTCCAGGTTCCACCCACAGTCGACAGGCGCGTGCGCCCGACGGAAACGAACAGAAAATGGCTCTACCGTTTCCATTTCCATTTTTTTAAACGGAAACGGGAGCGGGAGCCGGACAGCCGGGAACGAAAACGGTAGCGGGATAAACGGTAATACGAAAACGGGTAAATACGGTCGGAAAATAGACGGAAACGAACGGTAAGCGGAAACTTAAGCCGGGACATGTATGCCGCATATAAAATATATACTGTCCAGTGCCCACACATAAGTACGCTCGTAAATGAATGAATTATCAGATGATGAAAGGGCGGACACTGACACACTGCTGTGCACTCTACCAAAACAAAAAGATGATGACTTTAATATATATGTGACATGTCCACACAGATGAAAAGAACTTTTGCATCTTGGACCTTATCGATTCATTAAAATGCAACTTGTATTAATTTCTACTGCAATACTCTTGATGAGAACTTTTGCATCTGTATTACTATTATATGAAATGACAACCTAATGATGCCTGATTGCCTGAATCCTGTTGAACTTAGAATATTGACTATTGAATTATTTGCAAATGTTTGTATACAATGTATTTATTTAGCAACTAGCAGAGACATCTACCCTGATGTGTAAATGATTGTGTAATTAAAAACTACAAACATCAGCAGGAGGGAAAGGCGGACAGCAGAGTAGGGCAGCAGAGGGCCGGCGTTGCTCCGCCGATGGCTGGACCTGGACGGGGACGGCCAGACGGGGATGGGGACGGGGATGACCGGTCGGCTGGACGAGGAGGCAGAGGGCCGGCGTCACCACACCAACGGCGAGGGCCGAGGGAGGCGAGTTGCGGACAGCAGAGCAGGGCAGCAGAGGGCCGGCGTCGCCGCGCCGATGGCTGGACCTGGACGGGGACGGCCGGACGGGGATGGGGATGGGGACGACCGGTCGGCTGGACGAGGAGGCAGAGGGCCGGCGTCGCCACACGGGGGACGGCGACTACGACTCTGCGAGGGACGGGAGAGTGGGGGCGTGCGGCAGCCAAGGGGAGTGCGGCGGCCAGGTGATAGAATTTGGATAGGGATAGCCGGATAGGGTTTGGACGTTTGGTATTTTGGGCCATATTGGGCTTAGTCTGTGTTGGGCTGTCTATCCCGTTTTTATGAAATACGGTATGAAAAACGGGATATCCCGGTGAAAAACAGGATTCCGCAAATACGGACGGACAAACACTCTACCGTTTTCGATCCCGCTCCCGTTTCACTCCGTCCCGTTTTCGATCCCGTTTCCGTTTATCCCGGGAAAAACGAAAACGAACGGGAAAATACGGAATACGGTTGCGGACGAAACGGGATTTATCCCGTCTGTTTTCAACTTTACCCCCACCCCAAGCCCAGAAGCGATGTTTTTCGTTTTTTTTCTTCCGTGCCTATTTGTAGCTGATTTTTTTTCTTTTTGATTCTGGCCGATTTTTTTTTGTTTCTGGCAGATTTTTTTCTTTCGTGCCTGTTGCCCAATCACGCCTATGTGATTTCTAGCGTTTTTTTGTTTCGTATTGATTTTTTTTGTTTCTAGCCGGTTGTCATTTTATCCCGCTAGGCCTCCAGGGATGCATATATTTATACGTTTTTTCCTTTCTATACCAGGTTTCTGTGATGAAATTACTTGTCAACAATAATAATTCATTATGTAAACTATAAATATTATTTTAATTTGATCGCTACCAACATATCTTGTCAACAATAATAGTACGTGATGCTAATCACAAATAGTACTATTTGGTTCGCTATCATAGTTATAAAGAATCTGTAGGCCTACTCTTTGGGACAACTTGAACCAAAAACTGTAGCAAAGAGGCAAAAAAGCAGATGGTCTATGAAATCCACTGGTTGATTCTTTCAAAAAAAAACACTCGACAGGTTGATCACAACGAGGAGATTGCAAAGAGGCAAAAAAGCAGATGGTCTATGAAATCCACAGGTTGATTCTTTCAAAAAAAACACTCGACAGGTTGATCACAACGAGGAGATTTGGATCCCCTGAACGTGCACATACACTCGTTTGTTTTCGAAGAACTGCAATGATGATGCTCATGCATCCAAGTGCTTCCTTCTGATGAACTGAAATCTACATCATTGAGGGCTCTTTGGATATCATTTGTAGTTTGCAACAATGCAACACAACTTTTCTGGATGATGGCCTATTATGATGGATATTTTACTATCTGATTATAGGTCTCCATTCACCAAACACTTGGGATGCTGCTAACATTGACCTTCATTTGCATACCACCCAAACCCAACTTATTAACACATCCATTAAGTACACAGGCATTATGACAGTTGCTTCTTAAAAAACCTGCAATATAAGATACATAAATTCATGAAGTAATTGATTGCTTGTCTCAGAGATAAATTCAATAGTCAATAAAAGCTAAAACATTAGATTGTATTTCTTTAATTTTTTGCATTGCTAATTTGATCTTCTTGTGCTAAAAAAACTAGGGAACCATAGAAACCTCAAATATTTTCGGCAAAACTAGCCTAGTCACAGATATTGTCAAGTGTGACCATATAAACCTTCCATTATATTTAATCTAGCATAGAATTAGATTAATTATTGATAATGCATATGTACATGCAAAAAGGTCTCTATCTTACATAATGAAATGACGAACCTCGGAGTGGAAGCGGAATTCACCGGAGATGTCCGAGGTGACCGGAAAAGCTCGCCGAACCTTGGCCGAAAGTTCGCCGGAGCGCAAGCTGTAGATGAAGAACTTCGGCGAGAGGTGGAGGGAGCTACGAGCGGCGGCTCGCGATAAGGGTTATACTTCTGAAACCAGGGCGTCAAGGGCTACGCCGGCATATATATAGTTATAGGGTTTGGAAACTTTTCGGAATTTCTTAATTTCGGGATTATTTTAATTCCGCGAATAAAAATAATTCCAGAAAATCTAGAATTACCTTTTAAGCCGCGAAAATAACCCGGAGCTCAGAAAAATCACGGGAAAAATCCTGGGGACTCTTGGAAAGATAAGGAACTCAACGAAATAGGTTTGGGCTCATGAAAAGATTGATGAAGAGATCAAGGAAAAAGATTAAACTCACGAAAATTAAAATTTTAAATCTAGAAAATGCCAAAAAGTTTTCCGATGAGAAGTAAACGTTGTCCTACAGTATTTTGAAAATAATAGCACTCACCAACACCAAAGACAAGCATCATACAGACACCACATTATCAAATTAATATGAAAAAGTTTAAAACCAAAATTTTCTATATTTAAATTAACAGCAACTTAACTTATCTAATAAATTTATTCAAATATTGAAATTATTTATTTTATTTAGTGTTTTTCATGCACAACCCAGAATAGGAATTTTTGGGTGTGACACCCAACAAAACCAAAAACATCACTACTTTGCCTAACAAGCGATCCCATTGCTAAGCTTGGAACGATTTCAAGATAGCTGAAATCAACATATATGTGAGTCTTACATTAAAGGTTAAGATATACGACAGTACAACATCTTGTACAGTATGACTTTTTTTCGTAAGGAGCTTTTAAAGAACAAAAACAGGAAGGCTGAAATAAATCCACTCCCAAAGAGATTTGCTGTGTGGCCAAACTTTTATACACACACAAAAAAAGCAATTACATCATACAACACGGTCGAGGGAAATCAAGTGTTGAGGGAAAAATAAACTTACAACAGTGTAAACAAGGAAATGCACTCACTCTATTTCTTCCAAAATGATCTAGCATTGCTACGAAGTATGAAAATGCAGTGATTTAAATGCAGTGAATAAGTATAGGTTGAAAAAGGAATATTGCAGTTATTTAAATTGTTTCGTGAATATGCAGGAGCTTTGCATCACTGCATTAAGGGGATGAAAGTCCTAGAAATACAACATACAACAAACTCTCAAAGTTACAGAATAATAGAACATAAAAAAATAAGATGCACAGTAAAAGGATTAAGGCGGGTATAGGGTACCTGGCGGACCGGAGGACTCCATCTGAGTAAAGAAAACTTGGCGTTCGACGTGTGTGCAACTAAGAAGTGGCAGTCCCACAAACGGGCACTGCGCATCCAAAAACAAGCACAAAAAGTGAAAATAGAGGGTAGGTTAAAATCTGTCATGAGTAGCATTAGGGTACCACAAATTGTACAAATAAGGAAAAAAAAGAAAAATCTTCTATACAACAAGAACACAGGGCACATATAGATTACACACCAATATTTCAGAAACTTGCTATGCCAAACAACAACCAGTCCTCCAGTGAAGGCCCTAACACCACAGCCCTACACAGAAATGACTTCTAGAAATTCGGCATTGCATAGAGAGAAAGAAAGGAGCTATAGTCCAAACCCTGAAGCAAGAAAGAAAAAGATAAATCGAAATTGGAGAGACTGGAAATGAAAAGCAGTGCTTAATTATTAGAGGCTAACTATTATATTTGCTTGACAAAGATAAGTTCAGATTTATTTATAACATTTCCTATTCTTGGAGTGCTGCTCACAATTTTTAGAAGCCTGACAAAGCAATGATTCCATTTGGAAGTCCATAATAGTTTTGGAGCACTATTATGACCAGCAACACCAGCCTCTCATAATAAATTGAAAAGGTACAGGATCACAAAGTAAAATAAAATATAAACACCTAAAAATCATTGCAAAGGCATATACTATCAGTCTAGCACAAATAGAAACATACACCGCTACTGTTGGGAGGGTTAAACAGCCATCATGTGGCCTCTTTAGCACATCTAGCACATGTACATTTATCAAATGCATATTGCAATATCAACAAAGATCGATGAAGAATAGAAAGAATGTTTACAAATACAGAAAAGGCCATGAAGTCTGTATTGTACCTTTAACGCCAAACGTTTAAGAGGAGTAGCACAAAGATATTGCTTAACTAATCTGAAAAAGAGTATGTCCAATGGAATCTGTCTTTGTTCATCTTGTAACCAAGGGTGAGCTGCAAACAGGTAAGGGAAAAGTAAATTCAACTTTTTTTCATTATCATATCATATTATGTTTTTAACTATAAGTTCCTAAAAATAGATGTTAATAAAATCTGCTTAAAGTACAAAAGGCGAAGTGAGATATTGTGATATCACAATCACGGGGCAACACAAAATACTCATATGTGGTGACTTAGTCAATGCTTGGACAGCAGTCATTCTTTTGCGGTAATCCTTGTTCAGAAATCTCTTCACAAAATCCTTAGCTTCAGCTGATACAGAAGGCCATGGTGAATCGTCAAAGTTCAGATCAGCCCTCAACACGGACCGGAAGATCCCAGATTCTGTCCTTGCCCAAAATGGCCTACTGCCACAGAGCAGAATGTATGTTATGACACCTATACTCCAAATGTCTGCTTCCATACTGTATGATCTGTGTAGAACCTCTGAAGCGACATAATATGCACTTCCAACAATATCATTGAGCCTTTCATCTACATTACATAGCAAAACACAAAATTAAGTATAAGATTGAGTTAATGAGTGAGTAGAAAAAATGATTAACTGTAAACATTGATAGTGTATTCAACTTCCAAATGTAAAGAAAAATGCAAAAACAAATAGACATATACGAATGTATGCACTATTTATCTGGAATATAGACACAGAATGATCCTAGCATGTATGCACGCTAAACATAACTTGAAGTGCCAGCCTGTTTGTAGTCCTTGCTCAACTAATAAGAACTAAATAACAGATTTCTAACCAATTCAAAGCTGGCACAGACCGCATCTGTCGGCTCCAAGGCGCGACTGGCGGGTATCTCGTCGAGGGGGTGGAGGATGCGATGCAGGGCAGCGCCGCCGGCTGACGGGCGTGGGTTGGGGATGGCCGCCGGCGGGGGTTGGGTTGGGGATGGGCATCGGCGGGGGTTGGCTTGAGGATGGGCGCCGGCGGGGGTAGGTTGAGGGGCAGCGCCGGCGGAGGTGGGTTGAGAAGCGGCGCCGGTGGGGGTGGGTTGAGATTTGAGAAGCGTCACCGACATCGGTTGAGGAGCTAGATGGAGGGTCTCGGAAGAGGTGGTGGATGGAGGTGCTAAGTAGCTGGGCAGCACTGCCAGCTGTGGACGATACCGACGTCGGCGCCGATGTTAGGGCAAGAGGAACGGGGCGAAGGGGAAGGAGGGGAGAATCGAGGATTCGAGGAGGTGGATTCAGGGTAGGGTTGGACGGAGGAAGTACCGGAGATGCTACCGCCGGGGAAGAAGTGAGCTGCTGCTGGGAAGAAGGAGCTGTCGCCGGGGGAGGAGACGAGTTGCGCTCGTGCACTGGAGGAGCGGCGAGTTGGCGAAACTGGCGCCTCCCCACGATCTGGATTTTAGAACGAAAAAAGAGGATATGATAAAGAAAGGTGGGTGCGGGCTTGGGGCAGGAATATACCGAGGGACGGGGCACGCGCATGGATTGGCTCAGGCTCGCTGGTTTGGACTCGGGTACCGATTATATATATCTTTTTGGCATCACGTGCAGGAGAATATCGTATCTTCGTAGCCAAGGCCAGCATCATGTGCAGGAGAATATTGTATCTTCGTTGCCAAGACCAGGTTGTGTTCGAATTTCCGAGGCTACCCCTGTTGTTGGTTTAAAATTGATTTTTACGAGAATCGACAATTAAGTGCAGTGCACATGCTTTTTTTATGGGCTTGCGGACATCCGGATGGACCACATGTCCGGACGCCCGCACCTAGGCCGCGCTTATATGGGGCTCCCATCGTCCCAAACGTCACCAACATCAACAAAGAGGGGGAGGGGGTGGCGAATGCTCAGCTAGCGCTTGGAGGTGGAGGAGACACTGAGGTGAGGCAACAGAAAGTGAGGATGGAGATGCAACACCCGATCTATTTTTGAAACATCCAGATACAACACTTGCAACATACTCTGAAGGTAGATGAAACACTTGAAACATGCATCTGAAACACTTGCAAAAACACAATAAAACACTTGAAAACCATTATAAAATATACGCAACATTCAGATAAAATACTTGCAACATATATTTGAAACATATGCAACATTCAAATAAGCACACTTGCAGTATACATCTAGAAAGACAGATGAAACATTGAGAATAAAAACTTGTAACATACGTGTACACCATTGCATCATGTGCAACATCCCGATCTACTTTTGCAATATCCACATGAAACGCTTGCAATATATATGTGAAACATCTGAAATACTTGAAACATACGCTTGCAACATGCACTTTCAGCTCAATGTCACCTCGTTGCTTGAACGAATGAAGGCTCGTCGTTGAGGAGCTTAACGCCGACATGGAGTCGGCGGCGGCACATGCAGCTCGCAGCGGCGCGGGGCTCGCAAGTAGGTGGAGCGTGGCACATGCAACTCGCACGTACGTGGAGCGCGGCCGTGGCAAGAGGCACAGGTCTGGGCGGGGCGCGCGTAGATCTCACGCAACCCGCCGCGTGGAGCTCCGCCCTATCTGTATCTGACCTTGGCGGCGGCCTCTCGACGCTCGCTAGCGGCTCACTCTGGCGACGGCGAGACAGACGAGCGGGAAGCCAAGGGGTGGCTGCGCCGCGGGACGTGCTGGGCGATCCGGTCCATCCGTCTGTATGTCCTAAAAAAAAGCATTACCGTTTTTTTAGCTAGTTTAAAATTTTAAACTAGCAAAAAAAAATTAATAAATGTGAAACGGGCCGGCCGAACATATACGGTCCGTTGGTCCGGATGCAAGTAGGACTCCACGGCAAGCATGTCCATCTCACGGTGCAATGAGCAACTCAGCGGTGCGGCCCAGTGGCAGGCGATCGAGTTTGCTCAGCGTAGCACGGGTGGCCTGGTAGCTGTAGTTGAAGCCCACGGCAGTAAACAAGACGGCCGAGCTAGCTATGATCATCTCCACCTCGACAGCCCCGTGTGTAATTCCAGCGGCCACGTATGCGCATCCTAATTTCCACTCAAAAAAAAGAAAACGTATGTGCATCCTAAACAGCAACTCAGCAAGAATATGGTGGCCCGGCAGCCCGGCAAACGTGTTCACGACAGCTGCTTGACGAATGACGAGCTCGGGCAGCCCAATACGGTGAGGGTCTCACGAGGATTAGTCAGCAGCCCAGCACTCATAGCCATAGGTGAGATATAGCATCTCCAGTGGCGGATCCATCGCTGAACTGAAGACTGAAAGCTCAGCAGTCAGCAGACCAGCATCCAGGCATCCAGCAACGCAGCGGCAGTAGCGACACGGCCAGTAGTCACGCCGTCGGCCGTCACGCGCAGTCGGAGAGGCGGAGACAGAGTACGATCGCCCATGGAGCAACTAAAACGACGCCCCAGCCCTGACTCATAGTCTCATAGGCTTTTCACATTCTATATGGGCTCCATTATGTGTCATATAGCCCAATTAACAGGCCCAAACACAGTCCAGTAAAAATAACCTTCGTCGACCTTCTTCTTCCTCTGTCCGACTCCTCCGACGTTGTTCGTTCGTGCTCGCCTTCGTCTTCCGTTGCGGCTGGCCATGGCTGAGGGAGGGGGGGGGGGGGGGGGGGGGTGTCCAGCCGATGGTGAGGTCTGGCGGCCACCAGGTCTCGCCAGATTGGTGGACCTGCCCCTGAGCATCCCTGCAAGTGCGCATACAACAGCGTATATGCACTCTTCATGCTTGCACGTGCGGACAACATCATCAAAGGCTCCATCATGCAAATCTTTTCGCACTTTGGATTTGGATGGAGTTCAAATAAAATTGAAGCTTAGTCTCTTTTTAATTTGATGTTCTAGTATCAGTTGTGTTAGTTCTCTCACATGGGAGTCATGAAAGCATTTGTTTGGTTGTAATGAACTGTTGGGTACATCTTCTCGGAGATGTAGAGGCGAGAATCAGTTCCATTATCTAAACAAAGAATACTAGAAATATCCTTAGGATCTAGCTATAGGGTAGGGTTACTTCTGTCCGCCTACTGTAACTCGGGCACTATAAATAGTGCTCCGCATGAATACAGTGGACATAGTGTTCCATACTACCAACGATCACTATACTATTTCACTTTCAAGTTTCCTTTCACTGCTCACTCATCCAAGGCTTCAGTCGAGGACAACAATGAAATCCATATATGACCTTGTTTTCATAAGATCGATCGGTTTTCAAACTGGATGACATTGTTTTCATAGATTTTAGCTCAAGAAGATTTTTTTGGGAAAAAGGCAAAGCCCATTCAAAAGAACTCTAAATATTGTGAAATTTGAACCAAAGCTTCACAACAACAAGATGAATCAATTCCCAAAAGACCTCCCAAAAAGAACAACTCGCAAAAACCTGATCACCTGGTTTTCAAATTGTATGGTCTTGTTTCTCCAAAAAGTACGGAACTTGCTCCAAAAATTCAAAACTACTACAGAAATTATGAAACTTGGTCAAGACCTTGACGTTGGTGAAGGTAATCCCATAGGATCTTTCAAAATGATTCGGGTTTCACCATGGGTGACGAATCCATCTCTCAAATTGGGTTTTTTTTTCAAAAAACTCAAAAGAGGAAAGAACTCAAGAAACTCATCAGATTGGAGATGCTCAAGGGATGGATTTTGAAGGGGGACATCGTAGAGATGTTTGTCCACATCCTAGCACCTGATCACCAAGAAATCACTCCCAAATTGTAGCCAAACATGAAGAACAAAGATTCCCCAAAAATAGCTTCATAAATTCCTAAAAGAAAAAAAAATCAAATTTAGATAGAAGGGAACAAAACTGTAAGAATATGGTACTTGGATTAGATGGCAAAAAGCTCAAGAACAAAGAACCTCTCCTTTCTTCCTCTCTCTAACCATAATCAAAACTCTCAATCGCTCATCAAATGAGAGCCTAATCACCAAGTTGCGCTCTCCACAACTAGCCATCTCCACAATCACTGGGTTATTTTCCAAAATACCCTTACATGAATCACTTAACCCAATACAGTTTTTGTAAAACCATCTGTCCATGTATTGAATGAACCAATGTCTTCATGACTTTGCTTTGCATCAACACAAGATTCATGGTTGTGCCACACATTCTCTAACTTGTCACCCCGATTTTAAAGCCCAAAATGATCAAACCTTCTACTAGTGGTCTTGAGGCCTAAACCACCAAACTGTACATGCTTGGTTTTAAGGACCAAACCGACAAACCCTCTTGCACACCCCACAAGGTGTGACTCACTGATGTCGATGCAATGTCCAACCACTACTAAGGTTCGAGGCATTCTCCTTCCTTATTGACTTGACAAATGCCATCTTCATTATCCCCTATGTATAAATGTGTTTGGCCTCCACCAAGTGCCATGATGCCATCGCCCTCCTTGTCAAGTTTTGGGCGACACCATCTTCATCATCCTCTTCACTCCTGTACCATTGCTCTTCACATGAGTGATGTGGATCACCCTTAGCTCTGCTCGGCCTTACTTGTTCCATCAGTCCCAAGCCTCCTCACTCACCCTTCATCGCTCTTGGTCCATCAACATGAGCCTTGCTTGACTTTTAGCCTTTGCCACCGATCACCATGTCACATCACATCCATTACCTACACTTCTCAAGCCAAGATACTCAACACAACACACATTTTTTTTCACACAAGACAGCACTACCCTGCCGGTTAGACATTTGCACTGCATAATCAAGCATATATGAGTTAAGAGCATAACCAGGAAAGCCTCGAAGCATCTTGACAAACACTCATCATTCTTTTCTCAAGGACACATACAACCTCGACTTCTCAAAATAGAAGTCCATTTAGTTTTGTCCTAATTAAGTAAAACTATTTAAAATCTGACCGTCAACAACTAAAGTTATATAGATTGATTACATGTGGTTGCTGTTTTGAATTGATCATGAAACGTACTTCTGTAACATGTAACCTTTTCAATTTAAAATGGTTATTTTAAAGATGCTGTAGGTCAAAGTGCAGCATTGGAGATCGTGACAATTTCCCAATGCACTTGTATTTAGGATCAGATGGAGTAGCATTTGATGGTTGTTCCATACCTAGTTTTAGACCACCAATTATTCTAGGGATAAGGAGGAAAATTCCAATTCCATCTTGTACGCATCACAAGGAATCTTGGACCATAAATCTCCTAGCATATATGTTTCTTCTGTTCTTATTCCTCGTAGTATTGTAGTCCTTTTTTTTTTCCTTTGCTATTGCACGACCACTGGATTTGATATATCCTGATCATCCCAAGACATGACATTACTGTAAATTTTTGTCTTCTTGTTGAGAGTTGAGAGAATTTGCCTAACCTAGAAATTTCGTACTATTTAGTTATTCTGTCTAGGTTAGGCAAATTGACATATAGTATGTATCCAAACGTAGTACACAGGACCTATCGCAGTGCCACATGGAATGCCTTTAAACATGGGCGGCCAAGAACAATCCATGGCAAGATAGGTCTCTGCTTTTCCAATGCATGCTTTTCACCATTGACGCAAACCGAACGCCTAACTACCTAGTAACCCTTGGGTAGGCAATATACGAGCTAACCACCTAGGTATCTTTACTTGCATCTTATTTTGTTCATCTTATCGTGAAATATATAGTGCAATGCGAGGATGCACACACTAGCTAGCTAGCTAGCACCCGTTCGGCTGACCTTAGAATAGGAGTTAATTTCTTGTGTAGTTTATTTTGTGCTAAAGGTTAATTTAATTTAATCTATGAGCTTTGAAGCAGGCCGAAAGGAGCTTTCGGTAAAGAAACCAAAGCAAATGGAGTGTATATTATAAGTAACTCAACCATGAAACTGCAAAGAGGTATACTTTCCAACTTGCAAAGGCTACAGGAAGCGATAAACTTGTCCTTTAGATGCACACTTACAAAATTTGAATTCAAAAAAATTATTCTGATGGCACTATGTACCTTAGCTTTCTGGCATCAACTTTATATATATCAGTAGGAATATCATTAGTACGTGCATCTGATCGTGCATGGCCACATGGCTACTGCAAGTACGATAGAGAAGGATCACTGAAATGATTGTTGGAACATGTATGCACTCCCACATCTTGCAAAAGGTTGCATTGGTCCGGCCCTACTACACTCTCTTTTGGACTAGGACACAGTCCTGGTACTTTGTTGGATCTTGCACTGCACGCACACACTGCTGTGTTGAATATCACAGTCAAAAATATATATGCTAGCCACATCACATAGATGCATATTTATATTCTTATATAGTTGGATTGTCCTCAAGGGTACTAGTTTTCACGTCCTTAATTCATCTGTCCTGAGTTCAAAGCAACTCCCAAAAATCATTGTGAAAAAACTACATTTATATCTGTGGGCCCATTATTGTTGGCCGCAGCACACTCTTGTAAGGGAGTAAACTGTGGTTTTTTTTTGAAAATTTTGGTGCAGGACACCGTTAAAATGTGTATTATGTTGATGAACACTGCCAGAAACGAAATTTGCCCAGTACCATTACAAAATCATGTGCATTTGTCATAACACACCGCGCCTATTATTTTATTCATTTCTCGTATTCGCGGAGAGAGAAGGTGGGACAAATGACATTTTTGCCCTCGTCTTCAACCTCCGGCTCTTCGCTGATTATTTGCCATAACACAGTGTTGTCGCCTTCTCATCGCCATCCTCAATTGTCGCCTCCGTCGTTGTTGCTCTATCGAGTCCCCCTTCTCTGACAATTGGCGAGCACCCCCGCCTCTAGCAAGCTCCTCTGGCGAGTCCCCCTCCTCCGGTGAACTCCTCTCTTGCGAGCACCCCCTCCTCCGATGAGCTCCTCTGGCGAGTACCCCCTCCTCCATGCTGGCGCGGCTAGGGCGCGCGCCTCCCTGGCCAGCCGGCTGGCTAGGGGTGGCGCCGCCACCTAGGCCGGGCGCGGCTAGGGGCGAAGGAAGGGGCAGGACAAGAGGTGCGACGCTCTATCAAATCGGCCATCCTTGGCGGCTTCTTCCACGGCGTACATGCTGTTCTTCCGAGTAGAGAAAAGGAGAGGAGCAGAGGGCAGTGAATAGCAGCAGCTCTTGGTAGTGCTCGGTGAAAGCATATAGGCCCCTAGAGTGGGTTTCGATGATTGATGACAACATAAAATTACTATGACTAACGTGTGTTTTGCAGAAACTTTGGTAAATTGGGTCATGGTAATGGTGATTGTTTGGGCACTATGGTTTTCATGCCCCTATTGATGGAAATCATTCGGTTTTCAAAGGATTGATGACAAGGTTAAGGACAAACTAGTTCTAAGTGCCAATTGGTGTTGGAGAGGTATTTAGAGTAGTTTAGGACTTTGTTTTTCCTTTGACCGTATTATAAAGGGGGGCATGAGCGGGTAGTTTGACCTAGGTGAGTCTAATTGTTTAGGTGTGGTGCACACTTGTCAAACTTAGCACTAGGTAGCTCAGGTGAAGCCCAAAGATCATTTAGAACAAGTTTCGTTCAAGTCGCGTCGCGATCCGGAGTGGTTTGTGACCTTTTAGCTTGACCGGAAGCGGTCCTTTTCTTGACCGGATGCGTCCGGTCAGTGTACTGGACTGCAGCAACAAACTGCTTATCTGACCGGACACTGGTGAGTTCATGACCGGACGCGCAGGTGGCGCTGTCTGCGGTCAACACTGCCAGGGTTAGCGACCGAACGCGATGGGCTACTGATCGGATGCGGCTTCAGTGCGTCCGATCAATAGTGAAGAAGAAACAGAGAGTTTCCAGAGAAGGTTTCGAGCGACCAGACACGTCAGGTCACCCCTGATCGGACTCGTTCGCACGTCTGGTCACTCAGCGCCCTTGATTTCAAAATCGACCGTTGCCACCGACCGGACGCGTCCAGTCACGTCGACCGGCATGTCTGAGCAGTACGAAAAATGCTGAGTTGGCACATAACGGTTGGGATTGATTGAGGGGGATATAAATACATCCCCTACTCATCCATTCGAGGTCTCTTGCTCATTTGTTCAGGTGAGAAACACCTTTCATATGCAAGGGAGTGCAAGAGCCTAGTGAGGAGATTGTGATTTGAGAATCCAAGATTAAGGACCTCATTAGTGCATAGGGAGTAGCAAGTGTGCATCCACCTTTCTCATTAGAATTTCCATGGTCAAGTGAGAGTTCTTTCTTGTTACTCTTGGTGATCGCCAACACCTAGATGGCTCAGTGGTGATTGGGAGTTCGGTGATCATCCGGCGGAGCTTGTGGATGACCCAACTCATCTTGTGAGCGGTTGTGGGCGATTCATAGCGACGGAGTTTCGAAGAATCAGCCCATAGAGAGCACTTGATCCTTGCGTGGATCAAGGGAGAGCTATACCCTTGCGCGGGTGCTCTAACGAGGACTAGTGGGGAGTGGCAACTCTCCGATACCTCAGGAAAACATCACCATGTTCTTTGCCCCTTTGAAGCAATTACTTTCTAGCATTACTTTCATTGCTTGTTTACATTCCTAGAATTGTCATGCTAGAATAGGAATTGGAACCTAGGGTGCAAAACTTTTTATCGGTAGAATCACTAGGAACACCTTTAGGCACTAGGGGTGAATCATGGGCTAGTAGGGCTTAATTCTTGCAATTAAATTTTAGAGAAGCCCAATTCACCCCCCTCTTGGGCATCTTGATCCTTTCAATTGGTATCAGAGCTGAGTTGCTCCTTAATTAGGCTTAACCTCCTAGAGCAAGATGTCTAATGGGGAAGGACCACCTCCCATCTTTGAGGGAGATGATTTTCCATATTAGAAAATTCACATGGAGGCGTACCTCGAAGCCATAGATGTTGGGTGTCTAAGAGCCACCGCCGAAGGGCTTCCTAAAGTCAAGGATCTCGCTAACCCCGTTGGTGATGAGGAGAAGTACGACCAGTGGAATTCAAAAGCAAACAATACGCTCTACCGAGGCCTTGGCAAGGATATCTTTAATCGTGTGCGTAATGCCAAAGACGCTTATGAATTGTGGACTAACCGTTGTGCTCTCCATGAGGGAACCAAGAGTGGGCGTGAGGAACGCTATCATATTGCTTTGAAAAAGATTAACTCCTTTGAGATGCTTCCCAAAGAAAGTGCTAATGATATGTACACTCGCTTAAATGTTCTTGTAGAGGATCTCAATGCTCTTGGACTCACTCAAATGAGTCCTTCGGATGTTGCAAGGAGAATCTTGAGCATTCTTCCCATCGAGAAGTATGGGCACATTATCACTGTGCTTCATCAAAGTGATATCTTCACCGCAACACCGAATCTAGTATTGGGAAAGATCAATGCTCATGAGATGTATATGCATATCACTTCGGAAGAGGGCTCATCATCTTTTAAGAAGAAAGACTTGGCTTTCAAAGCTAGCCATGATAAGAAAAAGAAGAAGAGTCAAGCCATGATTGTGCAAGAAAGCTCAAGTGATGATGACATTGATGATGCATCTCTTGCTCTTATGGTGAGGAAGACCACCAAGATGCTCAAAAAACTTAACAAGAGTGGCATCAAATTTGATGGCAAGAAGTTCTTTACTAGTAGCAAGAGAAAGCCCATATCTGAAATGGATTGCTACAATTGTGGTGAACTTGGTCATCTAGCTCATTAATGCCCCAAGCCTCCAAAAGACAAATACAAATACAAGAACAAGGGAAAGAAAGATGACTCAAGTGATGAAGTAGAAGAGAAGAAGAAGAACAAGCCATACAAAAAGAAGGATGGCAAGAAGAAGGAGTACCACAAGAAGAAGAAGGTAGGCAAAGCTTATATTGTTGGTGATTGGCTCACCAACATCGAGTCATCGTGTGAGTCCTCCGGTGATGAGAGCGGCAATGAGAAAGAGAAGGTCGCCGCATTTGTGATTGGGCCTTCATTGTCTTCATCAACATGTTCATCGCCACCTTCACCGCCATCGTCACCGTCATCATCCACTACTTACCTATGCCTCATGGCCAAGGGTGAACGAAAGGTACAAAGTAATGATAGTGATGATGATGATAGTGATAGTGATGATGAATTTGATGCACCCTCTTATGATGAGCTTATAAAATTGCTAAACAAGAACACTAAGATCATAAGAAAGACAAGAAATAAAAATGATGAGCTTCAAAATGAAAATGAATCACTCTCATCTAAGCTTGATGTTGCCCAAAAGACTAGTGATGAGCTTAGAGAACAAAATAAAGTTATGTCTTCTAGTCTCAAGGAGCTCAAAACTTCTAACAAAGAGCTTAGAGATGAACATGATAAGCTTGAGAAGAAGCACAATGAGCTCACCACTAGGTACAACTTGCTAAAAGAAGAATATACAACCTTGAAAATTAATCATGATAGTCTTGTTGTTGCTAGTGAGCTTTTTCTTGAGTCACATGATGCTACTAACCATGTTGTTAAGATTGATATAGCCACATCATGTGATGATTTGATTGTTGAGAGCATTGAGCAAGGTTCTAGTAGCAAAGGTAAGAAAGTGGTTGAGTCCGACAATTATGATGATTATGCCAAGCTTAAGAGTAAAAATGAAATGCTTATAGATGAGAACAAGAAGCTAAAAGGGTTGATGGCTCTTAAAAAGCAAACATCAAATGAGTCACTCATTGAGGAGAACAAGAAGCTAAAGCAAGAGAAAGAGCATCTCAAGACCGGATTAAGCAAGTTTACAAGAGGTCAATACTTGTAAAGTGATCTACTCATGAATACCATCATAAAGATGGATAGAAGTGGTATTGGTTACTTGGCAAATCAAGAGAAGAAGGCCAAAGCTCAACAACAACAACAACAACAACAACAACAACACAAATCAAAGCCCAAGCCAAAGAGATGCGTTGAGTGTAGACAAGAAGGTCACTTTGTACATGAATATCAAACTCCACCACCACAACCCTTGCCCAAGCATGCTAGACCCTTTGCCTTCAATGCTCACTATATGCTAAGAAAGGATTCTAGTGGAAAGATGAAAGTCATGTTCTTAGGTCCCCCAAACAAGAATAGACCTAAGAAAATTTGGGTTGCTAAGTCACTAGTTGAGAAAGTCAAGGACCCTACTCAAATATGGGTCCCTAAGCAACAACCTTGATCTCTTATATGTGTAGGTGAACTACAAGACCGGTGGAACACATTGGGTTATTGATAGTGGTTGGACTTAACATATGACCGGTGATCCTCATATGTTCGCCTCACTAGAAGAAAATAGAGAATGTCATGAGAAGATCACATTTGGGGATAACTCAAAGGGCAAAGTCAAGGGTTTGGGAAAGATTGCTATATCAAATGATCATTCACTCTCAAATGTGCTATATGTTGCCTCATTGAGCTTCAACTTGCTATCCGTTGGTCAATTGTGTGATCTTGGCTACCAATGCTTATTCACTCTAAATAAAGTGGTTGTATCAAAGATGGATGACAAGCAAGTGATATTCAAAGGCTTTAGATACAACAACATCTATCTTGTTGACTTCACCTCCAAAGATGCAAATTTGATGACATGTTTGTTCACCAAGACTTCACTTGGGTGGCTTTGGCATAGGAGGCTTGCTCATGTTGGTATGAACACACTCAATAAGCTATTGAAGAAAGAGCTAGTGAGAGGCTTGAAAGATGTCAAGTTTGAGAAGGATAAACCTTGTAGTGCATGTCAAGCCGGTAAACAAGTTGCAAATACTCATCCAACAAAAACATACATGTCAACATCAAGAGTGCTAGAACTTCTACACATGGATTTGTTTGGGCCAACAACTTACAAGAGCTTGGGTGGAAATCTCTATTGTCTTGTGATTGTTGATGACTACTCAAGATACACTTGGACATTCTTTCTTCATGACAAATCCGAAGTGGCTGCTTGTTTCAAAAAATTTGCCAAGAGAGCACAAAACGAGTTTGAAGTGAAGATCAAGAAGATAAGAAGTGACATTGGCAAAGAGTGTGACAACACAAACATTGAGGCTTATTGTGATGAAGTTGGGATCAAGCATGAGGTCTCCGCAACCTACAATCCTCAACAAAGTGGTGTAGTTGAGAGAAAGAATCGGCCATTGATCACTCTTGCAAGAATAATTCTAGATGAGTACAACACACCTCAAGGTTTGTGAGCCGAGGCAATCAACACCGCTTGTTATGTATCCATCTACCTCTTTCCACAAAAGTTCCTTGGCAAGACCCCCTATGAGTTGCTAAATGGTAAGAAGCCGAACGTCTCATTCTTCCGGGTGTTTGTTGCAAATGCTACATCTACAAGAAGCGGAAACACCATGGAAAGTTTCAAAGATGTTGTGATATTGGTTTTCTTGTTGGCTAATCATCAAAGTCCAAAACATATAGAGTATTTAACCATGCCACCGGTTTGGTTGAAGAAACATATGATGTGAAATTTGATGAATCTAACGACTCCCAAGGAGCAATTGAGAATTGTGATGATGTAGATGATGAACCATTGAGGGAGGCAATGAAGAACATGCCGGTGGGAGACATCAAGCCTAAAGATGATGAAGATGATATTCAAGTGATGAATCCACCATCTTCATCAAGTGTTCCTCAAGATGATGACAAAAATGAGAGAGTTGAAAATGAAGACACTCATGTCTCTCATGAACCAGCCAAGGCATAAGCTCAAGATGTTGAGGCTCCCCAACCTCATCCTCAAGTGGTTGATAGAAGACATTTACCCCTACTTCAATCATATCCATAAGATATCATCATAGGGAGTCCTATAAATGGTGTAATGACTCGATTTCAAAAGATTACTTCTTTTATTGAACATCACTCTTTTGTCTCTTGTCTTGAGCCTAAGAATGTAGATGAAGCTCTTCAAGATCTAAATTGGGTGAATGCAATGCACGAAGAATTGAACAACTTCACCCGCAATCAAGTTTGGACACTTGAAGAGCGTCCAAAAGGTGCAATAGTCATTAGAACCAAGTGGGTGTTCCGCAACAAGCAAGATGAACAAGGCATAGTTGTGAGGAACAAGGCAAGACTAGTTGCAAAGGGATTTTCTCAAGTTGAAGGGCTTGATTTTGGAGAGACCTTTGCACCCATCGCAAGACTTGAAGCCATCCGTATCCTCCTTGCATATGCATCACATCATGAAATTAAACTATATCAAATGGATGTGAAAAGTGCATTTCTAAATGACTTCATAAATGAACTAGTCTATGTTGATCAACCTCCCGGGTTTGAAGACCCTAGATATCCTAATCATGTTTATAGGTTGTCCAAGGCACTATATGGGCTCAAGCAAGCCCCTAGAGTGTGGTATGAGCGCCTTCGGGACTTCCTCATTGAGAAGGGCTTCACCACTAGGAAGGTCGACACCACACTATTCACCAATAAGCTTAATGGGGAGACCTTTATTTGTCAAGTCTATGCTGATGATATCATCTTCGACTCAACAAATGAATATTATTGCAAGGAATTTGGTGAATTGATGTCGAAGGAGTTCGAGATGTCTATGATTGGTGAACTTACATTCTTTCTTGGTTTTCAAGTCAAGCAAATGAGAGAAGAGATTTTCATCTCTCAAGAGAAGTATACCAAAGATCTTCTCAAGAGGTTCAATATGGATGATTATAAGACAATCAAGACCCCAATGCCATCAAATAGACATCTCGACCTAGATGAGGGAGGTAAACCGGTTGATCCAACTCTCTACCGCTCTATGATAGGTAGCTTGTTATACCTTACCGCATCTAGGCCCGACATCATGTTTAGTGTGTGCATGTGTGCTCATTTTCATGCTTGCCCCAATGAACCTCACTTAAGTGCCATAAAAAGAATCCTAAGATATCTTAAGCATACCCCAAGCATTGGTCTTTGGTATCCCAAAGGAGCTAGATTCCAACTAGTTGGCTATTCTGATTTGAATTATGCCGGTTGCAAAATTGATAGAAAAAGCACATCCAGCGGGTGCCATTTGCTTGGGAGATCACTTATATCTTGGTCATCTAAGAAGCAAAATAGTGTGGTTTTGTCCACTGCCAAGGCGGAATACATTGCCACGGGAGCTTGTTATGCACAAATTCTATATATGAAGCAAACCCTTCTAGACTATGGTGTTGTTCTTGATAAGGTGCCACTTTTATGTGATAATGAAAGTGCCATTAAAATTGCTAATAATCTGGTACAACACTCACGCACCAAGCACATTAATATCCGTCATCACTTTCTAAGGGATCATGTTGCTAAAAATGATATATCATTAGAAGGTGTAAGGAGTGAAGATCAATTGGCGGATATCTTCACAAAACCTTTGGATGAGACTACCTTTTGTAGGTTGAGAAGTGAACTCAATGTGCTTGACTCAAGTAACTTTAAGAAATAAGCTTGTGTTGTACCTTGCATTGCATTGCATTGTAATATATGACATGTTTAATTTTCATAATGCATCTAGGGCTTGTCTAACACGGTTACGATAACTCTCATTGGGAGGAGTGAAGAAGCCTAACCGTGGATCAAACTTGACAAGCAACTAGCTTTACCTTTTTGTTTTGCATTGCATATGCATGAGTGTTGCTTTGTCATTTCTTTTCGGTTAAGGCTTGAGCAACCACTATGTTCGTCCATGAATAGAGAGAGCATTTGATGCTCCAAAGGGTTAAGAAACTTTATTGCATGGCCATATGTTGCTCCTCGGGTGTTTATTGCCTATTTTTCTAAAAAGAAATACTAGCCTAAGACAAATTAATTTGAAAATTTGAGGGATTGAGAGAGGTCACTCCTATCTGGTTTTAATTGGTGTTTATTTATTTATTATTGAGTTGGAACTTGGTTGGGAGAAGTCACGTCGAAGATCGAAGAAGAAAAAGGTGAAGACTACTGACCAGACGCCGAACCGGACGCGACGCTGCTCGACCACTACGTCCGGTTCTAAGCATCACCTGCGCGTCCGATCGCGTGAAGATGGATCTCAGGTGGAGATCAGACCAGACTCTGTCAGCGTCCGATCAGAAACTTGTGGACGCGTCCGGTCATTTAGGGGACTCTTTGTTGTGCATCGACAATTGATCGGACTCAATCAGCGTCCGATCAATGTTAAACGAACGCGTCCGGTTGCCTTAGGGACCTTACTAGACTTTGACCGGATGCCTCTACAGTGCGTTCGATTGGTCGAGGAGCGCGTCCGGTCAATAGTTTGAAGAGCAGATCTTGTTCTATTTCTCTGACTGATCTATGGGGGCCACTCTTCATTCCTCCTTCATCCTCGCGCTCTCCTCTCCGTATGCCACCGCTCCACCGCATGCCGCCACAAACCCTAGTGCGGCCGTCTTCTCCAGTGACTCTGACCGGCCATCGTTTCTCCATGTCGTGCCTTCCTCCCGCGCCTCGCCTTTACCTCTCCGGTCGCCACACGTCCTTGCTCTTCTAGCTCGTCATCCAGCGCTCGCACCCCGTCGCGCCACCATCGTCGTCGGCGCAGCCCCCGTCTCCTCCTCGAGCTCAAGCCTCATCTGGTGCACAACATCTGCCTCTTTTCTTCTACTCTGGACTTCAGGACAGTCTCCCATAGGATCTCTCCCTGAGGTGAGGATTGCATCCCCTACACAGCACCTGTTCGCTGTAATGCCTAACCCACGTCTCTTGGCTCACCTATGACTGGCAAATTGTTTCGGCTTTGTAGTAATTGTTTTCCTTTCCAGTGGTGCCCCTGCAACCATCAAACTATCTTACCTCTTCATAGGAATCTCGCTCACCTAAGGTAGCAAGCCATGCTCTATTCCCTTCTTACCTCTTCTGCTTGCTTTCATAAGGATTTTGCTCATCTGTTAGTTGAAATATGTTGCTTACAAGTATCTTGATCTATTCCATCTCTGCAGTGAGCCATGTGAGTTGTTTTGTGTGACAGTGGGTAGCCAGTTCAATGGCAAATTGAACCTGGGGCCAAGCCCGCGGGTATGGATTGAGGCCAAGCCTCACGAGAATCAATTCACCATCTCTTCAGTGACAGTACACCGTCTTTCTTATTGACAGTGATTCTCATCTGCTCTTGTCAGTCGTGAGTTGATTTAGGGGGAGCTCTTGCTTGGCAGTTGATCTTTCAGTGTTAGTATTTCTTAGCCACAGAGTCTTGTCAGCATGGCCCGCTGCAAGAATGTTGGTGGAGCTCCTAGTGATGAGGACGAAAGTCCTCCATGCTTGATAGAGGTGGCTCGAGGCAAGCGCAAGAAGACTTTTGCCAAGAAAAGAAAGAGACCGCTCACAGAGGCAGAGGTAGCACAGGCAGTGGCTGATGCTACTGATCGAGCTGAGCGAGGAGGCAAAGGTAGTGATATTCAGATTAGCGAGTGTTGTTTTCACCTTGAGGGACGACAACTTGGTACAGAGGCCACCAAACAGACAGAGGAGCAGTCCGCAGAGCAGGGAGAGGAGTCACAGGAGCAGACATAGCAGACTCCACCGTGTCATCGCTCAGGACGGACGCGTGCTCAGGTGACCCCTAGGCTAGAGGGTCGGAGACGTGGAGGTCACCCACCTCCCAGAGCATGTGGTCAGCCCCTGATTGAGCACTTTGACCTGAGGGGAGCCACAACTCAACAGGTTCAGAGTCTCCGTTTCGTGGAGGTTGCTCGGTGGTTCCCATCTCAGAGGGACACGAGAGCTTCAGAGGGCTTCTACACACCACTGCAGGAGGACTTTTATAGAGCTTACGTTGACAGTGGGATCGCTTTCAGACCACAGAGGGTTTGTCGACTAGATGCTCTTGTTGCATTTGTTGGCGAGCAGCTCCGTCCCCATATCTCCTTTCTACCAGGGTTGTCAGATCTTCTAGGTCAGACAGGGGCATACTACGGCATGTGGGTCAGAGATTTCTACTCTTCTCTTTGGATGGACCCCGCTCACCAGTTTATTCACTTTGCATTCAGAGGTCATGACCGCAGACTTTACAGTACCAGGGTTTGGGAGATTCTGACGATCCCGACTTCAAAGACTAGGATCCACCAGCTCTGTTTTGGTTAGACACGACCATAGAGGCGCCCTCACGGTGGCACTATGCCACCTACAGACTTAGTCAAGCCGTGTTTTCGTGAGCCGTTTGGTGAGGGGTCCAGACGCACTCCAACTATGATGACTCCTATTGCTAGAGTTCTTGATGCTATTGTGAGGAGGACACTCCTTCCGAGGTTGGGCTACCGCGAGGGATTGACATGTATGCAGCTTTGGGTAGTTCACCACCTTGTCTCTTACACTCCATTTGATATTTGGGATTTGATGCTCTATGAGATGGAGGACATGCTAGCAGAGGGCTTCAAGGGTCATCGTTAGCTACCCTATGCCCATTGGATTTGCTTTCTGATTCAGTGTGCTTGTGACCTTCTAGGTGAGATCCGAGCGGAGATCTCCGACACCACGACAGCTTTCCCTGAGTATGATATACGTCAGTTGTGGGCCACTATCACTAGGGAGCATGCACCTAGACAGGGTCAGCGTCAGAGAGCAGAGGTACTTGAGATTGTAGCTGAGTAGGACTAGACCGTTGAGGGACTTGCAGAGGCAGAGCTTGCAGACTTGGACGCTCAGCCAACCGATCCAGACAAGGACGATGCCACCGATAGCACTGACGATGACTACCAGCCACTTCCTCGATACCGCTCTCCTCATCCTCACAACCACAAGGCTGGTGGTTCTGGTTTAGCCTCTCGCTCAGACCCAGCCATGGTGGCTATACTTGAGAGGCTGACCCAGGCTTAGGAGAGGCAGGAGATTCAGTTATAGAGACAGGCTTAGGACAACATAGTTGCGTTTGCACAGATTCAGGCTCACCAGGACGAGTTTTAGAGACAACAGCTAGAGATATAGAGGCAGCAGATAGCTACCCAGTAGCAGTACCTTGAGCTTTTGAGACACCTTGTTACTGTTTGGGTTCCTCCACCTCCGTCCCTACTTACTCTAGCTTTATAGCCCGGTGGCCTTTAGAGTTAGGGACCACAGCCGAGCTTGTAGTTTACCTCTCCTCAGCAGCAGGTGCCTTAGTCATTTTAGTCCCCCAGCTACACTCCTATTCAGATAGGGTTTACTCCACCGGTCCAGCACAGGCCTCACCTTCTAACTGGCACTTCACTTTCTATAGACTTGAGTGCATCTTACAGTGAGTTGACTAGTCAGCCGACACCCTCTCAGACCACAGTTCTGACTACTATAGAGGTGTCAGTTTCAGAGACAGTGGCTCCTCTAGTGACAGGGACCGGGACTACAGAGACAGTTCCTTCATCAGTCGCTTCGACAGATCCTCCGACGACCGGTACCCTTTAGGCTCAGGTGACAGAGATAGCGGCTCTCGTGGATACTACTTCTATAGCTATTGCTTCTGAGTGACAGCCGGCTGACCCGCCTATTGAGCAGACCTAGACCGCTTCACCTCCATGAGCACCTACAGAGGGTCAGCGAGACAGCTCAGAGTCAGAGGAGGACACTTCTCGTTTTTTGCTCACTCCACGTTCCTCCGCACCCGACTCGACTGCTTTCATTTCACCTACAGACCCTTAGTTTTTGGCTCTTGATGCCAAATGGGGAGAGAGAGTATGTAGATTTAGGGGGACCTACAAGAGGGTTTTGGTTCTTTTGTGTGTGCTACATTCATGCATCATGTTTACTTCTTTGCACTTGCATTGTATGATATATGTGCTCTTGAGGTACTCTTGTGACATGTTGTGCTTCATAGTGTTTATCCTTTGTCATGTCACTTGTTTGGTGTTTTGCTTGTATGCCTTGCTTCCGCGTTCTACTCTGATTTCATACGAGCTATATTATCATGTACTAATCTCTCTTGTCTTATCTTCTGAGTACATTATGTTGTCATGGGGCACATAAGCAATCCTAACTTTTCAGTCCCTATTGCTTTTTGCTTATGCGAACCAAGCATGATCGAAAACCTCAACTCTTTATCTTCATACTCGAGGTGTTGTCATCAATCACCAAAAAGGGGGAGATTGAAAGCATCTAGGCCCCTAGAGTGGGTTTCGATGATTGATGACAACGTAAAATTACTATGACTAACGTGTGTTTTGCAGAAACTTTGGTAAGTTGGGTCATGGTAATGGTGATTGTTTGGGCACTATGGTTTTCATGCCCATATCGATGAAAATCATTTCGGTTTTCAAAGGATTGATGACAAGATTAAGGACAAACTAGTTCTAAGTGCCGATTGGTATTAGAGAGGCATTTAGAGTAGTTTAGGACTTTGTTTTTCCTTTGGCTGTACTATAAAGGAGGCATGAGCGGGTAGCTTAACCTAGGTGAGTCTAATTGTTTAGGTGTGGTGCACACTTGTCAAACTTAGCACTAGGTAGCTCAGGTGAAGCCTAACGATCATTTGGAACAAGTTTCGTTCAAGTCGCATCGCGATCCGGAGTGGTTTGTGACCTTTTAGCTTGACCAGACGTGGTCCTTTTCTTGACCAGACGCGTCCGGTCAGTGTACTGGACTGCAGCAACAAACTGCTTATCTAACCGGACGCTAGTGAGTTCATGACCGGACGCGCAGGTGGCGCTGTCTGCGATCACCACTGCCAGGGTTAGCGACCGGACGTGATGGGCTACTGATCGGACGCGGCTTCAGTGCGTCTAATCAATAATGAAGAAGAAACAGAGAGTTTCCAGAGAAGGTTTTGAGCAACCGGATGCGTCAGGTCACCCCTGATCGGACTCGTCTGCGCGTCCGGTCACTCAACGCCCTTGATTTCAAAATCAACCGTTGCCACTGACCGATCGTGTCCGGTCACATCGACCGGCGCGTCCGGTCAGTACGAAAAATGCTGAATTAGCACATAACAGTTTGGATTGATTGAGGGGGGTATAAATACATCCCCTACTCGTCCATTTGAGGTCTCTTGCTCATTTGTTTAGCTGAGAAACACCTTTCATGTGCAAGGGAGTGCAAGAACCTAGTGAGGAGATTGTGATTTGAGAATCCAAGATTAAGGACCTCATTAGTGCATAGGGAGTAGCAAGTGTGCATCCACCTTTCTCATTAGGCTTTCCATGGTCAAGTGAGAGTTCTTGCTTGTTACTCTTGGTGATTGCCAGCACTTAGACGACTCGGTGGTGATTGGGAGTTCGGTGATCATCCGGCGGAGCTTCTGGATGACCCAACTCATCTTGTGAGCGGTTGTGGGTGATTCACCGCGACGGAGTGTTGAAGAATCAGCCCGTAGAGAGCACTTGATCCTTACGCGGATCAAGGGGGAGCTATACCCTTGCGCGGGTGCTCCAACGAGGACTAGTAGGGAGTGGCGACTCTCCGATATCTCGGAAAAACATCGCCGTGTTCCTTGCCCCTTTACTTTGAAGCAATTACTTTCTAGCATTACTTTCATTGCTTGTTTACATTCCTAGAATTGCCATGCTAGAATAGGAATTGGAACCTAGGGTGTAAAACTTTTTATTGGTAGAATCACTAGGAACACCTTTAGGCACTAGGGGTGAATCATGGGCTAGTAGGGCTTAATTCTTGCAATTAAATTTTAGAGAAGCCCAATTCATGCCCCTCTTAGGCATCTTGATCCTTTCACTCGACGTTAGGCTCTGGCATGGGGGTAGCCGGGGCAGCGTGGAGAGCAGCTAGCGGCCTCGTGTGGTTAGCGGCCTTCAGCCAGCTCGACTTCGAATGTGGCAGAGGTAGCCATAGGAGGAAGGAGGTGGAAGCAAGCTTGGCAGGGAAGAGTTGGAGTTCGAGCTCGATGGAAGGAGTAGGTCGGAGGAGGAGGCCAACCCAGGCAAGTTGGAATCTCGCTGACTGGTGAACGACCAAATCGGCAGCAGCGGTGTGTTACGACAAATAATCAACGAAGAGCCGAAGGTTGAAGATGAGGGCAAAAAAGTCATTTCTCCCGCATTCTCTTTATGGGAATATGAGAAATAAATAAAATAATAGGCGTGGTGTGTTACGGCAAATGCACAAGATTTTGTATTGGTACTGAGCAAATTTCGCTTCTGGTAGTGTCCATAGGTATGCATTTTAATGGTGTTCTGCAACAAAATTTCCCCTTTTTCGGTGGTAATAAAATTTAGTTTCAAACAACTTCTGCTTCTGTATTCAAAGTTTCCGGAGAGTACAGCAAATTGTGCGCTGAATTTCATATCATCGAGCCACATCAGGCCGGGTTAGAAAAAATCGGCAATATATAGCCTGTGACAGCATCATTATTACTTCATACTACTAAATAAGTATATGCTCGTTTCTTGTCAGTTGTATGTAGCCATTCATGCATTTCAAACTAGAATGAACTGGCAAAACCATCAAGAGAGCGCTACACTCTCATAAGCCGACATACTCCTACCACATTGACCTTTTTTATTGGGTAGAAGTAGAACGAAGGCCCCAAGTGAACTGGTTTGAGTACAAGCTAAGAATCCAGACCATATATATCCTCTCCCCTTCAGTCCTTGAGAATGAAACAGAAGCTCACAAAAAGTCAAAGGCCACCGCTGAACTGCTTTCTTATCCACAAATTCTCTTGGCTGAAATATATATAATTCCTAAATAATTGTTATTTCCATGCATACATATATATTCCTAGAATGAATTTTCAGGAGGAGGAAAGCCTCAAATGTTGACAACACATGGGGTCACTGTTGTGGTCACATGGACAAAAATTAAAGCAGTATGGTCATGACCACAAGAGAGTCACGGTTTATACTCCATAAATAGCAGCCGTCTTCTTTCTTCCTCTCCGGCCCTTGAGAGCTTAGCAGTCGAACTTGACCTTGAAAGCACTCGTGTCTCCACTGATTTTGCCGTATCTCTGAGTTGACACTGTCAAGATAGCCACGGCAATGCATCAAGATCAACAATTCATTTAATGCAGAAAATTACTGCTTCAATACAAATCTTTGTCGACATACTAGATCATGCACTACCTCAGGCCTCAGCAGCTTTTGTAATATGAAATCCACAATTCTTCTGCTCTAAATTAATCTCGTAGGAGGCTGGCCAGTTTCTAGCTACTTATCAGTACCTTTCATTTTAGACGAAAAACTAAACTCACGTTTCTTCTTCTTCAATTCTTTTTCCTCATAATAATATTCTTTCATAAGATCTGCCGTCTGCCGAGGCAAGATGAAAAGGAAAGCCAAGTCCTCAATCAACATTTAAACTGTATTTTTTGTGGGTGGTGGCAAAACGTAGTAATGCAATAGTATCTCGCTCTTTGTGTTTTATTAGCTACTGTCTCTCATTAGTGTAAACGTGTTGGGTTTCTTCTTTAATTTGGACTGCTGCTCTGATCCCAACACAATCTTTGCTGCAACTGCAATACATAAATACTCCTAGATGCTACTATATATTGACCGCTGGCAAGAGGAAGTAGGACAATGACATTTTAGTAGATGATGCACTGCCAGAAGCATCGGATCCAAGTAAGCTAGCGTCTGAGCCCATATCTAGTCGATATCCGAGAACACAAATTTTATTAGACTTAGCTTGCATGGGAGTTGATCTTCGCAGGCTGGTGCAAATCTTTTACGCTGCTGTCATGACTTCATCACACAATTTTAGGCATGGAAGCAGGCAGCTCCCATTTCCTAGCTCAACAACCATCTCCAAGACAATTCTACTTGTCTCAAATTATATATGTATTTTTTGTGTGACAAAAAAAAACTTGGACTGCAGGGGATAGCATGCGCCCTCCGAACATTCGCATTAAGGTAGAGAACTCCTCACCCAGTCTGAGAAAACTCCCGAACCTCATACCCCGCTCGCACACAAGGGCCCGTTACCCTATGAGTGGGCCAGTGCCACAAACCTGTGCTTTGACTAACGCGGGACAGATGAGGTCTTTTTTACCTCGGCACTGCAATTCGTCCTCTTGGGAAATCGAACCTAGGCCGCAAGGGTGCCACCTAGAATGCTTGACCAGCCAGTCTAGCATCTTGAGCTCAGTGCCGTTATCCGATCACCAAGTTGAAAAATACCATATCCAGCTGGTGTCCATGTCATGTGGTCCAAGAGCTCCACATGTCATCTCCATAATGTATAATGGAAGTATTTTCCGACTTGCACATCCATCTTTGGTGATGACTATATGCTAAATTAAATTTTGTGCCGAACTGGGTTTGGATGGAAAATTAGAAATGGGAAGAAAGTGACGGTCTGGGAAGACAATTGGTTGCGCCCTTCCATCTTAGCTATACACAGTATTGGCAGATCCTTTAGATAATGAAAATATATACGGCTTCATCTCTTGTCAAAAAGAAAATCAGGCCACTTATTACACAAATGTTTAACCACACAAATGTCCCACTTAAAACTCAATTCTAACATTATGAGGCCATCCAAAAGAAGCAAAAAAAAAATCATTGACGCCGCCTCTAGCACTTGATAGACTTGACGAATGCGTTCTTTATTGGCTTCAACCCGCTGTAATTGTGCACGTTGCCGTAGCTAGTACATTCCTCTAAATATAACCTGCAAAAAAGTTTTAGGTAGACACTTGTCAAAAACAACTTCATTCCTTGTAAGCCATATTGTCCAACAAATGACTGCACATCATATCAACAACAAGGACTGGTTTGAAACTCCCCCTTGTTTGTACCACCTGTAAAAAAGATCATGGACATCTTTTGGGGGTTTCAAACCTAGTACAAATTAAATGAATTGCTCTCCAGAGAAATTTAGCATATGAACAATCGAAGAAGAGGTGTTCAGTTGTTTTGTCCATAGAGCAGAAAGCGTGTGAAAGTAGATGGAACGAGATACCCTCGTAGGGATCTCGGTTGCGTGTTATATTGGCTGGGAAGAGCCCCTGGCGTGGCTTGTACATCAAGTGGAAGATTACAACAAACACAGAATAAGATCTATCCTAAACAACAATCATCTACAAGCTAGGAGCTCCCCTACATGTCAGGGCCCCTTAGCCAAACAACCGAAACATATGATCATCTAACACTCCCCCTCAATCTTAGCCACTAACAAGGTTAAGGTTGACTCTAAATTACTTCAACTTCGTAGCTGTAACAACCTTAGTAAAACCATCAGCTAGTTGATCGCCGGAGTTGATGAATCGTATATCCAACAGTCTTTGTGCTACCTGCTCTCTGACGAAATGAAAAATCCAAATTGTCACACCACAACCAAGCTGCAGGAGGGTGATGAATGTGAAGTTCTGTCAACCATTTCTGAATCCACATCATCTCAGCTATAGCATTGGCTAGTGTCTTGTATTCAGCCTCTATGCTAGACCGAGAGACAATGGCCTGTTTCCTGGTAGTCCACGAGACTAAGTCTCCAAGAAACACAACAAAGCCTCTAGCGGACCTTCGGTCATCAACACTATCGGCCCAGTCTGCATCTGAAAATGCACTAACCATCATAGACTTAGATTTCTTAATCTTAAGTCCAATACTAATAGTCCCACAGACATATCTCAGGATCCTTTTCACAGCGCTCCAATGAACCATAGTTGGGGCATGAAGAAACTGACACACTGTATTCACAGCAAACGAGATGTCTAGCCATGTAAGCGTTAGGTATTGCAATGCTCCAACTAGGCTTCTATAGCAAGTAGAATCCTCCGATCCAAGCTTACCACCATCGGCAATAATAAGCTTCATAAAACTAGACAAAGGAGTATCAATAATCTTGGCCTTGTCCCTTCCTGACCGTGTGAGAATATCTGCAGCATATCTCTCCTGAGAAAGCACTAAGCCATCTGGTGTTTTCTTAACTTCTATCCCTAGAAAGTAGTGTAGATCCCCCAAATCTTTCAATGCAAATTCTTGCTGCAAATCTTTGAGCAAAGCTTCCATTGCTTCCTGTGAAGAGCTAGCAACAATGATGTCATCAACATAGACCAACACAAACAAACTATATCTTCCACGGTTGTAGTAGAACAAGGAGGTATCAGCCTTTGATGGAACAAAGCCGAGTGCCTCCAGCTTCTTGCACAATCTTGCATACAAGGCCCGTGGCACCTACTTCAACCCATAAAGTGCATTGTCCAGCTTGCACACGTAATTAGGATGCGCTTTATCTGCATAGCCTAGTGGTTGTTGCATATAGACCTCTTCTTCCAATATCCCATGAAGGAATGCATTCTGGACATCAAGTTGACAAAGAGACCATCATATCCTTTTGAAACCGCAATTGACAAGATAAGTTGTATAGTTGCAGCTTTGACCATAGGGCTAAAAGTATCTTCATAATCTATGCCATAACGCTACTTAAACCCCTTTGCAACAAGACGTGCCTTGTACTGATCAATAGTGCCATCAACCTTGCGCTTGATCTTGTAAACCCACTTACAACCTATGACATTCTTGCCCTTGGGAGGAGGAACAACATGCCATGTCTTGTTTCGCAACAATGTCCGGTGCTCACTATCCATAGCTGTGACCCAATTTCGATCACCAAGAGCTTCGCCAAGTGTTGAAGGTTCATCCGAAGAAGAAGTGGCTTGCATACACCAAATGAACCGTACAATCAGTATAGGATTTTAGCTTGAGGATACCTTGTTGAAGGTGCGTTGTAGGCCGCTGCATCACCATAGCCATAGGAACAGAACCATAAGCACCATCCGCAGAAGATTGCGGTGATAAAATCTCCTGGGAATCTAGTGCTGGCGCTGTCTTCCCCTCACTGGGATCTGTCTGTGGAGCAGAGACATTGGTCGCTGAGGGAGACAATGTGGCATCGGGCGCAGAAGATCTGAAGGACGACTGCCTCGGCCCTAAGCGCGTGGGAGACAGCTGAGTTGGCAACAGCGACTGCCCCACCGATCCCAAGGAAGATGCGCCAGCGCCAGCAGATCGGGAAGCACCAGCGCTAGGTGTATTAGCCTCGATCTGCGTGCTATCTCTAGGCAGGGCGCACATGAATTAATGCTGCCAGCCGCCATTTTTGGATGAGTTTGCACTGCATTTGTTCCTGTATCACCCAAAACAGCACCAGAACTTGGCAGAGCATTAGTAAAGGCAAGAGAAGTCAAATGCTGATCATGCAAAATTGCATCCCCAAAACTAGTAGAAGGATTTTGCAAAGCGTCAGGAAGAGGGCTAGTTCAGAGTGGAGATGGGCACCAACATTTCAATGAAGAGAAGTGAATGGGTAAACATGTTCATTAAACACGACATCTCGTGAGATGTAGACTCACCCTTCTTTTGGATCAAGACACTTAAACCCTTTATGCAAGTACTATACCCAAGGAATATGCATTATTTAGATCAGAATTGGAGTTTCTTAGAATTGTAAGGCCTCAGATTTGGCCAAACAGCACCCCCAAACATGTGGTGGAAACTATAATCAGGTTGGTGGCTATTGGTATTTGTTAACGCACACAAAAAAAATCTGCAAGTGCATGAATACTGATGTAGCTTTCACCCGGGAGTATTCCAAGGTATCGATTTCCACGAGGAATGCAAAGTGTTCTAGTAAGGATCAAGGTTGTCTAAGAATAATAATAGAAAACTATTTTTGTGGGTAAAGAGGGGTTTTCTAAGGCTTAAACTAGATAACTAAGGATCAGGTTTACTACACTTACTTTAGAGCAACATTACCTTTCCAAATCTCGAAGGAGGTGAGAAAAAGGTAGTCAGGGGAAGGCTACCAAAAAGCTCTATGAAACACCAATTCTACCGTGGTGGATTACAATGGTCTGAGAGAGCTGTCACCTCTAGGGCTACCACAACTAACCATAGGATTGGGCGCAAACTCAGGTAAACTCTAGCCTAGACACCATGTCTACACTAGGGTTTACTACTCTAATCACAATTTATAATTAGAGCACTCAATGCAAGCGGAGTTCCTATAAATAAAATATAGTAAAGATTGAATTCAATTAACTAGAGAACTTAAAAATACCAATAGAAGAACCTGGATGTAACTCAAAGATGAATCAGATCCATAGAGGTACAAAGTTGAGAAGAATCTGATAGATCCGGCTCCTCCTCAGATCTCTCTCCTCTCCTCTCTCCCTATTTTCTATAATTCAACTAGATGAGAATCATCTAGAGGAACACTACTACAATTAGGGTATGAAATAATGAAGCTCTGAAGCATAGGATGTGTAGATGTATGTCTCCTAGAGGGGGTCTAGGTGTCCTTATATAGGCCGAGGTGGAGTAGGGGGCAAGGAATCGCCACGTCATCAATCCGCATCAACTCCCTCGATCACTGTTGGATAAACCGACCTAAAACCACCTTAAAATCAAGGGTCCAGATCTTAGGAAGGTGTACGAGGCGACGGAGGGTGAGGGGCCTCCATAGTGGGATGATCGGCCGACCTGCTACTGTGGCAGGTCCAGCCGGCCTACTACTATGGCAAGTGGGCCTCCCCTTCGGGTGGTGGGTCCTAGGCTCCGTCTTGAGTCGACTTTCACAAGTTTCACGAGTTGAATCACTTGTTGATGTCAGTTTGCCTATTTGGAGTGTATGACAGTGGTCCCAAGAGCTGTTTTCTAGATAAATCTTCTTGCATCCAAATATTCACCAAAACTTGTGAAATTCATTAGTGAAAACCCTATACCTATGTTTGGTGATGGAATTAAGTGTATATGTAGAGTATATTAATGGTTTATGATTGACATTAACAACTATCAATAGTGGCCAAGAAGATGCTCAAAAGGGGTCTCATCATTGATTACTTTGGAAGGAAGCCGATTAGTGAGGAACACAACGGTGGAAACGCTTCATCCCAAAATTTAAGTGGTAAAGATGAATGAGCAAGGAGAGTAAGCCCCATCTCGACAATGTGTGGGTGCTTACACTCCACTGATCTATTTTGCTGATGAGCATGAGGGCATGAAACAAGATGTGCTATGCCTATGCGCTGGAAGAAAGAGTTCAAAGCCTGATACTCTCCCCCCATTCGTCTGAATAGTAAGAATCTTGCAACTAAATTGTCGTTCAACAAGACTCAAAATCTCAGAAACATTAAAAAACTTTGGACTTATGACGCAATAGGTAAAGCCAAGTAAATTTGCTATGATCATCGATGAAACTGGCATAATAATTTTGACGTCTAATAGAAGTCGAGGCAGGCCCCCGTACATCAGAAGAAATGAGGTCCATAATCATGAAAAAAGGAAGCTTGTGGCGACTAAGAACTTGCTGGACTACGCGAGTGGAAGCATGCCCTAGTCTATGGTGCCACAAGGAAGAGGACGCCTTGATGACACCAAGCGCTTGTTTATTTGGAGAAGACCGCAATGGATAGAGCCCCCCCTTCACATCTACCCTTGTGGAGGGTTCTCCTCATCACTTGTTCCTTGATAGAAAAATGGTCGGGATGAAATTCAAGAAAAACATTATTATCTCTTGTGAGACGATTTACAGAGCAAAGGTTCTTGCTAGCTTTTGGAACATGAAGGATATTATTGAGATGAAGATTTCTACTAGGGGAATACAAGTGCTATGACCAACAGTAGCAATCTCCATACATGTCCCGTTTGCTGCATGAATCTGCTCGCCACCGTTGTACTTGTCATGTACGGTCAATTTCTCCAGCTCTCTAGTGATGTGATCTGTAGCACCGGAGTCTATGTACCAATTCGCATCAACACCATACGAACTGGTTGCTGAGGATGCACTCTTCTGTGGTGGCCCGATAAATGAGGCATCAAACCTCTTGTAGCAGCGTAGGACAATATGTCCTTCCTTGTTGCAAAGCTGGCAGATGACGCCTGGAGAAGCACTACTGTGCCACCACGACCACCCTTCTGGCCAAGGCCAAAGCCACCATGACCACCACGGCCTCCACTGTGGGGGTTGTTGTTGGAGTTGTTGCCATGGCTTCCCTTGGCAGCCATGTTAGCAGAGGACTAAAACCCCCCGCCATTGAGCTCCATGCACTGATCGAAGGAGATGAGTTGCGTGTAGAGATCGCCCACAGAGATGGTCTCCACACGCGCCGCCACTGCCGACACCACTGGATTGAATTCAAGATCAATCCGGTTAAGATGTAGGAGACGAGCTCTTCATCTTCTAGCTTGCGCCCGGCCGACACCATCTCATCTGCCAAAGATTTCATTTTGGCAAAATACTCACGGTAGACACGCCCTTGGATGCGGTGGCAAGCACCATCCTTGTGCTGATGACATGGACATGAGACTAGGATGCGAACATCCCCTCGATGGCGGTCCACACTATCGATCCAGTTGTAGCAGACGAGACTTGTGAACCAATCTCCTAGGAGAGAGACGTGAGCAAGTAGCTGAGAACTTGCTGGTCCTTCTCCACCCATTTCACAAACTCAAGGTTCTCCACGAGCGGCTCTTCCTTCTTGTCATCCTTCGGTGGCAGGTACAGTGATGGCAATTGCATAGCCGGGTCGATGAAGCTCGCCACCTAGGCACCCCTCAATGTAGAAAGGACTTGTGCCTTCCACATTTGATGATTGTTCCTTGTCAGCTTCTCGGTGATGGGGAGGAAATCAAGAGGAGAGATAGCAGCAGACGCTATGGAGGAGGATGGGAATGCCATGCTTCAATTCTATTAGGAAAGATGCTCTGATTACCATGTGAAAGTAGATGGAATGAAATACCCTCCTAGGGATCTCAACTACGTGTTATATTGGGCCAGGAAGAGCCCCCGGTGTGGCTTGTACATCAAGTAGAAGATTACAACAAACATAGGATAGGATCTATCCTAAACAGCCTTCATCTACAAGCTGGGAGCTCCCCTACACGTCAGGGCCCCTTAGCCAAACAACTGAAACATATGATCATCTAACAAAGCACACATTTTGCTCCTGTTCCAATTTCATCTAAGTTATCTTTAGTTAGAATAACACCTCTTTGTAGGAACCACAAAAAAATTTAATTATAAGTGACATCTTTAGCCGCCAAACTATCTAGGAAACCTTTATTCCTGTGTTGATAAGATATCTATATATGGAGTTTATTGTGAAGGAACCATTATTTTTAGCGAGTAAAAAAGGATATCTCTTCGTACTTGTAATTGAATGTTTGCAATTCTTGCTACTAGGTGCTGCCACTCTAACAACTTGATACCTACTAGTGCTCTTCTAAATGAAGCATTAAGCAGTGTAGTGCTAAGAATTGATGCAATAGTAGCTTGTTTGTGCCAAACAATATTATACAAGGTAGGATATTGGAGCTTAAGTGGAACTCTTCCAAGCCAGGTATCCTCCAAAAACCTAATTTGGGTTCCTTCTCCCAGTCGAAACACGCCTAATTTTAAAAATTGGCCCTTCACCCACATAAAGCTCATCCAAAAATGGGAATCTCTAGCACTTTTTGTGAGTTGCGATAGGGTTTTGTCTTTAACATACTTATTTCTGAATAATTGTTGCCACAAACCATCTTAATGACATAACTTAAACAACCACTTACCTAATAGACATTTATTTTGTATGTCAAGGTTTTGAATGCCTAAACCTCCCTGCTCTTTTGGTTGGCAAACGATGGACGATTTCGCAAGTTTATACTTCCTTTTTTGTTGATCATATTGCCAGAAGAACCATGATCTATAGTACTCAATTTTCTTGGGAACCCCTCTAGGGATTTTAAAAAAAGAGAGAGCATAAACATCGGTAGACTTGACAGCACTGAATTAATCAACACTAGACGTCTACCAAAAGAGAGCATTTTTCCTTTCCAACTTGCCAACCTCTTTTCAATCCTTTCTTTAATTACTTCCAATCTTTGTTATTAAGTTTTATGTGTTGGTACATGAAAATACCCAAACCATTTTTAATCCTTGGGATGGGACTAAGCTCAAATGTACTTATAAGAGAGGTTTGGATGATAGATTCATCAATCTTTGGTTGGAGGTAGTTCAACTTGCATCAACCATTATATTCTTTGGTGAGGACTCTTTAGTCTGGCAGTTTAATTCTAATGGCATTTACTCTTCATAGTTTATATACAAAATCATTAATTTCAGAGCGGTTATTTCGATTCATGTGCCTTCTATGTGGGGTCTTAAGATTTCACCTAGAGTGCAACTTTTCTTTTGGTTGCTTTCTAAAAATAAGGCATTAACTAGAGATAATCTCAGCATTAGAAGGAAAGTGGAGGATAAGTCTTGTTTTTTAAGGAGTTAGAAACAATTCATCATCTATTCTTTGATTGTGCAATTACAAAACAATAGTGGTGTCATCTATCTAAGATTTTTGATAGAGAACTAGGAATGGACTTTCTTTGCATTGGTCAACTTTGGATTAGTAATAAGAAATTTCTAGTTTGTAATATTTTTTGTGTTGCAATGCAATGGAGATTATGGAAGCTAACAAATGATATGTGTTTCCAGGAAATGTGGTGGAAAATATGATCTATTGATGAAAATAGTTGTTATGCTCCAAGGCTAGCGGCTATTGTGTCCTATAGAGAAAAGGAATGACTTTATGTCAAAATTTGATGTGATGTTCTCAAAGGAAACAAGCCTAGCAAGGACTGGTGGCCAGAAATGGTGAAAGGTGATGATACTAAATTGTTGATCTAGAAGGCGCATCGCTAGGGAGAAGAACCACCGCAAGAGCTGGAGTTACTTCTATCCAAGAGTGTTGAAGTTGCATGTTCTTTTGGGAAATGGTTCAACCTAATGAACGGTGTTGATAAGTTCTAGTTGGGAGGTTCATGAGGGAGTGAGATGTTTTTCAGTGGAGTTGTAATTGTGTTATGGTCCAAATACAGTAGTTTGACCTAGTTTTGTTTTCTGTATGGTTGAGAGAGGTTGCTAGGGGTTGGGAGGTTCTAACACATGATGTTGTAAACATTTTTTGTTCCTTGTTAATGCAATGGCCAGGGCTCTACCCTTAAACTCTAAAAAATTGTGTTGAATATGTTGAAAGCTCTAGTTTGATTTTGGTAATTGAGTGAAACTAGTGGACTAATGCTCTCAATAGAGATGATTGACCAACGTATACACTTGGAGTTGAGTAAGGTTAAGGGGATGGTAGAGATGATGATCAAGGTAATGGTGCAAGTGCTCAACATTGGAGATGAAGGTGTTGCAAGGAGTTGCAACCTTTTGCAATGAAGAAACGGAGATGGAAACAAACCCCTATAGGTGAAACTTGAAGGCAAAGGTATAAGATAGGTTTTTGTTTCGTCAGTGAAGGTGCAATAAAGTGCACGGTCAGATTTAATAAGATAGATAGCCATACTATTAAGAGGAAAGTTTTAAAGAAATTATAGTTGTCTAGTGCCATTAGGTGATGACATCCTTTGCATTTGCATTATACCTAGTGATGTGGTGAGGAAGCAAGCAAAAATATTTGAAAATGCTTTGAAAAATGCTAACTCAGTGGTCAAGTGTTGATGTTCGTTTGAACACATTTAGAGTTAGCACGTTTGTGAAAACTTTTGAGAAGAGCTACTGGTGAAGGGATTTTGCACTTACCGAAGAAGTTCTCCGATGAGGTCACTAGAGCTTAGGTAGAGCTAGCCGAAGTTTGTTTCAGAGCAGACATGTTAACTTCCAGTGCTCACCAGAGGTGAAGCACCATAGCTTCGGAGCAATAGAGGTTGAGAACATAGGTTTTCAAAAGTTGTCACTCAAAACATCCTGTGTGTGTGCACCAAAGTACACATCGAAGAGGCTTGATAGGAGGTCTCAAAAACCTTCTGGTCAGGGCTCTAGAGGTCAGTGGATCTGTTCATTGTGTGCACCAAAGTGCACACCAGAGCTTTGGTCCATAGGCTATGTTTTCGGTGGTTTTTAGGCCCTACACTCACTGGAACTCTCTAGTGCCTGCACTAGAGGTGTTACCAGAGCCAGAGTGCTCGTATAGTGCAATGACTAGTTAAAGTAGTTGTTGGAGAGAGCCGTTGGATCTCTTCGGTGCTCTACAAAGCTATTTGGTGCACATGCAAAAGATGTTTTTAGCTTGTGACGATTATTTTGTGTGTGGGCTTATAAATATACCTTTTGGTCGACCATGTCCACTCTCTTGGACTCCTTGGCTATAGGCTACACACAGTAGAGATTGAGATATATGCTCCACTCATTTTGCTCTCTTGATGAAATCACATTTGTGTGAGATTAGGAGTGATCTTGTGCATTGCATAGAGAGTTTGCATCTTGTGGCACTAGGAGATCCTTGTTGTTGTTGTGTTGTTCTTGTTATTCTTTGTGGTTACCATCACCTAGGCACCTTGGAGTAGTAGGAGATCATTGCTTGATGATTGTGCAGGGCTTCGATTGATTGATTGTGAGAGGCTCAATGCTCATCCTCATGGAATTGTGAAGAGCAACCTTATTGGAATCGTCGAGGCTGTTGACGGTCTCTACAACAAAAATTAACCGTCAACTTTATCTACATTTATCCTTAAAACCAAACATCAAGATAGGTGATGAGGATGGGGTTTCCAATCTTCTGTCAGGTTTAAGATAACTATCGATTTGGTCGAAGAGGGACACACCAATACGGCTTCATATCACAAAGACCCAAACCCTGCAACCTTAGCACCACGTCTCCTCTAGTTAGCAACCATGTCACAATCTGGTTGACCTCATCAAGAAGGCTAATCCCTGCTGTGAATCGAAGAACACAAGCAAGAACAAGATAAAAGCACAACTCAATTGAAGTGACAATTGCAAATGAATGATTAAGCAATCGAAGTTGAGGTTTCACAACCAATAACGGTGACTGTTCAATGATAGATTTATCTAAAGTAAAACCCAAATCCTAATGATGGTGGTGGCTACTGAATATACAGCCTAAGGGGAGTCCAAAGACCCCTATTCACGTCCCTAAGGAGTCCCGTCATGTTACAAGGCCCAAACGGCCCAAAAGATGGTGACACAACGCGCTGACAGATTCTGGATATCAACTTATTTTGACTATTTTTATTGATTAGAAATAATTTTAATGTGGGACCACTTCTGTTGGTTGCTCTATCAAATTGTCTTTCCATCCATATGTGGATCAATAAAAACGGAGTCTGTATGCGACCTGGGCGTTCGTTTTACTACACACTGCTCCTAGAGCCCGAGATGGACTCGAACTTGACTTATGGATTGGGCCTCCAACTTGGCTTGGATGCCCTTGCTTGCCTCCTAAGGTGGTGGCCAAGGGAGAGGACGCCCTTGGGCATCTCTTAGGTGTTCTCCATCTCCTTGGGGCGTGCTCTAACTTGGGCCTGGGTTCCAAATGTGAATAACAAGCCCGCGATGACATCGTAGCACCTGACAGAAATAGCGACAGAATGTCCTGATGATTTGAAAACCTTGTTGACATGATATTGAGGTGGAACCAGATCTATTTGAAATCTTATCTTATCAAATAATCTTTCCATCAACTGCTCATTGACCTCAATCGCACTCTGGATGGACGAGTTATGATATTCGTAATGAAGCACTGTTAGGCTGATGATGAACCGAATGTTGGACTTTGATGAGCTTGCACTCCAATATCAATCTTGTTCATGGCATATCCATACTCTATCATTATCACCATCGTTCCTAAGCACATTTGAAATACCTACATTAGGTAGTAACAAATTCTTAGTTTTATCATTATGTAAACATAGGAACGAGCTCACCTTGTCTTTAACTTTCATGTGTGTATTCATAGGTGTCATGTCCTCATCATCCTCCCCTTCTTGATAGCAAACCATCCTTGGTTTGAGCTTAGTTGGAGAACATGTTGTAGGTAGTAAACAATAGTGCTTCTCTTCTTGTGACTTATCCTATTTCTTTATAATAAAACTAGGGGAACTCGACATGACAAGATTATAGCTATTGCAGCGCTCTAGTTGATCATATTTATGCACAACAAAAGCATGTTTCAGATTTGAACAAATATAAACATGATGTACCATATACTCTCCTTTACAATTATATTTGCCAATACAAACACGATGTACCATATATCTAGTTACTAAAGGTGGGAGGGTGCCAGGTGCCCCCTATAAAATGACCCCCAGACCCCCGCCAGAAGGCATATCACAATTCAAGAGAAGACTAGTTCTCTAGAGTAGGATCTATTCTTTGTACATAGAAAATAGTTAGTTAGAGAGTAAGGGAAGAGTTTGGAGGAAGCATCGGATTTGTCGGTGCTATCTCTACGGCTTGTACCTTGGCAGATTCGGGTTCTATTCGAGCCTACATTTGAGACAACTCTAGTAATTGATTTCTAATTTAAAGTAGTTTTGTGCTTTGGTGTTCATCAGGATCACAACTTGTTTGAGTGCTTTTATCCTAGCAAGGAGGAGTTAAAGTAGTAATCGTTAGTGTAAGTGTGGTGCTTAGACTCATGGTTACTTGTGGATGCACCCTACATTCCAGAATGTGTGGTAGACCGCGTGAGTGATAGTCACGTTGGTTCTTTATAATCCATCTCCTGTTTGTAGGATTAGTAGGACCCATGTTACGACGGAGGAAGTATATTTTGCTATGCTCTTCCATAGTAATGTCCCTTGGTCAAGAGTAGAATACAACGCTAACTTAAGTAAGAAGTTAAAAGCCTTAAAAGTCCTCCTACACTCCTATTTAACCTTAACCTTCACTACCCCAAATCTTCAAATCAGTATCGGTTCAAAACCCCCATTTACTGCTGGATTTTGATCTGACGCCATGACTGCTAGTTCTAAAAAATCGACACTGATGTGGTTTCTAGAAATTCTAAAAAATGGGCTAAAAATAGGGAAAACATTTTTCAAAACTAGGAGAGACCCCACTGGATAGCCACGCGGTTGCGCAATTTTTCGCGCGTCACAAGTCACACGATTTTTCACGCGAAAAAGCGCGCTTCGTGGCCACTGGCACTCGAACCCCTGACCTCTTGCTTCGTGTGTTCGGACCCTAACCACTATACTTGTAAGACGCTTGTGTCCAAATCAGATATCCATTCTAGTCATTTTATGTTCATATGATTTTAAAATGAGTATTTTAGACCCAAACGATTTCAAATGAAAAGTTGTCAACTACAAAGTTTTATAACATTTCGAGATCTACAACTTTAGTTTTGCTCATTTCTCCATCCGAGGTCATTTGAAGAATTTGAATTTCAAATGTGAGAAAATTTAACTGTAATTTTCCTTGGATAAATGATTTCAAATGAAAAAGTTATCAACTACAAAGTTGCCCACCTTTTTTAGATCTACAACTTTTGTTTTGGGTGTTTCTCCATTCGAGGTCGTTTGAAAATTCGAATTTTAAATTTGAGAAATCAAATGTAATTTTTGTTATATAGATGGTTTCAAATGAAAAAGTTGTCAACTACAAAGTTGTGCAACTTTTTGAGATCTACAACTTTTGTTTTGATTACTTCTCCATACGAGAATCTCAAATAACACTACACACTCACTTATGAGTGTGCAACATATGCCTTTAGTTGGTATTATAACTTTTATGAAATCTTGTGAATCAAACAGAGTGACATCATAAAGACGTCAAAAAAGAAACTTGTAAACTACAAAGTTCCATAATTTTTCAATATCTATAACTTTTGTTTTGGCTGCATCTCCATCCGAGATCCTTAACTACCACAACACACTCACTTATGACTATGGAGCATATGGATTCCTTTGGTATTAACTCTACAAAATCTTGTGGTGTGTATTTGGACATCCAAATGATCTCAAATAAAAAATGTTTGAACTACAAAGTTGTAGGTCTCATAGAGTACTACAACTTTGATATAAAGTTTGTCTTCATCAGACATCGTATGAGAAAGTTTTGAAGTTTTCTTGCAGCATATCACCGTCGATTCAAAAAACCGACAGTGATGACCAATATCATTGTCATTTCTTGGCTAAAACTGATAGTGATGACCCAATATCAATGTCAGTTGGTCTTATCACTGTCGGTTTTAGCTAAAAAATAGGTAGTGATGTGCTAGGGGCACTATCACTGCCGGTTTCTTCAAAACCGACAGTGATGGAGCCAGCAGTGAATGTCAGATCTATAGTAGTGCTTGTTGCTATCCCTGGTTAATTTAGACTATAGTTAAACTCACACGTTTCCCTATGGATACGATACTTGAAGTACTCTGGGTGAAAAGTTACTACGATATCTGTTCGCTTGCGGATTTTTCTACGTGCACCCACATGTGTCAACATAGGCTAGTTGGAGTGCCTTGTTGACTAGCCGACTTATACACGAGCGCACGTCGGGGTCAAATTTGAGGGCATGCAAGACTTGTAATGAAGTAGTTATCTAAGGACTTGCCTCAATTGGGACTTAGGTTGCCATCAAACAACTGAACATCGTGGTAAATCTTGTGTTTGTTGCCCTTGTTAGTTTGCCTCTCTACACTGCTTGCATTTTACTTTGTTATGTTTGTGCTTGTGTGCGTAGTTTCTGGAGTAGCTCTCCTAGTCGAGTAGTGTAGTTTGTGTAGATGCTTTACTTGTGTAGCTCGGTTAGTTAAGTAGCTTGCCTCATGTAGTTTGTGTGCTCTAGTAGTAGTGATAATCCTTGCTACTAGAATTGTTTAGGGAGCTTGCTTTGAAGTGCTAGGCTAGGAAAGTAGTTGCTATTAGGGCAAGCTCTTGTGTTAATCACTTGCGCCTAGTGTTATGTCTTTCAAATTTTTTTATAGGCTATCTAGCCATCCTAGATTCTTTCACATGTACATGGATGAAATCACATCTCTAATTGAGCATGATGCAATACCACTATGTTGTCAACGGGCACGTAGCCAACCACTTCAAGGACTTGAGTCCAGGTGGAAACAAGGAACCTAATCGACTAAGGGGGTGTTTGGTAGGACTCCTTTAAAATGGTTCTAGGGAGCCCCTGAGGAGGAGCAACAACGGCTCCGGCTTACAGTTTTAAATAGTTCCTCCTACCAAAGTGTTTGGCAGGGCTCCTCTGAATGAGCCGTGGAGAGGAGCCCTACTAAACGGGCCTAAACTACGTCAGTTCGTATAGTGAATTCACTTAAGGGATCTTGGTGAGTTTAGTTGATTATGTTTTTAGACTTATAATACACTAGGTGATGGTCATGATCTATTATATATTATTCATCCATCATGTTGAATACAATAATAGCTAGGATTTTCAACAGATTGAAGTTGAGCCTTTGGGTCAAGTTCACAATATGCATATGATTTCGGGGGCAAACTTTATACTGATCGGCATTATTCCTGATTAGACGTCAAATAAAGTTGGCAATGCAAATACTACTCAAGTAAAGCACATGCCATGATATGATGACACGAGTTTATAAACTATCACATCAAAGTCTCCATACACACCGCTTTGGTTGGTGGCTTCGTGGCACCCAGCAGCAGCATTTTCAGATGAGTAGAGTATCTCTGTTTGCTGAAAAGCTTCGTGCATGACTCCTGAAGTATCTTATATACTGTTGTTAGAGAATCACCATTGCAGAGAGATCGCGGGCCTCTCATGCATATATGTTTCAACTTTTCATAGCCTCTAAGGCTGAGACCCTGTACTGTAATGTACTGTAAGCATTTGTAGTCTTCTTGGTTGTTCTTCATTCTAAGGACTCCATCATGTCACTGTACACTCAAATAGTATTCCCGGCAAGAAATTAATGAGCGAGGAAGGTCGTTCTTGCTATAACTTATTCAGGAATATTTTTTTTTTCATTACACAGTATAATGCAGACACTCACAACGCACGTACATAAATCATATCCCTATGAGCATGTTTGAAGATTGGACCTACTAATCGTTTAGATTGACAAAGTCATTACAGACGTCTCGCTATCGATGGAAACATCGCTTACCACTAAAAGCACAACGTCGTTAAATCTTGGAAATTCACTCCGGAGTCGAACTCAGGACCTGAAGTACTACTGAGGCTCTTTTAACCACCAGACTACACGCCATTTCGCTTGTTCAGGAATATATGATTTCTCTTCAAAAATATTGTGTATATGTATTTGACCAAATTAACATACATTAGGATACATACATCTATCGTTTTCCAAACTGCAAGCAACATAACTTCCTCCTTAACCACCCACCGGCTTAGCTTGTTTCTGTGGGCTTGACAAGGACATGGTATATATGGATGGATCACAGACAGGCGAGTGCAAGCAGCCACTATATATATATATATATATATATATATATATATATATATATATATATATATATATATATATATATATATATAGCGTGAATGTGTCTTGGTGGATAATACTGATGATATATGTATATATGATGAGTTGAGTGAGAGAGAGAAAGGAATGTCGCTGGTTTGCCATTTGTACGCATGGTCGCGCGCGGCCGGCTGTGTGCAGTGGTGCAGTTGAAAGCTGCACCTTGAAGCCACGCACACGCAACGTATAACGGGGATCAGCAGATAGATGTGGATATCTCAAAGGTTGTGAAAAACTGCTAGCTGAGCGAGAACCGTCCGACAAATTCAAACTGGAACAGGCATAGTTCTAGTTTTCTGAAACCGATCGATGAAATAAATATAATATGTTTCATTGTTCGTAGCCTACTAGTTGGTTATGCATGCTAATAACCAAATGTTTTCTAGGCAACACAAGTATAGCATATCCCGTAGCAACGGAAAGTGACTAGTTAAATCGATATCCCATAGCACCCCTGAATTGAACAATTGGAAGTTTGAAAGACGATCAATATCGTGGTTTGACATCATCAAGATGGCAACTGCCTCCGTCTCTCGCCCTCGCGAACCCGAAAGCGCAGATTAAATCTAATTGATAGTCTCTAGCTATTTATGTATTCATCCAAATGCAAGCAAAACCCTAATATATGTAATGAAGTGTTTCCCTCTCTCCATTGGCGGTAGGGTGGTGGTGAGTTCGAGATTCAGGAAGCTCCTCACTCTCTCCACAAGTAGTGGATGGCATGCATGGCCTCATGCATGCATCTTTGGGAAGTCAGCATGTATATGTGCCACCACAAGTAGTAGTAGGTAGTGGGTTTCCCTAACACTCTAGCTAATGTTTAAATTCCAAATAGACCATTTTTTGTTGATCTCCCTACTGGGTAGAGTAGTCGGGTTAATTGAGGTTTTTTACAAGAATTGCATGAAACAGTTTTCGAATATACTAATAATAATTGAGCGAGCTGGAAAAAAAGTCCAAGCAAATTAAATAAATGAACCAAAGTCGATGGACCGACCCATCATTGTCCTAGACAGATGATAATTCCAATTGCCCCCGATGCCATGATCCGAAAACGACCAGTCGATGATCGGATGGATGGACCTTATCACGGTCATGCATCTCGATTATAAATTGAATGCACTGTTGACAACCTCGCTCTTTGGCGTGTAGCACTTGCCATTTGCCAAGCAAGCAATTCCATCGATCGCCATTGCATTTGCATTTGCATTGCATCATCCATAAGATCGATATATCATTGACTAATGCATCTCGTTTCTCGTCTCTTATATACTCTCTCCGTTCACAAAAGAATGCAATTCTCGTATTTTTGAGAAAACAAATACTTTCAAATTTGATCGAATTTATATGGAAAAAATACAAACATTTATGATACAAAATAAATATCATTAGATTCGTTATGAAACATACATACTTTCGTAATAAACCAATTTATAGATATAAATATGAATATTATTTACCGTAAACTTAGCCAAACTTAAATAATATATATCATAGTTGTATTCTTTTGTCAACAGCATGCATGCATCACGCTGCATGACGCGACTACTGACAGGTGTGGATGTGCTAGCTAGCATGTCAAGCGGGATCCATTCCACGCTGCACATCTATCGACGACACGGGTCGAGAGGCAGTTTGGGCACTGTTGCCCTGACGCGTGATGGTTCGTGGGTGCAATGATTCCGGCGTCCGGCGCAGGTCAAAAATCTGTTGCGTTTCGGGTGTGTCCATGGGTTCTCTTCCAAGTGGTTGACTGTTTAATTTACATACTTCGATCGAGTAGCTAGCCATAGCTAAGGCAGTGTTTAGTTTCTTCAAAATTCTAAAAATTTTACAAGATTCCCTGTCACATCAAATCTTTGGACGTATGCATAGAACATTAAATGTAGATAAAAAAATAACTAATTGCACAGTTTGTCTGTAAATGTCGAGACGAATCTTTTGAGCCTAGTTAGTCTATGATTGGATAAATTTTACCAAATAACAATGAAAAGTGCTATAGAAACTTTACACACTTTACAACCATCTAAACACACCCTAAGTGCATCATCATGTGCAGCATGCATGTCAGTTACCAAACATGCATCATGCTCATGGGAACGTACACGCCTGTCATCATTGGGCACTGTGTACCTGTTCGTGGTGCTGCTGCGGCGGAACGCCACAACGTATAGGATGACGTACTGCTGGTCACACTCATCAGCATGCAGCCTGCTCGTCGTTTACATCTGTTCACCTGGGTGTACTGTATGTTCCGTCCTAATTAAGCCGGACGGAGCTGCTAGCTTCATACGAAAACTCTTCTCTATTGAAAACAGAGCGGACAAGTTTCATTACCATAGAATTTATTTCGTCCTATAAAACTTTTATAAAACCCCAATTGATTCTGACCTCATATATTTTAGGATTGCATGGCATGGTATGGCAGAGGTCGTTACAACTTCGAGTATCATCTTTATTTCTTCAGTTATTACATCCATGCACCCAGCATATGCAACACTTTGATTACTAGCTACCTCATATTCTTGGAAATTGGTTGAGCATGGCATGGGAAAAAAGAAAAAAAAAAGGTTTCATCGTTTAGGGTTGGAGGTCTCATGTAGACAATTTGGTGCATGTATAATGCTTTTGCTTTTGAGGGGAAAAACGTTAGGGCCTATTTATTTGGTTCACATACATACTAAGTTTGCCACCAATACCAACAAAATTTTGACACACTTACAGATGATTAGTTCATGAAAATATTTACCACACTTTGGCTTCACTAAAGGAATATAGCCACACTCTTTTGAGTCAATGAAGCATGCATGGGACCATGGCACATCAGGAAAACAATCTTGCCACAAAGTGGCTACAAACCAAATAGGCCCTAATAATCTGTTCAAACCTGACTAACATTAGGCATGACAAAGTCAGCAGACGGCCTTCAGGGGGGACATACTAGGTATGATTTAGGTGGTTGTTGCAGCATGACGATGCAAAGGAAGACAGTAATCTACGTAGCAATCAAAGCACTGGAGACCATCGCCTTGAATGTATTCCGTAACAATGAATGGAGAAGCAATAATAGACTGTGTTTAAGATTTCCCCTTCTTTTCCCTATTTCCTTTGATCAGAACACTAGTTGAAAATTTATAATAAACTGGTTGGGTGCAGATGCAAGGCCGAAAGAATTCCCTTTTTTAAAAAATAGATGGAACTTCAATTATTCCTTGCCGAGGTCTATATGGTAATTGCTCTTTAGTACGGTGACTATTTAGGGTTTGTTTGGATGATGTGATTTTAGAACATTTGTGGTATCATTGACCCTGAGGTTTTTTTTAAGACAAATACATGCAAAACGTTGGTTTAGTGAAAGGAGGTCATGGGTGGAGCTTCTAAAATTCCCCAAAAAAAAACTAAGATTTTGACAAAAGCATGGTTTTAAAAATAACAAAGTTTGTTGTATCCAAACACCTAACAACTTTTGAAAACCCAAGTATTATGAAAACCGTAATATTTATCTAGTACTCCATGCAACCCCATGCATGCATGAACTTTTACCGGAGTCGATCTCATGATTGGATTGGTAGCATAGCAATCAACCACCACCACCCGTCCTTGACGATCGTGCCTCTACTGTTGATCCTTGGTCCTTGTTGCGACCAGTGGCTACTACTGATCCCTAGTCCTTCTTGCTACCTGTGCCTCTACTTTATTTTTACCAATGAGCTAGGACGAATAATCTTCTCTAGTAACACTATACTGCCGTACCAGTGGCTATAGAGGGGCGTGATGAGCCAACTCATGCAACCAGAACGCACGCATCGTCACTAGCTAGTATAGCAGCTAATCGTATATATAACTAATTATTAACCGATTTAAGGATCACAATAAGAATCCTTTTGGCAAGTGAATACTCCCTCCGTCCCAAAAAAAATGATGTTCTAGGATTTTTCAGACAGATTAGTGGAGAAGAGAAATGTCCTTAATACCCTGGTTTGTTGAACTTGATTCCCTTAAAAAAGATGTCTCGTGCTTTACTTTCCTAATTAACATGGGCCGTATGGAAGCATGCCCACATTTTGTGGGCCAAAAACGTGTCTAAAACTCAGAACATCATAATTTCAAATCACAGAACATCACCTTTTTTTTTGAACGGAGGGAGTAATTCCTGGGGCCAAGTGTATTCATTCTCTATTCCAGATCGATCGATCACTTCATCAGAAGCATGCAAATTAAACACACACCGTCGTCGTGTACTCCTTTTGTAGATTTCCCCCTGAAAAGTGGGAGAGTTCCAATGCTTAGCTACAAGACGTCCTCTGTTCCTTTTGGCACGAATTAAAGTAGTGTAGCCGAATTTTCTATAGCTAGAACAGCAGCATATTTAATTTTTTGGAATGCTGGTAGGCTTTCCCGCTTTTTGAATTAGGCGTAATGCATGGCCATGTCTTGAGTCGAAAGGAAACACGACGGCGCCGGCCGCCGTATACCTTAATCTATTTGCTAGTTCTGCTGCCTTTCCGAAAGCTTTGTTCGTTTGGTGTGCATGCCCAGCCTCATGAGCAGCAGCTAGCAGCTGTAACTTATCTCTCACTCACCCATAAAATACTAGTACGCTATTACCATAACTTTTGCTTATAGTACTATATATTAGCTTAGCTTGTTTAATTATAAATATGTTCACTTTGCCAGGCTACATATATATCTAGCTACCTACCTAGGGTAAAAGTAAAACATATATACACACAAGCCAAATGCCAGTGCCCCAGTAATTATGGGATTCTTCACATGCTCCGGTAAAGCTTGTCTTTCACTTCCTCGCGGTTACTCTTAAAAATTAGTAGCTCGACAAAATTTGAACTAGGCGACGGCAAAAATATATACTTGGGATCCGAACATGCACACTAACGATATGATCGGAGTAGGACTAGCTAGCACTAGTACAGAGACGGGCTTTACTCCCGGTGGGGAACCCCCTCTAGTCCCGGTTCCCCACCCGGGAGCAAGCATCCGGGACTAAAGGGGGTCCTTTAGTCCCGGGTGAGGAACCGGGACTAAAGGAGGACCTTTAGTCCCGGTGGGTAACACCAACCGGGACTAAAGGTGCCTCCTGACATGCCACGATGGCCAGCACCTTTAGTCCCGGTTGGTAATACGAACCGGGACTAAAGGTTTTTTTTTCTTTTCTTTTCATTTTTTTGTTTTCTTTTCAAAATAGGTTTTCGAAGTCGTATTGTACGCTGCTAATTATACATTTATACGCGCATATAGTATGTTTCGGTTCAAGCACAATGAACGTATTAAATCACACAATTCAAGCATAGAAATATATATATATATATATATATATATATATATATATATATATATATATATATATATATATATATATATATATATATATATATATATATATATATATATATATATATGCATGCATCATATATATATATTTACATGCATGCATGCATATGTGTATTTTACATTATATTATTTCATGTGCATATATTACAAAAGATTGCATTATAGTTGTTGTGACATAACGAGTTTCTTCTCATCCTCTAGCTTGGCTTCAATGGCAGTGTTGGGTCGAAGTAGAACTCGCCCTTGGAATCGATGACCTGCTCATTAAAAAATCCGGCTATAGACTCTTGAATTGCTTTGATTTGGTCTTGCCGTATGACCTTTTCCTCCAACCATCGAGTCTACAGGTTTGAATTAAAGGAAAATAAATTAATATATGTACATATATATATAAAGACATAGTAACACAATCAATAATAATAATTAAATGAATATATAGTGTATTTTTAACGTACTTTGAGTCTCTCTGTAGGAGTTATTTGGGAGACTGTCACACCCGGTTTTAAGGACAAAACCAGACATACACCATATGTGAAATAAAGAAGACAAATCTCACATATAGCCACAGATAAGTGTAATATCAAAAGACAAATGCTTAATATACATAACTCAATAGTATAAAGTATACCTTAAAGAGCAACACAGCGGAAAGACAACTCCGAACACCGGGTGCAACCTTCACTCCAGGATCAAACTAACTGGTTGATCACAAGCCCAACAATTCCAGAATCTAACAGTCTGGTACCCTTCCTGAGATGTGGGGAAATAGCAAGAGTGAGTCCATGTCGAACTCAACAAATATAACATGGGGTTCATGAAGCTCAAAAGGTTGACACGGGTTTACTGCAATAGCTTTTAGTGGGTCATCTTTTTAGCAGTTGAGTAGCAACAAGTTTAACATAATCCCAAATAACCTCATGATCATGTAAACGAGAATAATGTATAGCAAAAAACAATAATCATTAGTGAACATCAATATCATCAGTGTTATCATTATCATCAGTGTTCATCATTTATTCTGTAAGGGTCCAAGGCCACTCGTGACCGTGAGCACGGCTGTTATAACAGTTTTACACTCTGCAGAGGTTGTACACTTTCACTGTGAGTCGTGATTTACCCTTTCGCCCGAGGTAGCTAATCTCTTGACCCACTTCCAAGGAAGGTCAGCAGGGTTCACTATGAAGTCTTTCAAAGGTTCGTCTAACAAGTTAGGGCCATTAGATTCACTCGGCAAACAGATGTAGAGCCCCCCTTCCAAATGGCACAATAACGCGCAGCCTATACACATAAGGACAGAGGCCGCACTATACCCGATTCGTCAAGCCGTTCTTACGCCATGAAGGAATACCTCTAACAAGCTAGAAAAGGTCCTCATACTTGACTAAAGCCAGAGCCATATAGCCCTCACAGTTGTACTGTAAGTCCCGGATGTTCGCTTATAGATAAGTCCTTAGGGAGAGAAACTAGAGCACCAAAAATACCACATGCTCTAGCCCCCTTGAGCCATGTTACTATAAAGCATCTTTTAAACGTTTATTGCATATACCATTAGTCAAGTTACAGATCATAGTTATTTATCTTGAGCACTAGCATAAATACTACCCAATGCAATGCCCCATGGGTGTCAAGGTACAAGATACAAAAACTAGGATATCCTTAGTGGTAACAAGGTAGACACATGCACATGAATTAAGTATATTAAAGGTGAATAGGAAACAAGGATGATCCCATGCTATACTTGCCTTAAACACCGATCCTTCGGTAAGCTTTAAATCTTCAACGTTCTTCTTCTTCTTCTTCTTGATAACCACGTATATCTCACCGACTGGACTTGATCAATAAATCACCACACACACACCGAGCAATCATACACGAAGCAAACAATAGATCTAAATTAGAACAGTACACCAAACATATGAAACAATATGTGAAAAGATTTTAAAGAGGTTCTACGCATTGCTATGAACACACAGGCGCGAAAAGCACTCTAATCGAAGCTACGGTTGAAAAGATACATCTACCGAAAGATTTGCTCATAGAAGAAAATATAAAACTATTAGTTTCATGTGTTTTAATTATATAATAACATATATAAGATATTTTATAGATACTATATATGGAATTAAGTCAAATTTAGATTCAAATTATGAAACTAAAGTAAAACAAATCATATTTTATTTACAAAACCCAGTTGCATAATTATTAATCAAGATATGATTTAAACCATAAAATTTCAGAATTAGTAATATGGCAAATACTGTCACTAACACGTAAATCTCGTTGCTATGAATCTAACGCAACTCGAATGAGCTAAAACGGATCTAAAACGTAGAAGATATGATTTAAACAAGATTTACTTTATTAAAGTAATAGATTAAATCTCACATCGGAACTTAAAGATAGAAAACCTAACCAACAGTAGCACTAACAGTATAACAAGTTTGTAAAACTCTTCTTCACGTTACTACGATCACATAGACATAAAGATCACGAAATTTGGATTTAAAACATAAAAATTATGAATTTTCTAAGATTTCCTATAGATAAATAATTACTTTAATATAAACTCGAAAATAAATTATCTCAAACCTACTGTACAGTTCTATCATCATGTAGAGCTCGCAAATACGAATCTAACGCAATTTGAATGGATCAAATCGGAGTTAAAACGGATAATTTATGACTAAAACTAACTCAGTGGCAAAACTGTAAATATCAGAAAACGTATTTTTCAATTACCGAGACGAAATACGCTTTAAATTAATCAAAACGTATTTTCGGAAGTTACGCGATCAAAATACGCTTTACGGAAAAGAAAACGTAAACCGGGAATACGCTTTGGACTGCGGGTTGATTCATTGGAAACCGAGGGGCTATTTTGTAAAATAGGCACGGCTGACTGCTGGGTTGACTCGGCTGCTGACCAGGCAGCCACGTGGCAACACGCTGTTGGCGCGGTGTGCCACGCGTGCGGTGGACGCGGTGCGCTGGCGCCGTAGGCAGTGTCTACGGGTCCATGGTGGACCGGTTACTTAAAGCCGAAGAGGTACGCGATCTCGTCCATCCAGCGTGGATCTAACGGCTGTGGCGAGTTAAGGGCAGCAGGCCGCCGGGGAAGAGGCTCATGACGGCGGCGCCATTGTCGCCGATGGTCCGAGCCCGTCGGTGGTCACCGGTACGGTGATTTCGGCCATCCTAGACCGATCCGAGGGCACCTACGCGTAGCACAGGGTCTCGCGAAGTCAATGGGGTGCAAAAACGAGGGCCGAGAACATGCCGAAGCGGCTTCCTGCGGTGGCGCCATGGCCGGCGTGCCTGGAACTCGCTGCTACGTCATTCTAGGGCACCAAACGCCAAACCGAAAGTACCAAAAGAAAGAGCGCATCATCGCGACCTTACCCCGTGCGAGAACGAAGCTGGAGAGCAACCGGAGGGCGGCGACTAGCTCGGCAAGGCGGCGGACGATGGAACTCAAGCTCGCGGTGACCTAGCTCCCGAGCACCAAAGCGGCTACCGATAAGACGGGATGAGGGCGGAGAGGTGAGGGTCTCGTTTTATAGCCCGTGGGCATCTCCGGTTATGGAAAGGAGGGAGATTTGGAAATCGATTCGGATCGGGGAAGAGAGGGAAGGCGGCGTTCGTCGATGGAAAACGCCGGAGGAAGAAGAAGGAAAGGTGAGAAGAGACACTGACAATCGGGACCCACATGTCAGCGGCTCAGGGCGGAAAGAACGCGGCCGCTGCGGGACGCGAGCGCGCGCGCGCGGTGACGGGCTGTCGGGCCGTGACTTGGGCTCGGCCCATGCGGGAGCGAACGCGGGAGGAGGAAGCGGGCCGCGCTGTGGGCTGCGGGAAAGTTTTGGCCCGAAGAGGAAAATTCCCTTTCTTTTTTTCAAACTTTTCAAAGCCAAATTTCAAAGAATTTTCAAATCCAAATTTGAATTTGATCAAACCACTCATCTCAAAAATTTAAATGCAACAGCATGAGTGCACAAACATGTTTCTACTCTTATATTTGATTTTAAGTTTATAAAAATTATTCTTATTCTAAATTTGCATGCTCACTAAAATATATAAAAATCATATTTTTCCTATTTTTCTTCTTTTCAAAATTTTAGGGTGTTACAATTCTACCCCCCTTAAGATGAATCTCGTCCCGAGATTCGGAAGATGATGATAAAAGAGATAATGACACTTTGTCTTTATTTGATCCTCATTTTCCAAATTACTCTTTCGTGCAGAGTCATGAGACAGTTTCTCATATCCCGACTAACTAATCTGCCTAAGCATAATCACCTCTCCTATTGAGCTCCTCCAAAGTTATTTGTTCCTCTGCTATGACTTCAGTAAACTCATGGTCCACTTTGCTATCCTTGGTGTACCTATCTTCTAATTGATCATTCTCGTCTCCCTCAGGTAAAAGTCGACCACCTTGATACTCAATTCTTTTCTCTGACGGTGTTGTTAAGAGCATTGTGCACCGAGTACCATGAATCACTCCTTTGTGTGCACAGAGTCATCCATTACCAAGAACCACGCGAATTTTAAGTGATTCCAACACAATGAGTGTTGCGGTGAAGTTTTCCTTGTTTATGATAAGACTGACATTCGGGCATATCTGATCTGCCTGCATTTCTCCCACTGGGGTTTGAATTAACAAAGGCCTCCTCATTGGACACTTCACCATCTTGCACGTCTCTACCATGTCGGCGGAAATGAAAGAATGCGAAGCACTAGGGTCAAATAAAGCAAAAACTTGTACTGAGCTTACTTGAATATAACCTCCCACTACTTTGGTAACTCCATGAATTTTATCCATATCCACATTGCTCAGTCTTCCATTGACATAGTTTTGCTGCGTTTTGCTTCCTTGAGCAGGCTTCTTATGGGCTTTCCTTTTTCGCTTTCGTTGTTGTGGATTCTGACTTAGTTCACTCCCAACTTGCTCTTCAACATTGTTGTTTTGATAGTGCTCAGCTTCATCATACCCATAACATCCTTCAATGGCAGAAACATCAACCTTTTCCCACATACCAATGCGAGACGTCATATAGGGCTCCTGAGTCATGAGACACTACACTTCCTGTCATCAAGTGACCAACATCAGAAACACGAGCAAGTATAGATGATCATAATCATGAACTATCCAAAAGGACAACTCTTGTCTCCATGGACCCAAAATTATCAACCTTGTTCACAGAACATTTCTGCTCAAGGGTGGCAACTCAATCATGGAGACTAACCAATACTTCCAACTAAAGAGTTCAATCCTAATAATCCTTCTTTACATTGGCTACCCCCCTTAAAATAAGAGACACCAAATAAGGTAGCTTTGAACCCTTTTCTAGATGAGCTACTTAGCATAAAAGTGTTCTGACATCCCAATGATACTCTTGTGTATGGGTAAGAACAAGAAATCTGAAATTTCTCACGAGCAGAAAATCAGCAGTGCAGTAAAACAGCTGTAACTCTTATTCTGTTAATCCAATGAAACTGTAGTTTACACCGATGGAAAGCTTATAAAATTCTCTGCAACTTACTTATAGAACACACTTCCAGATTCTGCAGCTAACTCGACCGAAAACAACACATAACAGATTCTGTTCTAGGTTTCAGACAGCACAGTTGCATCGTCTTGTGATTTTTGTATCTCCCAATCCAAAATAGCTATGAGGGTAGTTCTTGCATTTAGAGGGAGATGTTGAAGTCCACTCTTGTCCAGAATTTTCTCATGATTTTTGGTCTTTCAAGAACAGAGATATAAGTTGATAAAGACAGGCTGCTCCGAAAGACAAGATATAGGAAGCAGGAGATAACCAAAACCTAGCTATTTATTTCATTAATCCTTATACCTTATACATATAAACTAAATGAAATCATGGTCAAAGCCCACGAGATCATTCCACTCATTACAAAATTCCAACTCAAGCATAAACATAAGCACAAAACAACTAAACACTTAAATGTTCATTAGCCACACATTAAGACGACTCAACTTGGCTACTAACGGTTTTATTACACGGGACATAACTCCTATTCCTTAAACATGGTGTGATTGTAGCAGCTTCCAGAGTAGATAACGTCTCTTACATTCCTTATTGCTTTATATGGACATCTGAATCTCTGCATCTCTCTTTACCATTCTTATAACTCATACCTTAAGATGGGTCAACCTGGTATCCCTCAGGTATAGATTTAATACCCTCATACTTAATCCTTTCTCCTGAAAGTGTAGTTAGAAACACTGAACATTGGGCATACTCAATCACTCCTTTACAAGTAGATAACCAGTCTATTCCAAGGATAACATCAATGCCCATTAATTCCAAAACAATGAGGTTTACCTTAAAATTTACCCCCTTTATGTCCAGACTAACTTTTGGGCATACGCGGTCTGCCTTTATTTCACCTCTTGGAGTTTTAATCATCACTGTTTTCCCCTTTGGAAGCATAAGTATGTTATGATCTTTTGCATATTGTCTAGATATGAACGAATGTGAGGCACTGGGGTCAAACAAAACCTTGGCATTTCCTGAACTTACTGGTATTGATCCAAACACGACCTCCTTAGCTCCGGGAATGGTGGAAATATCCACATGTTTCAACCTTCCATGGATGTAATTTCTCTTTAATTTATTTCCCTGCACATGCTCCTTTTGGACATCCTATCCTGGGTCTCGCTGTTGTTGATTCTTCTGTGGGCAAGATTTGATATAATGTCCTTCCTGCTGGCAATGATAACACTTTCTCTTAGCTGGATCTTTTGTGATGTCATACTCCAAGGAACTGTTGTTTGGTATGTTGCTATCTTGCTGGCCATAAAAGTTCACCTTCGTCCCTTTGGCTTGTTTCTTAGCTTGTTTGGCCTTTCGAGGTTGATACTCCTTATAGGTAATTGTCCATCCATCTATGACTACTTCATGGGGAGTAGTTTTAGCGGGAGAGGCTTCTAACTCTTCAGGGTTTGGATTTGTTTGACAGGGGATCAGGGCTGCATGTGACAATGTAGTATAACTCACTTGCTGATTGCTTTCCACAAGTGGTTCTAATGAGATTGCCTTTCTCTTCTTATCCATGTTGATCGCAAAATTTGGATCCACCTTGATTTTCCCCTTATTAGACTCGTTTCGAAGACAGGGAAAACCATAATGCTTACAGCAGTGACATTGTTCCTGCTCTCCAAATGCCTTATTATCAACATCTTTATCGGATTTCATATTCTTCCAAACTTCTGCTACTTGTATCTTCTCTGACCCCTTGGATATGTTGGCTTGACCTTGAGATAAGCATCGTTGAGAATTCCCATGTTGAGCCATTTCTTCTAGTAATTAGTTTTGCATCGCTAATGGTTTCTTGTCAAAAGTGAGCAAGAGCGACACAATTCAGTCCTCTTAACCTCTGAAATCCACAGTCTTCTCGTCACGAGCCGTCTAATAGACAAGGAGAAAAGGTTCAAATAGAGACAAGGTTTTTATAACAGAACGGGGATAGAATTAAGCATAACTTTGAGAAAATAACAAAGTTAAAGAGAAGCAAGAAATAGGCAACAATGAGAACATGCTAAACGTCCAGTTCTAACTAGGCTTGCGTCCTACAGTCAGCATTGCTTTGATACCAATCTGTCACACCCGGTTTTAAGGACAAAACCAGACATACACCATATGTGAAATAAAGAAGACAAATCTCACATATAGCCACAGATAAGTGTAATATCAAAAGACAAATGCTTAATATACATAACTCAATAGTATAAAGTATACCTTAAAGAGCAACACAGCGGAAAGACAACTCCGAACACCGGGTGCAACCTTCACTCCAGGATCAAACTAACTGGTTGATCACAAGCCCAACAATTCCAGAATCTAACAGTCTGGTACCCTTCCTGAGATGTGGGGAAATAGCAAGAGTGAGTCCATGTCGAACTCAACAAATATAACATGGGGTTCATGAAGCTCAAAAGGTTGACACGGGTTTACTGCAATAGATTTTAGTGGGTCATCTTTTTAGCAGTTGAGTAGCAACAAGTTTAACATAATCCCAAATAACCTCATGATCATGTAAACGAGAATAATGTATAGCAAGAAACAATAATCATTAGTGAACATCAATATCATCAGTGTTATCATTATCATCAGTGTTCATCATTTATTCTGTAAGGGTCCAAGGCCACTCGTGACCGTGAGCACGGCTGTTATAACAGTTTTACACTCTGCAGAGGTTGTACACTTTCACTGTGAGTCGTGATTTACCCTTTCGCCCGAGGTAGCTAATCTCTTGACCCACTTCCAAGGAAGGTCGGCAGGGTTCACTATGAAGTCTTTCAAAGGTTCGTCTAACAAGTTAGGGCCATTAGATTCACTCGGCAAACAGATGTAGAGCCCCCCTTCCAAATGGCACAATAACGCGCAGCCTATACACATAAGGACAGAGGCCGCACTATACCCGATTCGTCAAGCCGTTCTTACGCCATGAAGGAATACCTCTAACAAGCTAGAAAAGGTCCTCATACTTGACTAAAGCCAGAGCCATATAGCCCTCACAGTTGTACTGTAAGTCCCGGATGTTCGCTTACAGATAAGTCCTTAGGGAGAGAAACTAGAGCACCAAAAATACCACATGCTCTAGCCCCCTTGAGCCATGTTACTATAAAGCATCTTTTAAACGTTTATTGCATATACCATTAGTCAAGTTACAGATCATAGTTATTTATCTTGAGCACTAGCATAAATACTACCCAATGCAATGCCCCATGGGTGTCAAGGTACAAGATACAAAAACTAGGATATCCTTAGTGGTAACAAGGTAGACACATGCACATGAATTAAGTATATTAAAGGTGAATAGGAAACAAGGATGATCCCATGCTATACTTGCCTTAAACACCGATCCTTCGGTAAGCTTTAAATCTTCAACGTTCTTCTTCTTCTTCTTCTTGATAACCACGTATATCTCACCGACTGGACTTGATCAATAAATCACCACACACACACCGAGCAATCATACACGAAGCAAACAATAGATCTAAATTAGAACAGTACACCAAACATATGAAACAATATGTGAAAAGATTTTAAAGAGGTTCTACGCATTGCTATGAACACACAGGCGCGAAAAGCACTCTAATCGAAGCTACGGTTGAAAAGATACATCTACCGAAAGATTTGCTCATAGAAGAAAATATAAAACTATTAGTTTCATGTGTTTTAATTATATAATAACATATATAAGATATTTTATAGATACTATATATGGAATTAAGTCAAATTTAGATTCAAATTATGAAACTAAAGTAAAACAAATCATATTTTATTTACAAAACCCAGTTGCATAATTATTAATCAAGATATGATTTAAACCATAAAATTTCAGAATTAGTAATATGGCAAATACTGTCACTAACACGTAAATCTCGTTGCTATGAATCTAACGCAACTCGAATGAGCTAAAACGGATCTAAAACGTAGAAGATATGATTTAAACAAGATTTACTTTATTAAAGTAATAGATTAAATCTCACATCGGAACTTAAAGATAGAAAACCTAACCAACAGTAGCACTAACAGTATAACAAGTTTGTAAAACTCTTCTTCACGTTACTACGATCACATAGACATAAAGATCACGAAATTTGGATTTAAAACATAAAAATTATGAATTTTCTAAGATTTCCTATAGATAAATAATTACTTTAATATAAACTCGAAAATAAATTATCTCAAACCTACTGTACAGTTCTATCATCATGTAGAGCTCGCAAATACGAATCTAACGCAATTTGAATGGATCAAATCGGAGTTAAAACGGATAATTTATGACTAAAACTAACTCAGTGGCAAAACTGTAAATATCAGAAAACGTATTTTCAATTACCGAGACGAAATACGCTTTAAATTAATCAAAACGTATTTTCGGAAGTTACGCGATCAAAATACGCTTTACGGAAAAGAAAACGTAAACCGGGAATACGCTTTGGACTGCGGGTTGATTCATTGGAAACCGAGGGGCTATTTTGTAAAATAGGCACGGCTGACTGCTGGGGTTGACTCGGCTGCTGACCAGGCAGCCACGTGGCAACACGCTGTTGGCGCGGTGTGCCACGCGTGCGGTGGACGCGGTGCGCTGGCGCCGTAGGCAGTGTCTACGGGTCCATGGTGGACCGGTTACTTAAAGCCGAAGAGGTACGCGATCTCGTCCATCCAGCGTGGATCTAACGGCTGTGGCGAGTTAAGGGCAGCAGGCCGCCGGGGGAAGAGGCTCATGACGGCGGCACCATTGTCGCCGATGGTCCCGAGCCCGTCGGTGGTCACCGGTACGGTGATTTCGGCCATCCTAGACCGATCCGAGGGCCACGCTTAGCACAGGGTCTCGCAGAAGTCAATGGGGTGCAAAAACGAGGGCCGAGAACATGCCGAAGCGGCTTCCTGCGGTGGCGCCATGGCCGGCGTGCCTGGAACTCGCTGCTACGTCATTCTAGGGCACCAAACGCCAAACCGAAAGTACCAAAAGAAAGAGCGCATCATCGCGACCTTACCCCCGTGCGAGAACGAAGCTGGAGAGCAACCGGAGGGCGGCGACTAGCTCGGCAAGGCGGCGGACGATGGAACTCGAGCTCGCGGTGACCTAGCTCCCGAGCACCAAAGCGGCTACCGATAAGACGGGATGAGGGCGGAGAGGTGAGGGTCTCGTTTTATAGCCCGTGGGCATCTCCGGTTATGGAAAGGAGGGAGATTTGGAAATCGATTCGGATCGGGGAAGAGAGGGAAGGCGGCGTTCGTCGATGGAAAATGCCGGAGGAAGAAGAAGGAAAGGTGAGAAGAGACACTGACAATCGGGACCCACATGTCAGCGGCTCAGGGCGGAAAGAACGCGGCCGCTGCGGGACGCGAGCGCGCGCGCGCGGTGACGGGCTGTCGGGCCGTGACTTGGGCTCGGCCCATGCGGGAGCGAACGCGGGAGGAGGAAGCGGGCCGCGCTGTGGGCTGCGGGAAAGTTTTGGCCCGAAGAGGAAAATTCCCTTTCTTTTTTTCAAACTTTTCAAAGCCAAATTTCAAAGAATTTTCAAATCCAAATTTGAATTTGATCAAACCACTCATCTCAAAAATTTAAATGCAACAGCATGAGTGCACAAACATGTTTCTACTCTTATATTTGATTTTAAGTTTATAAAAATTATTCTTATTCTAAATTTGCATGCTCACTAAAATATATAAAAATCATATTTTTCCTATTTTTCTTCTTTTCAAAATTTTAGGGTGTTACAGAGACCACCTTGATAAACTTGCAAACATAGTAACCACAGTAGTTGTTCCCCTGTTCCTGCCTCAGACACCACTTTACGAGAAAAAGATTTGTCATCCAATCTGGTGATCCGGTGAAAGCTATATGTTTAATTAATAAAGATGATGCGATTCAGGGGACTTACTTTCAATGGGATTACATTCAGTGGCGCTTTGCATTTTTCCATGTGTTGCTTCTCAATAAAGGTTTTCCAAACACTGCCCAATAAAAAATTTGCCACATCATTAGATATAGTTAATCATCATGTTTGTGTGTATATATAGTTGCTAGAGATCCCGAAATTACCTCTGGATAATATCTATCATATCTTGGTAGTCTTGTTGTGGTTTTCTCATCGAGTCATAGATTATCAAGTGACTTTTCACCAGATCGATGTCCATCAATATCCAGTGATTGCTGCATATGTTTATAGGATATAACGCATAACACTCATTAATTAACTAGAATCAACATATGAGCCATTAAGGCTATGATCGACATGATTAACACTCACTTGAAGTTATAGGGAAAGAGTATATCCTTCTTGTGGCGTTGGTTCACTAAGAAGTTCATGAGGTTACTCTCTGACTCAGACTTCCAATTAGTCATTGGAGTAATTGGGTCTTTGAATACTATATGGGGATCAACAAAACCAATTTCATTGCATCCTTCCTTTCTGAGCTCTGTCATTGTAAATCTGCATATATATAGTACTTGTTAGGATAATTTATATGCATATACACACATATGATGAGTTTAATAATAGATCGAAAGAATTATTACTTACAGGCAATAGCAGCTAATGATAACTTTGTCCAGAGAGGTCAGGTGGCATAGTTGATGAAATTCTGCAAAGTCAACATACATAACATCATCGCCACGAAACCAATGTTCGTCTCTAATTCTGACACCAACGCAGAAGTCTCCACTGGTAGACGCCTGCATGTACCACTTGTTTAGCAGGTACATTTGCGTCCCCAGATCAGATAAGGCTTGAGGGTTGTATAGACTCTGGCCTAGTACAAATTTTTTCTTCCAAATATCAACCTCCGCCGCACTCTCAATGTTTCCATCACCAAACATCTGGTAAAGGTCGAGACCAGTCTCATCAAGAAATTCACCAAGGTGATCCAAATCGACATCCGAAGGTATGTTTGCCTGATGCATTAATCCTAAATTCGAACCATATTCATTACCAACAACTAGCGGGGGGATTGATTGGTGCGCTTGTTGTCCGAGTTGGGCAACTCCTTTCCCTGCCCGCTTCTTTTTCTGTGCCGCCTCAATTGACTTGGTGAGAGTGCGGTCATAGTCTGATAACGTTGATTTGGACGGCTTACGAGATTCCCGCTGTTGATGCTGGTAAGAAGTCACCTTTTTTCTTAAAATATCCGGAGCTACGAAGAAGTACGGTTTCTCTGGGTTTCTCCTTGCTTCTTGATTCATTTTAAGTTTGTCATAGAATCTAGACATGTCTTTTTTATATGCATCAGTTCCTTCTTCCTTCTCTTCAGATATTATTTTGGGAATAGCCCTTGGTTTCACGGTGGCTTTCTTTGCAGGCGGGGACTGGTTCTTCATTTGAGGGGCTGGCCTCTTGCTAGGCTTCTTGGTAGGCGGGGGCGGGGGAGGCGTTGGAGACCTCCTTGGAGGTGTTGGCAGCGGCGTTGGAGACCTCCTTGGAGGTGGCGGCTGCGGCGTTGGAGACCTCCTTGTAGAGGGTGTGGATGCAGCCTCGTCTTCCAACATAATGTCATCGTACAGAGCACTATGATGATCTGGCGATTGAACAATTGGATTTAGGTTGGGGGAGGATCTGCTACAAAAAAAGGAATGACATATTATTATGAGCAGATTGTTAATTATTTAAGCCAATACAAATTAATGATGTAGTGTTTTCATCCGCACGTACCTATGGTGAGGTAGTTCAGGAGGAGGTGGAGCCGACATCCCTGGAATGATGATGTAGCGCTTGCGCCATAGAATGAATGTCTTCTCCGCTTCTCCTAGAGTCTTCTCACCATCACCTCCAGGAATATCAAGAGGCAAATCACTAAAACCTTTTTCAGCTTTATCTACCGAGATGGTGGCATATCCTTCTTGGATTATATTCCCATGAATCCTTGGTGTCTTGGTTCGGTCAATAGGATTAACAAGACCGATAGCCACCTTGATTGTGGAATTCTCCTTCGGAATGTGTAGCTCACACGTTGTACAAGGTTCAGTGACGTCATCCACAGGGAAGTGCAGTCCTGTGTCCCCTTGATTTGGTATCTCCGTGGAAGCGCAGCTGCTTTTCAACTGAACAGATTGGCTAATGTTGATTCCTGGCTCTGATGCCTGCTTGCTTGCACTCACTGCTATTTGCACTTGCCTTTTGATTTCCTCCTGCATTCTCGCTTCAAGGTTTTTTTCCCGCTCCTGTGCTTCACGCACCGCTTCCTCCAACCTCTGGAGCCGTTGTGCCTCTTCTTCCTTCTTTCTCTGGCGACTTCTGTAGGAAGGTCTGTCCTGAGGGAATCCATGCTCCCACGAGACACTTCCTTTGCCTCTAGTTCGGCCACCATGTTCAATAGTCCCGATGGCGTATGTCAGCTCATCCTTATCTCTGTTGGGCCTGAACGCACCACTAGCAGTAGCTCTCTGAGCATAAAACAATCTTTCTGCTGCTTCTTGCAGTCTTGCGCCATAAACGCACTTCCCTGTCTCCTGGTCTAGTGTTCCCCCATGAGCGAAAAACCAATTCTTTGCACGTTCTCCCCACTCGAGTGATTCTGGTCTGATACCCTTGGCAAGAAGGTCTGCTTCCATTTTGTTCCACTTCTTAATGGCAGTCGGGTAGCCACCTGATCCCAAGGTATGGTGGTATTTCTTCTGTTGGGCATTACGTTGGTTCTTTATCACTCGACTCACACCCTCTTCCGAAGTCTTGTACTGTACAAACTCATCCCAATAGGGCCTCTGCTTTGAGATCGGGCCTGGGACAGTAAAATCTGGTGCTATGTTCTTCTTGACATACGTCGTGTATAGGTGTTTCTTCCAAGTCTGAAACTGGGTGGCCATCTTCTTCATTGCCCAATCCCTAACTCGCTCCTTCAATTCATCACCATCTATTATATCATCATAATCATCTGTTTGGAGCGTGAAATGTACCAAGACATCATTCCAAATTAACGCCTTGTCACGATCGGAGACAAAACTGATATGAGGAGCATTGGTCTTCTTCTTCCATTCACGGGTACTAATCGGGAGCCGGTCCCGTACAAGGTAACCACAGTGGTGCACAAATTTCATTTTATTCGGCCCCCCCGGTTCTCCTGTATCCACATTGAACTCTGAGATGATGAAGCGACCCTCCAATGGCTTTTTGGGACCTCGAACATTTGTACTCTTCGTTGTAGTTGTTGATGTCGATCCAGAGGGCTACAAAACATAAACATTATTTTTAATCTTTGGGTCGGCCATCTAGCTTCAAAAAACAAAACCAATATATAGTACGTCAACCATGTAGTCATTCATCATATGAGAAAAGTCTATGTTAATAATATAAGTATAAGTCATTATGAAATGTAAGTATATGTGTCTTATTGCTCATATAGCCATTACTATTTCCGAAATGATAAGAATTTATTTTCTTCTTCTACAGGCGATCTCTGATGCTATGATATAAAGTTTGAAGATAGTCTTCCCGGAAAAAAATATGTAATGCTCATATTACTTTAGCAATATTAATATATTATATCTGTATATTCAAAGTTCACAAATGAAGAAACATGTGATATTTTTGATAAACTAAAAAACGCTTAGTTTACAAACTGGGTATCAAAATTGAGTTCCTATTTGACCATTATATATCCTACAACAAATCCTTCAAAAAAAACCCTACATGAATATATTTGGATAAAATTTCGTTAACAAACATTGATCTATGTCCTCGGTGGAGGGCCTCGGGCGCGGAGGAGGGCGCGGTGGAGGGCCTCGGGCGCGGAGGAGGGCGAGGGCGCGGTGGAGGGCCTCGGGCGCGGAGGAGGGCGCGGTGGAGAGCCACGGGCGCGGAGGAGGGGCACGGGCGCGCGCGGTGGAGGCCGCACGAGGAAGAAGACGGCGGCGCCGGTGTCACGGAAGACGAACGGACGCGGTGCAAGGAGAAGAGGGCGGCGGTGTTCGACGAGGAAGAAGACGAGCGGATCGATCTGCCAGGCGCCGGAGGTTATATAGCAGAGGAGAATTACTCCCGGTTCCAGCCACCAACCGGGAGTAAAAACCCTTTACTCCCGGTGCGTGTTACCAACCGGGAGTAAAGGTATACCTTTACTCCCGGTTGGTAACACGCACCGGGAGTAAAGGCTTTTTTTTGGCGGGCCACGAAACTGCAGCCCACCTTTACTCCCGGGTGGGCTTCCCACCCGGGAGTAAAGGTGGCCTGCAGTTTCGTTTCCCGCCTGTTTTAAGGAATAGTCTTGTTAAATACAATAGAAATGCAATAGTTTTTATTAAATACATAGTAAATTAAATAAAAGGCATAAAATTATTTTGTTAAAAATATGAATTTTATTTTTGTTTATTGCACATAGGAAAAATCGATAACCTAACTTTTTTATTTTTTGTTAGAATTATGAAACATAATGTAACTAATATTTATTATTTCGTTAATGCAAAATGTATTGTTTAATTAAAATTATTAAAATTATTGGTTTTGGACAGGAAATTTGTTTTCACATCATTTTAACGTTAATATTTTAATATTTCATCACTCAGTAACCAAATCAAACATTGATTTAATTTGAAACATGACATAATAAACATCTGAATTCACAATTATTACATAATATCTCAAACACACACTATATTAAATCACTATATCATCAAGTGGGCACAGCAGTGAACTTCTTCTTTACGTATGTCCCTTGGTTATGATCGCTTCGTAACCATGGAGTGTCCTCATCATTTACCAAGATGCTAGGGTCTTTGTTCACTTTGAAGGGCGGAATTCGGTCATCCTTTTCATATTCTTCTGACATGTCCGACTTGTCCTCAATTCCCACGATGACTCTTTTCCCTGAAAGAACTATGTGGCGCTTTGGCTCTTTGGTTGAGTCATTATCGTTTTTCCCTCTTTTTGGTTTGGTAGACATATCATTGACATAGAACACCTGATTCACATCCTTGGCAAGGACGAATGGTTCGTCTTTGTACCCAATATTACTAAGGTCTACTGTTGTCATTCCATACTCGTTGTCTACTGTTACCCCGCCTCCGGTCACCTTGACCCATTGGCACTTGAACAATGGGATCTTCAAAGTAGGTGCATATTCTAGTTCCCATATTTCATCTATGCGTCCATAATATGTCTGCTTATTCCCATTCGGGTCTGTGGCATCTATGCGGACACCACTGTTTTGGTTGGTACTCCTTTTATCTTGGGCTACTGTGTAGAATATGTTCCCATTTATCTCGTACCCTTTGTATGTGACGATATGCCATGATGGTTGCATAGCCAATAAATACAGTTGCTCATGGATGCTCTCATCACCTTGACATTTTTTTCGCAACCAACCACCGAAAGTTTCCATGTGCTTATGCGTAATCCAAGCTTCAGTCTTCCCTGGAAACTCGGATCGTAAGAGATCCTTGTGTGTCTCAATATACGGATCTACCAAAGAGGAGTTCTGTAGAACTGTGTAGTGCGCTTTATTGAAATAATCATCATCCATACCAATATATGTTTTCCTCCCTAGTGTCCCCTTTCCGCTTAGTCTCCCCTCATGTCTCGATTCAGGAACACCAATCGAGTCAAGGTCGGGAATAAAGTCAACACAGAACTCAATGACCTCTTCTGTTCCATAGCCCTTGGCGATGCTTCCTTCTGGGCGAGCACGGTTGTGAACATATTTCTTCAGGACTCCCATGAATCTCTCTAAGGGGAACATGTTGTGTAGGAACACAGGACCGAGAGTGAAAATCTCCTTGACTAGGTGAACTAGGAGGTGTGTCATAATATCAAAGAAGGAAGGAGGGAACACTAACTCAAGCTGACGAGACATTGAACCACATCATTCTGTAGTTTAGCTAGATCAGTTGGATCAATTGCCTTCTGAGAAATTGCATTGAGGAATGCACATAGCTTTACGGTGGCTAGACGTACATTTGGAGGTAGAATTCCTCTTAATGCAACTGGAAGTAATTGCGTCATGAGAACGTGACAGTCATGGGACTTTAAGTTACAGAATTTCTTCTCTGGCACATTTATAATACCCTTTATATTCGAGGAGAATCCAGATGGTACCTTGATGTTGTTTAAGCATTCAAACATGATTTCCTTCTCCTCTTTGCTTAGAGTGTAGCTAGCAGGACGTAAGTAATGGCGTCCATCATCTGTCTTCTCTGGATGCAGGTTGTCTCTTTCTCTCAAACAACGTAGGTCCTGTCGTGCTTCAAATGTGTCCTTAGGCTTTCCATACACACCCATAAAGCCTAGCAGGTTCACACAAAGATTCTTCGTTAGGTGCATCACGTCGATCGAGCTATGGACCTCCAGGACTTGCCAATAGGGTAGGTCCCAAAATATGGACTTTTTCTTCCACATGGGTGCGTGACCGTTAGCGTCTTTCGGAATAGGTTGGCTTCCATGTCCTTTTCCAAAGACGACTTTCACATCATTGACCATATCGAGTACATCCTCACCGGTTCGGTTGCGAGGCTTGGTCAGGTGGTCTGCTTTCCCTTTAAAATGCTTACCTTTCTTTCTTACGGGGTGATTTGCAGGAAGAAATCGACGATGGCCAAGGTACACGACCTTTCGACATTTTTTCAAGAATACACCTCTAATATCACCGAAGCAGTGTGTGCATGCATTATATCCCTTGTTTGACTGTCCTGAAAGATTACTTAGAGCAGGCCAATCATTGATTGTTACGAACAACAATGCTCGCAGATCAAAGTGTTCCTGTTTGTACTCATCCCACACACGTACACCTTCTTTATTCCACAAAATGAGAAGTTCATCAATAAGTGGTCTCAGGTACACATCGATGTCATTGCCAGGTTGCTTCGGGCCTTGGATGAGCACAGGCACATAACCTTGGCATCGTAACAATTTTGCATGTTCTTTGTTTCTGAACAGACGTTTCAAGCGTGGTATTGTAGGAGCATACCACATAACCTTGGCAGGGATTTTCTTACGTGGACGTTCGCCCTCAACATCACCAGGGTCATCTCGCCTGATCTTATACCGCGACGCATGGCATACCGGGCATGCATCTAATTTCTCGTACTCTTTGCCATGGTATAGGATGCAGTCATTAGGACATGCATGTATCTTCTCTATTTCTAGCCCCATAGGACAGATAACTTGTTTTGCTTCGTAGGTAGTGGCGGGCAATTCATTGTACTTCGGAAGCATCTTCTTTTGGATTTTTAGTAACTCTCCAAATCCCTTGTCAGATACACCATTCTTTGCCTTCCATTGCAGCAATTCTAGTGTGGTTCCCAACTTTTTCTGCCCTGCATCACAAGTTGGGTACAACAATTTCTTGTGATCTTCTAGCATCCGCTCGAACTTGATCTTCTCCTTTTCACTTTCACATTCTCTTTGTGCATCACGAATGACCTGACAAAGATCATCAGCCGGCTCATCTTCTACGGCTACCTCTTCTTCAGCTTCTCCCATTGCAGTATCATTGAGGCACGCACCATCAGGAATAATATCATTGTCGTCCCATTTTTCTTCTTCATCTTCTTCCATTACAACACCGGTTTCTCCGTGCTTTGTCCAACAAATATAGTTTGGCATGAAACCCGACTTGAACAAGTGTGAATGAAGAGTCCTTGAGCAAGGATATTCCACTGTATTCTTACATATGGCACATGGGCAGCACATGAAACCGTCGCGTTTGTTTGTCTCGGCCGCACGTAATAAAGAATGCACGCCGTCAATGAACTCTTGTGAGCGGCGATCAGCATTATACATCCAATGACGGCTCATCTGCATTACATGACATAAATATCATATTAAAACCTAGATCATAATTAATTATTTATACAACATGCGTGCCACCACAAAAGATACAAATTTATGAAAGCATCGCTACAATGTAGACAATCTCAACTACCACTAAAAGAATTAAAGCTAAAATACATTTCAGGAGCACAAGGATTTCGCGACCAATCTCAACTAAAACAGACAGATCCCCCGATTGTGCAACATCTTTGGGCTTCTTCGGCTGGATCACTGCCTCATTAGCCACCGTATCTGCCTGTTGTGCAAGATATTTTTGCACGAGTTCAACATACTCTTCCTCCCAGTAGAAGCCTGAACATCGTCCACTGCCATCCCACTGAAATTAAAACAAAAAATTAGAACTTTAATCACAACCATCATGAAAATAGGTATAAACTAACCATAATCATTAAATACGATAAAATAACTCACATTGCGATCCGGACACTTGTAGAAGATACGATCCTTGTTGGGACCCTCCTTCTTCACTCGGTACTCCATCACAATCTTCGTCTCATCATGACACTTGCCACATGGAATGAGAGGAAGGCCCGGCCTAAGTCGCTTTGAAAACCCATGAGAGGCCGAGGACCCGGAAGCAGTTGCCATCTACTCTCTATACTCATTTTTTAATACACTATAAATTTCTTCTTTTATAAACAAATAAAATTAACAAACTATAAAATTATCTACATCTCTAAACAATGATATTTTTAACCTTCTTTCATGTAAATATGCAAGCTTAAAGTGATTTTGAGCTCAAATTGCTTACAAATGAAAAAAAAACCACAATAAAGAACCATAAATATATATAGTGAATAAAATGGCATAAGAAAATGGTAAAAAATAAGAGTATGAGATTGGTAACCTTTACAACTGAAGAATCGACGAGGAATCGAAGAATGGATGGAGGAACAATGGAGGGAGGGAGGAAGCAAGAACACCAGTGAGCTTCAAAATGTGCTGAGCTCGGGCTCGGGGAGGAAGGAGGAGACGGCCGATTTATAAAGGGAGAACATTTAGTCCCGGTTGATAGATCCAACCGGGACTAAAGGTAACTTTCCAACCCCGGGCGCAGCCACGGCCCGGGAGTAGACCTTTACTCCCGGTTCGAGCCACCAACCGGGAGTAAAAGTATACCTTTAGTCCCGGTTGGTGGCTCCAACCGGGACTAAAGGTCCCTGCCACCTCTGTCTGGCGCAGTAGCCGTTGGGCAGGGACCTTTAGTCCCGGTTGGAGCCACCAACCGGGACTAAAGGTATTTCTAGTCCCGGGGGCAAAAAATTCCGGGACTAGAGCCCATTTTGACCGAGGATCAAAGGTCTGTTCTCTACTAGTGTAGCTATATATTTGGCTTCTAGAAGCATCATGTGTGCACGTATATATAGGACGTTGTTCCTCGATAATGAAACTCATCTTTTCTTTTCTTTTTTAATTTTCTTTTCTTTTTGAACAAAGCAGAGAATTATTAGTACGGCTTGTAGTACGTGCCGCTGCTTCTGCCAAACCTAGCTAAATAAAGGCCCGCAGCCTTCAAACCTGACCAAATTTAGGAGACACAATATGAAAAATTGGGGATTTAAGTCAAATCAAACCCTACCAACCAGCAGGAACATAATCCCCATATCCTTAACTTGCTAGAGGTGCTAACGGCATGTGCAAGCCTTGAGGCCGGCTTTCAACGCAAGCGTGTTTGAACTTTAACTTTGGTCTTGGTCGATATTATATATTCAATATAACGCTGAGAAGAAAACTAGTTGTCACATATATTGAAGTTAATGAATAAGTTGTTCATTTGGGAGTTAAGACAGACAAGGAATTTCACTACTACAGAAACTTTAATCACCGCGGGAACTTTCACCCTCAGTAATGAGCACCGGTCCATAGCCTGAGGGTCCCTTTCTAGGTACCCTACCGGCGGTGATAAATGGTTTTCACCACTGGCCCAACATATGATCCGGCAATGAACACAGTGGTAGTCTTCGCCATCGCATCGTACGCCAAACTGGCGGTGGAACATTTTTAGCACCACCGGTTATCCACCCAAAGCACAACGCACGAAGAAACCGGTGGAGATGAGAAGTTTGGTCACGGGTTTCAAGCTGGAAGGACGCACCACCATTAGATCCGCGGTGAAACAAGCTAGCACCATTGGTTCACCTTATGATCCGGCGGTGGAAGTCGCAATGATTCGAAACACCGTATCGTTCGCCATGTCAGCGGTGATCAGAAGTTTCACCGCTGGTTTGTTAGGACACTGAATACCACATGCTTTGATTCGGCGGTGCAAACAGATATCACCATTGGCTGTCCGTTTAACGTAGCGGGGGTAAACGGCTAGAAGAAACCCCCATTTCCCTCATCTTCTTCTTCACTCACTCAACTTCTTCAGCCGCGGCTCCTCCCACCATTTTTTGGCGACCGCTTACTAGTGAAGCCTGTCTATTTTCAAATGATGTTCTAAGGTTGGTAACTAACAACCCTTTTCACTCAACTTCTTCACTCACTCACTGACTAGAACATGCAGCTATGATAAGCACGAACAACGTATATTGGAAAAATAAACAAAAGGGGTATGGTGATCCTAGAACATTTGGTTGTGGATTTCAATTTTAGCGCAACCAAGCGAGCAAAAGTAACATAATAATCCTCTTTGTGAGGCTACGGCCTCACAACTAGGTCCGAGTCTTCTCCGAGACCTCGACCTAGCTCATTGCCTCCTCTCAACACAACCTTAGCCTCTCAAAGCTTCATCCCTAAGCCATCATATCAGCTAACATGCCATCCTAGCATCCTCACACACATCAATGCTCTCTAGGTGGTGAGGACAACTCCCTCTTTTCCCACTTCAACGGCCTCAAGCTGGACCTGAACCAACCATATGGGGAGAAAAGCACACGACTCTCACTCCAGTCATGAAGTAGGAACACAGGAATATTGATCCATAACCAGGAATACGGCTATACATACAGATAGTTTTACGGAATGTATACACCTGTGCTCACAAGAATGTTGACATCATTTGAAAGTAATAAAGTGTTCATTTGGAAGTAGGCGCCACAATTAGCTTCACTTGATTATGTATTCTAGAGTACACACACGGCTTGTTTCGATCTCACTCTACTTGGCTTAAAAAAATGTTGGATAATATAAGATTGCAAATAATGAATGAAGTTGATATACTATATAATATCGAGCTGCGGCAAACTACTGCTGATGAGTTGGAGAGAGAGAGAGAGAGTCAGCGGCCATGCTTGGAATCAATAGTACGCTGGAAAACGAATTAAGGACGATGGCATGCATGACGCAATGCAGCATTATAGCTAGCTTGCCAGCAGATCGATCAAGGGTAGTGGTTCAGATGGAAGAGCCCATGTTCTCTGAATTTAGTATTAATTGTTGCTCACCCGTGTCCGTGTTGCTAATGCTAAGATGCCTAATAATTCCATTTGATGCAACAAAGACCGAGTGCGTCCATAACGTACCAAAGTTTAGTCGTCTCTGCGTGATTGAAATCTAAAAATGCCAAATAGACAAGTTGCATTGCGTTTGGATTGGAGATAGATATATAGATATATATCCGGCAGAACATCATGCATGATATATATATCTAGATTAATCCTATCTCCATACTCATTAGTGTACGGTGCTGCCGCCCTAGCCATTTCTTAACGTTCATGCTACATCAGCTACCCCTCTAGCTAAGAGACACTACAGCAGAGAAGGACATCACTGGCGGTTCAAAACCCCCCTTCACTGGCGGATTTTGAACCGCCATAACCAACTCGGCAGTGATGAACTGATCACATCACTGCCGGTTATGCCAAACCGGCAGTGATAGCTCATGTATCACTGCCGGTTCGTGTTACAAACCGGCAGTGATACTTGAGCCATCACTGCCGGTTGTTTTAACCAACCGGTTGTGTAGATTATATTATCACTGCCGGTTTTCTTTGAACCGGTAGTGATATACTTTTCATAATTTGCATTTTAATAATTGTTTTATTTTCATTTCGAGGGGAGGTGGTGGGGTGGGAGGTCGGGGAGGTGAAGGTGGTTGCTATCGATCAATTTGATATCGATGTGAAGGTGGTTGTTGATCAGCGACAATACAAATCCATCAACATTTATATTACAAAAGTTTCAAAAGAAAACTTTAAGTATCGAATTAAGAGTCGTATTACAATAGCCTATCAATGTGGTCTCTTCCGTACTGCGCCTTGTACTTCTTAGTCCTCGCAATGGAGAATGATCCTGTCTTGGTCAATATCTCGTCCATCACAAACCTTGCTATCTCCTCTTGAATTCCTCTCATCTCAAAATCTAGCAACTGGTTGTGATTGTTTGCTTTGCGCTGTAATTGAAGCAAGATGATATTGAGATGCACAAACGTAAGACAAAACAATAGAAATGGGATGCCTACGTACCATGTCATCTCCCTTATTTGTTTTTGCGCCAAAGTATTTTAGCATTGCCCACATCACATAGAACCCGCATTCGTTGTTCCCCATCGGTTGATCTAGGGTCTTGAGATCCTCCATATACTTTACACTGAATGGGGCACTCCATTGCTTTTGCATCTTGCTATCGAGATTTTTCCAATTCGGTAATGCCTTCATTATATGTTACATTGTAAATGAAGTGTGAAGACCGAGGACATTACAATATCCTATGTGATTAGAAAGTGTTGTGATATTGGGTTCACTTACTTATTCAGCACTTTGACTAGGGGGTCGATAAGAGAAAGTGGTTTTTTCTTTGAGTCCCACACCTCGATATGTGAATCTTGAAGATAGATATCTACGAGGATGAAATGGTTGCTGCAATCACAAAGTCATGTTATTGAATGACATATCAAGAAAAGAAACACTAAAATAAGGGTCGAGAACACATACTCGCAGTTGTAGGGTAGGAGTACGTTTGTTTTGTTGTTTCTGAACATCCTTTCAAACTCAATCTTCAAACTTGTTGGTACATAGTCATCTTCACCAGAGGCGGTGCATGTTGTCTCATTTACAAATATGGGATCCAAGAAGTCTATATTGCTCAATTGCTTCTTTAGGCACCATTTTGCCATACACCTGCATAATAAACATATGATATATTCAAATGCAAATCACGTAGTTTATTATAACGTTGTGAGGGTGGGGTACTTACATAGACCATATCATCAAAATCTGCGTATCGAGCGAGCGCCGTTGGAAGAGCTGAAAGAGGTGTTCATAATAAATAATATGCACCGTTTCTTCAGGATGATTAAAAACCATTCTGGGAGGGATGCAAACTTTAAAACCGACATAGTCTCCGTTGGCAGTATCCAGGGAGTAATAATCATGCAACTGTCGCATGTATGTTGGCAAATCTCTATACTCTTGTTTGGTGGCGACCAAAGGTTTGCCTCTTGAATACTTGTATGCGACCGTGGCTTTTTTAAAATCTCTCGTTCCGTAATACAACTCCGTGGACCTCTCCATGGATATGCCCATGTTGTTGGCCAAGTTCTGTATCTCTAGCAATTCTTTGGTGTGTATTTCTCTAGCTCTGATTTGATTACTCTCTTTGTTGTGTTGCCTTTCAAATTCGGTCTGTTGTCTCCACTTAGGTAGACTGGCTATTCGATTAAAGAAGGCAACGGCGGCTTTCTTGCTTGGAGGCTCCACAGTCGGGTCCTTCATCTTACTCGTAATGCTAGCATCCACCTTCTTTTTACTTGTCTGGGGAGCATTACCAACCGAAACTGATGACCTCTTGTGTTGCGAGGTCGAACCTGATCGCACTTTGGATTTTCGCGGAGGAGGAGGAGGAGGTGTCTTCTCCTTTGGCTGTGGAGGAGGTGGAGGAGGTAGAGGAGGTGTTTTCTCCTTTGGCGGTGGAGGAGGTGTTTTCTCCTTTGGTGGTGGAGGAGGTGTCTTCTCTTTTGAGGCAGGAGAGGGAGAATGAGGATCTAGCAGAGGAGAGAAACCTCTTGGCGGCGGCGATGCCGATGATTCACTGTCATCCTCATCATCCGAAGATGGCTGCTCATCCAGCTTGATGAAGCGTTTGCGCCAAGCCACATGAGTGCCCAAGTTGTGAACAAGACGCGGCCTATCTTCCTCCACTGGGAAATCAATGTGTATCTTATTGTACTTCTTATCCAAGATCTTATCAATGCTGACCCTGGCATACCCGGGTGGCATTGGCTTGCCATGAATGATGCCGTCTCCTCTTGGAAATGCTTGTCTGACCGCCACCTTGTCTTTTGTCCACTGCTGACGGATGTACAACCTGACATTAATAGGTCCAGTGATGTTGTCCACCGGATGAGGAGCATTGACCTCTTCTTCGTCAAGCATAGGGGTCGAGCCACAGCTACTGCGACCCTTGGGCACTGGGCTATTCAAAGTCAGGATAGGCTGCGGTTGTGTCGAACACATGGATTGCATAGCTGACATAACTCGTGCATCAACTTGAGCAGCTATCTGTGCTTCCATGCTATCTTCGATTTCCTTTCGAAACCTTTGGAGCTCTTCTTCTCTTTGCGTTCTAGCCCTCGCCCGGCTCCTATAGGATGAAGATTCACCTTCGAATGCTTTCACCCAAGGAACATTTCCGGCTCCTCTAGTGCGACCGGGGTGCTCCTTGTTTCCAAGTGCTTGTGTGAGCACATCATTTTCTCTATCGAACTTGCGGTTACCTCTATTCACTTCCTCAGTTAAGGTTGAAATCCTCTGGAGGAGATTGCTGACGGGTTCACTACTGGCATTAAGGCTCCCATCACTATTGTATTGTGCCCCCCCTTGCGAGTAGGTAGTTTACTGATCTGGGCTGCCAATCGCTTGTCTGAGGCCTAACGCCGCGCTGCTCTAGTTTCTAGACTTCCATTTCCCATTCCAGAATCTTCCTTACATAGCCACGCGATCCTAGGCGATGAAGATCCTTTGCCTTAAGCGAGTTTGCTCTATTTCTTTCGCTTGATGCCTTGGCCTCTTCGGATAGCTTGTAAGCCTTGAACTCCTCCTAGAAGTCTCTCTGCTTGTTGTATTGACCTCCCTTAAAATTTGGTTCTCTGTCCTCCTTGATTAACTTGTACAAGGTTCTCTTGAAAGTCTTGAACGAGCGACCCATGATTTCCTTGGCCTTCTTCTTGACTGTCGCCTCGTCATAGTCATTAGGAAAAGTGAAATACCCTTTCAACTTGTTCCAAACTAGCTCCTTCTCACTTTCTGGAACCCTCCATGGGTCATCCTCACGATCAGTCCATTTCCTGTATTTGATCGGGATAAAGTCTCTTACAAGTGCCCCGATGACACTCTTGTATGGGCCTAATGCTGTAAGAGGCTCCACCGGCTCCCCTACTTGGTCGAACTCAGAGATGTGCCAATGTTTACTTATTTGAGGAAGCTTTGTTGCACCACGCTTAGTCCTGCTGGTACCCTCACCACTTGGCTCTTGCGGCGGAACCTGCTTCAAAATTCATAAATAAGTCCCCATCAAACTTATCTAGCGTGATTTCTTACTATCGCGTTATTAGGTATGACCTAAGTTATTACCTCGTCTCCTTGGTCTAGCTGCAGATAATGGCTAGTGCTCCAATCGTCCTAATTGTTACCACCACCATTAGTTGGATCCTGCGGCGCTCCTGTCGCAGTGCTCTCTGCTTGTGGGGTATCAGTAGTTCGGCGATGGGTGGTGAATTGGCGATGACGAGTCATGTTTCTGGACATGCAATCAAAGGCATCACAAACATTGAGGTGGTTATTCAAAGGCATCACGAACCTAACAAGCTTGCTTGAGGGTGGCTGAGTTGCCCATAAGCTATGTTGCCTAGCAACTGGTGACCCCAATACCTTGAATAAGACCACACTTAGCCGACTTGTCTAACATTCTAGAGAAGGCATCCCCCACCAAATTACAGCAACCCCAGCAACCTACTACATAATTTTTGCCTAAGTTTAGCAAATGACTGAAATAAAAAAAATATCACCAAACTATATAAACAATACATTTAGTAAAATGAAGTCTAGAAAAAGAGTCTGGATCACTCCTTGTCTCGATAATGTTTCCAGTTTCTGATGAGCATATCATATGTTCATTGGCTCATTGCTCATACATAAATAATACGCTTGCATCACACTTATAGAATCATACAAAAAGTGAGGACAAGGAACATATGTAGGAGGTTTGGAACACATTTAGCTTTGACTTAGTGAATACCGAGAAAACAAAGAGCTCCCCAATAAGATCTGCAGCAGCTTGAACAGCTTTCTCCTCATTCAATGGCCATTTAGTGCATGTCCAAGACTGAGGAAAGGTGTACTGTCCAAGACTCAAGACTAATGGCCATTTACAGTTTTGAACAGCTTGAACAGCTTGACAATCGAATAATAGCAGAGATGAATGCAAATGTTAAGTAAAGTGACGATGAAAATTGAAATCATCTAAGCCAGGTAAGATAAGCCACAACAACTAAGGCAATTATTTCCATGTGCTATGTATTGCTGAACTGCAGGGCAGAGAAAACAGGGCAGAGAAGGACTGAGGCATTCTATCGAACACCTTATGGGCACTCACCGAGTAAGCAGGGGTGGCGCGCTCAACAGCGACGTGGAGGAGCTCCTGGCGGCGTCGGCGTAGCTGTAGGGGACGGCGGCATTGAGGAAGCGGTAGGGGACGGCATCGTGAAGGGCGGCGTCGGGCTGCGGCGTCATGCAGTGCGCGTCGGGCGGCGGCGGCGTGCACTGGCGAACAGCGTCGAGCGCGTAAAGAGTCGTGCACTGGCCTTGGAGCGCGCCAGCGCCTTATATAACCCACGAATCACTACCGGGTGGTTATTAGAACCGGCAGTGATGTCACATATCACTGCCGGTTGGTTATTAGAACCGGCAGTGATATTGATTATTTTTAAACATTTTGGGTCCCCAATTGATCTCAAATGGAAAAGTTGTAAACAACAAAGTTGTGGAACTCATGAATATCTACAACTTTTATTTTATTCATTTCTCAATTTGAGAAAGTTTTATTAGGCATGGCTCATAAAGTGCTCTGTCTCACACAAAGTTATGTCACTTTGTTGGAAACATGGCATCCGTTATATCAACAAAGTTCCAAAATAATAGTGGTAGAACTCATCAATCTCTACAACTCCATACGATCTCAAATTCGATGCAAATTACTAAAACAACATTTCATTAAGGATTACATAGTTTATGATATTCTAACTATGATGGCCTCATCGTGATCACTCCGGAGGTAAGCAGGTTCGTCACCCTCTTCAAGGATAGGTAGGGTAATGTCTGCCCCAAAAGGAGCCATTTCTTGATAACCTTTGTACTCTTCTTCGTCTGTCACTCCTTCAACACCGATAATCTTCCTTTTGCCTTGCATGACTACTTGTAGTCTTCCCTTTGTATTGTTATCCCTTGCATAGAAGATTTGCAAAATATCCTTTGCAAGGACGAAGGGGTCATCTCTGTATGCGGTCTTGGATAGATCAACGGTAGTGAACCCATCATTGTCGGTGTTGATTTCATCTAGCCGGACCCACTGGCAACGGAAAAGAGCGACCTTCAACTGTCGTCCATAGTCTAGCTCCCATATCTCATCTATGAAACCATAGTATGTTGCCTCCACCGTGTCGTATTCATCGTGGGCGTCGAAACGAACAGCACTATTTTGGTTGGTGCTCTTTCCATCCTGTTTTTTTGTGTAAAATGTAAAACCATTTATATCATAACCTTGGTACATCATCACCGTAGTCGAAGGTCCTGGAGCTAAGAGATCTAGCTGACATCCCGTCACCATTCCTAGCCTGCGACGTCGAAACCAGTCACCGAATTCCTCCTTATGTTTTTTCTCAAGCCAAGCCTGTGACCTACCGATGTGCTTACTTTGTAGTAACTGCTTGTGCTCATTAATGTATGCCATCACACCGTCGGCCTACTGGAGAACAGCGAAGTGTGCCTGTCTGAAGGAAACCAATTCGACTATTTTGACAGCTTTCTCACCTATCGTTCCTTTGCCCCCTAGTCTTCCATCGTGACAAGATACTGGAACTCTGACCCGATTGATGTCCATATAATATGTGCAGAACTCAATGGCCTCCTCCGTTGTCCATCCTTCTACCATGCTCCCTTCTGGTCTGAATCTATTCCTAACATACCGCCTGAAAACTTTCATCAACCTCTCGAAAGGAAACATCTGGTGTAGGTACATTGGGCCAAGAGCTTTAATTTGGTCCACAAGATGAACAAGTAGATGCACTGATATGTCGAAGTAAGTCGGTGGGAAATGCATCTCAAGCCTGCATAGAATCTCGGTTATCTCCTGCTTCAGCTGGTCTAGCTTGGCCCCTTCAATGACCTTTTTAGAGATCGCGTTGAAGAACGAACACAACTTTATGATTGGGGCACGGACCTTGTCAGGGAGGATACCTCGCAGGGCAACTAGGAGCAGCTGAGTCATAATGACATGACAGTCATGGGCCTTCATACAACCATAGTTAAACTTAAGTTCTCTCATGTTAACTAGCCTCTTCGGGTTCGCACAGTAGCTAGTTGGCACTTTGAGATCATTGAAGAAAGAAATAAGCATGGCCTTTTCTTCCTTTTTTAGTATCCATGATGCCACCGGAAGTTTCAAGTGGCCATCCTCAAGAGTTATTGGGTGCAACTCCTTCCTGAGGCCCAGGTGTTGCATGTCCAAGCGTGTCGCGAGAGAATCCTTTGTTGTTCCCCCGGTGTTCATCAACATGTTAAGTTTGTTACCGCACACGTTTTTAGTTATGTGCATTGGATCAAGACAGTGACGTACACTCAAAAGTGGCCAATAAGGTAGTTCCCAAAAGATTGATTTTTTCTTCCAGATACTACCGGCTGGCGCTGGTACTGTACCTTCCCCCTTCCCAAGGACAACATCTGTGAGTTTGCTTACTTGTTTAAGTATCTATTTCCCGTCTCGATACTTTGGAGGTCCACGTTTCTCAGTAGTCCCATTAAAATCTTTTCTATTCCTGCGGTAAGGGTGATCCCTTCGTAGGAACCTACGGTGTCCCATATAGACCATCTTCTTGTTTTCTGGTAGATGTATAGCATCAGTCTCGTCCAAGCACTTGACACACCCAGTGTATCCTTTTGTTTTCTCTCCAGACAAGCAACCTCGCCCTGGCAGGTCAGTGATTGTAGCGATAAGTATAACCTTTATTGTGACATGTTCTTTTTTGTACTCATCCCAAACATCCTTCACACCCGTCTCCCACATCTGTAGTAGTTCATCGATCACTGGTTGTAGAAGCACATCGATATCATTACCAGGTTGTTTTGGCCCTTGGATTAGTAGTGGCATCTAGATGTATGACCGTTTCATACAAAGCCAGGGTGGAAGGTTGTATATACATAGCGTCACTGGCCAAGTGCTATGATTGCTTCTAACCTGGTCAAACGGATTCATCCCATCTATGCTCAAACCTATCCAAAGATGCCTTACCTCTTCACCGATGTTCTTATAGAACATAGTGTTGATAGTCCTCCAGTCCGACCCGTCGGCGGGGTGCCTCAACATTGTATCTTTCTTACGCTCTTCACCGTGCCAATGCAACAGTTTGGCTGACTTTGCATTTGCAAACAACCTATGCACTCGTGGAGCTATAGGAAAATACCATACGACCTTTATGGGCCCTCCTCTGGTCTTGCTTCCCTGATTTGATGGCCCTTGCTTGTATCGGGGAGCTTTACACTTGGGACACGCATCCAAGTCTTTGTATTTTTCTCCACGGTACAATATGCAATCGTTGGAACACGCGTGTATTTTCTCAACCTCGAGACCGATTGGGCAAATCATTTGCTTGGCCAGGTAAGTCTTTTCTGGTAACTCGCTACCCTTCGGGAGCAGTTTATGTAGTATACCTAACAAGCTATCGAAGCCTTTATCACTCAATCCATTCGTTGATTTGAACTCTAATAGCATGATGTTGGCTTCCAGTTTGCTTATTGGGCAGGTCGGATACAATGGTGTTTTTGCATCCTTTCTCATGATCTCCAGTTTTTTCAACTGTGTAGCACTAAGGAATCCGCCATGCACATCATGTAGAAACTGTGAAATGCCATCATTTTCCTCTGTGTCGTCAACTAATGTATTCCTAAACACATTATCGTTGGTAGGCACAGGTACTGTGTAGCATTGGTAATCATCAATAGGCAGAAATGCGTTTAGGGATACGCTAGGCATGGGCACATCATCATTGTTTTCTTGTGCAACATTTTGACCAACCTCCCCATGCAAAGTCCAAATCGTGTAGTCTCTCATGAACCCCCTGGTAATCAAGTGCAATCGTATATGCTCCACGTCGCCCCATTTTCTCGTATTCTTGCAATCTTTGCATGGACAAAATACAGGCTGTGAGTCCCCAGCATTGGCTCTAGCGAGCTTGATGAAATCGTCGATGCCCGTCAAGTACCGTTGGTCTGTACATGACAGATCGTACATCCACCCTCGATCCATGTCTGCACAGGTAAAATGGGCCGGACAGAGGAAATATAGGAAAGTTTTAATAAGAAACAATTATTGCACAATATTGAAAAACAATTATTCTACTCCATGCAACATACAAATGGAGACACTAATTTAAAAAAAGACTAAATTTGGAGACATGATCATGAATAACAATGTAGCTCCAAATAATACCCATATAAATTAAAAATCACAGCCCCATAAAAAATAATTATTGCACAATATTGTAGAACAATTATTCTACTCCATGCCACATAAAAATAGAGACATTAATTTAAAAAAATACTAAAATTGGAGACATGATCATGAACAATAATGTAGCTCCAAACTAGTGGCGGATGCAGGATGATAATGAAGGGGGGGGGCTAAAAAACAATGGAGATGTTGATTTGCATGAAGATTTAATTGTGATTTGAGATTTTTGCTACAGTATTTCTAGTAGTAAATCAAGTCATTAGGGGGGCTGGAGCCCACCCAGCCCCCTGTAGATCCGCCACTACTGCTCCAAACAATGCATTGTTTGGTTACACATGGGTTAATTTGCTCATCAACATTGTAAAAGAATCTACTCTACTCCTAAGAACCAATTATAACATCACATACTAACAATGCATTATAGCCATGAATTAGAAAAGTGCTCTGTGGAAGAATGGAGAAATAAGAATGAGAATCAAGCATTATAGCCATCAAAACAAAGCTAATTAAGCAACAAAATCGAAGGAATGGAGGCTGGTTACTAACCTTAAAGCAAAAAGATCAAGCCATTCTTCCAAATCCAAGTGGTAGCTTCACGGATTTGGGCGACCGCAACATTGGAGGGAGTGGCCCAAACGCGCGCCTCTGTTCTCGGGATAAAAGAGTGGAGGAAGAAGATGACGGCTACAACCTTTTTGTGCTGTCAGGCTCATCACTGTCGGTTCTATCCTAGAACCGATAGTGATAGAATCAAATCACTGTCGGTTCTTGGCTTGAACCGGCAGTGATAAGTGGAGTTGTCATCACTGCCGGCGGGAGGCACAAACCGGCAGTGATAGTTGTCATCACTGCCGGTTCTCGCACCCCCTAATTATTTTCTGGTTGTCAGAGCCTAGAACCGGTAGTGAAGGGTCATCACTGCCGGTTGTTCTAATTTCGGCAGTGATGTGGCCGGCACTGATGACTGAATCTGTAGTAGTGAGATATATATGAATTATCAAGATAGGTCTTATAGAATTATGGGAACTATTTCAAGACGAATCTGGATCGGAGCCGACGAACTGGTTAGCTACACCTTTGTTGCTTGGTGGTGTATATACATCCGATCCTCTAGTTTCAAGGCATTCAAACTGCTTGCGTTGCATGCATTTGATAGAGTTTTGTATAAAAAAACATGCATCCGGACGATGGAGGGCCAAGAGAGAACCTATATAAATATGTGTACATTCGCAATAACTTTATGAGTTTTGGGAAACTTCCATGTGAAGTTCGCACCGGCGTATAAGAACAAAAATAAGCTAAGGGCATGCACGTATGGGCCGGCCAGGTTTATACTGGTACTAGGTCTGACCAGCTAGTACGCGTATGTGTGTGTGTGTGGATCTTGTGTGACAAACAGTGGATATGTGTCAGTGGTAAATGATTGCATGCAAGCAAACACAGGCCGGCCAGGGACCCACTGATATATCACCGACACAATGCAAGCGCTTAACATATTATATATTTGCATGCTAGTAGTGCAGAAGTGCAGGATCCAACGCTAAAAGTGCAGCACGTACATACCACACCGCCAATGCAAAATATGCAAATATCAGCACACAGGCTAGCTTATTAGCTTAGCTTAGGTTGCGCGTGCATGCATGCATGGTACAGCTCCGTCCTAGCTACCGCGTGCTCTCCAAATAATGATCGAGTCGAGACCTAGCAATACATTGCAATGTGTGTGTTTTTCTTTTACATATATATAATATATTTTCCACCGATGGAGTGGAGTGGCCTTCCTCCCAGCTTCGTTCCGCGCGCTGGGGTTGTTTAGTTGGTGAAAAAGTTGTTCGGTTACTGTAGTACTTTTCGTTTTATTTGGCAATTTGTGTCCAATCATGGACTAATTAGGCTCAAAAGATTTGTCTCGTGATTTACAACTAAACTGTGTAATTAGTTTTTTCTTTCGTCTACATTTAGTACTCCATGCATGTGCCGCAAGATTCGATGTGACAGATACTGTAAACTTTTTTGGGTTGCATGGGCAACTAAACAGTCAAGAATATAATACTATACGGCGGCCTTCCATGCGTAGGCTTCACCAGTGCTCGCTGCGCCCATGCATGCAACCGTTTACACTGCTTTGCACATGCTCCGTAGTCCATACCGTGCCCATTGACAACTTGGTATTCGCTAAGTACGCTTGGACCCGGGCGCAATCCAGTTTGGTCGTCAAAGCTAAGTATTTCACATGTCAACTTAATTTATCTCCATCACTTCTTCTTCTTCTTGTTAAAATAATAAAATATAATGATATATTGCTAGCGAAAACAACGATACCTTAATATATGGTATATGTACGTCTAATAGCTACATACCAAGACTCTGACGCCCTCATGATCTGAACACACTAACAAAAGACTCTTACAACACACGACTTCTTAATATATAGCTAAATGTGCAACATGATCAAATGATTTTTTTAAAAAAAAATACAAAGCCATGTCTTGCGGAATATATACATGATGGATAACATTAATATAAACCTATAAGAAAAGAAAAACAAACGTGATAACTGAAAACACGGTAAGTATCCGATAGGGTCTAGCTATCTACTCTATTTATACTCCATTCGTCCTAAAATACAAGGGATCCAAATTTGTCCCAAGTCATATATATTATGTTAAGTTTGACAAAATGTACAGGGAAGTGTATTAACGTTTACCACAACAAAAAGGTAAGTATATTACACAAATATATTTCATGTTGTATCCAATTAAGCTGATTTGATCGAGGCCCTACAATTTTTTTCTTCTTTTCTATAAACTTGGTGAAATTAATTATAATTTGACTCATCTGGATAAATGGGGTACCTACTAATTCTTTCATAACCTACATGTCATGGTTTATCAAGTAGATTATCCGCCTTAGCATGTGGGTGCTCAAATGTATGGTTAATTATTGTTCTTTCACTAACAGGTGATGTTGGCATAGACAACGAGACGTCTATTATAACATTATATTATTAGTGTAAAGATAATCCCCTATCTGGGTTTTTTTCCCGTTCAAAGCCATTGAGTTTTGTTGTGTGTGTACAAAGCGTCGACATATCTCTGCTATGTCACAGGGGAAAAAAATCTTTTGAAACAAAATATCCTCTAGTTTATTTCAATGCTTTGCTTAAACAAAATGTAGGATCGGAGTACGTACGTGCTAGCGCCCGGCCCACCGGTTGGCAATTGCATATCTATATCTAATCCATCGTCCATCGTCCCCGGCCTAGCTAGCCGGCTGTCCTGTTAGGGATGCATGCTGTAGTACTAGCTAGGTAGCTCTTTATCATGCAAGCAAGCATGGTCCTCGATGATGCATGTTTATTATTTCCCATGATTCTATTTCTACACGTACACGGTACACGTATGCTTTGCTATATGGTCCTGCTAGCGCCCGGACGTCCGGATCCCGGCGCTAGCGCCGGATGCCGCAATGAGCAGCACCAGCCCGCCCACCCCCCACCCCCCCCCCCCCCCCGAAAAGAAGAACGCGACCCCCGCCCCGCACGGAGAAAGAAACGCGACCCACGCCCCACCCCCGCACGGAGAAGAAAGACGCCCCCACGGGCACGGATCTACCCCCGCACCCAACCTCGCCGACCCCAGCACCTCCGCCCTGCCACCAGCTCACCACCATAGTCCACCCCCAGCTGCAACAAGGGAAAAGGCTATTGCAACATCGAAGGACACCTAATGCAACAAACGAAAAAAACTGGTGAAACAAACGAAAAAAGCTATTGAAACATCGAAAGAACAATTAATGCAACAAAGAAAAAATATGAACTGCAACATCAAAAAATGTCTACTGCAACATTCAAAACACATCACTGCAACAGCGGGGAGAATCTACTACAACAAGGAGAAAAAACTATTGCAACATCAGAAGCACTACTAATGCAACATTCGGGAAAAAACGCCTATTGTTGCAAACAAAAATCTACTGCAACATCGGGGGGAGCTGTTGCAACAACGAAAAAAGCTATTGAAACATGTCAAGAACTACTCCTGCAACATCAGAGAATCGCCTGTTGCAACAACGAAAAAAAGATACTATTGCAACAATCCACATCATCTGTTGCAACATTGAAAAAGAATCATTGCAACGAGGACGAGATCTGACTCGCCGCAACCCTAGCCACCACCATACCCTTAGATCCAGAGGCGGGAGGAGGAGGAGGGAGGAGGAGGAGGAGGAAGATGGCTAGATCCAGAGAAAGGAGGTGGGAGGGGAGTCTCCGAGGAGAAAGAGGAAGGAACAGCTCAGATCCATGAAGGATCCACCTACCTCGTCAGAACCCACCGCCGTCGAGCTTCTCTCCGATTGCTGGATGTCGCCAGAGCAAGGGGAGGGAGGCAGGGGAGGAGGGGGAGCACGTGGCTCGCAGCCTCCGCCGTCGCGCTCTCTCTCGGTGGCATGGAGGCCATGGGAGCACGGAGGAGGGAGGGAGGAAGGAAGGGAGGGAGGGCGCGCTCGCCAGAAGTCGCCGCCATTGCTGCGTCGAGGTCAAGGATGGAGGAAGGGGCGGCGGCACGCGAGCAGAGAGCGGAGGAGCCCCTGCGAGGAAGAGAGCGCGAGCAGCGAAGTAAAGTGAACCGCACGGGGATGGGGAATGGGGAGCGCGTCAGAGCGGGGCGGATAGCATGAGGCGCACACGTCGGGTCGTCCGCGTCCGTCCGATATGAGAGAGGGAGCCGGACGCCCGGTCCTAAGTATTTCCGTTTGCTATACTATAATTAAGCTCGACGAAAGACTGATTGCAGCAGCTGCAGTTGCAGCAGAGCAGAAGAGAGAACCAGATTCGATCGGCTGCCGCCCGCCCGCATTGGCATATCGATCCGAATGTTAACTTCCTCCCCATCGCCCTCCGTTGGTTCCAGCGCCTGCCCGCCCGTCGTCCACCCCCACCCCTCCCCTATTTAAACCCCATGAGTGCAACCCCTCCTTGCATTGCAACGCACTGCATCTCCCATTCTTCCATCCTTCCTCTCCCTCTCCCTCTCACTCACTTTGTTTCACGCATCCGTCTCTCTCATCTCACATACATACTCAAATACTCGATCCATCCATCCATCCATCCATCCATCCATCCATCCATCCATCACATACAGAGAGAGGAACAGATATATACTAGTCTACAAGTAGCTAGCGAGCTAGACTAGCTAGTGACCGATCACTCCATCGATGGCAGCAGAAGCAGACGCATCAGCAGCGCCGCCGCCGGCGAGCCGGGTGGTGTGGGTGAACGGGCCGATCGTGGTGGGCGCGGGGCCAGCGGGGCTCTCCGTGGCGGCGTGCCTGCGGGCGCGCGGGGTGCCCTGCGTCGTGCTGGACCGCGCCGACTGCATCGCGTCCCTGTGGCAGCGCCGCACCTACGACCGCCTCCGCCTGCACCTGCCGCGCCACTTCTGCGAGCTCCCCGGGATGCCCTTCCCCGACCACTACCCGGAGTACCCCACCAAGTGCCAGTTCGTCGACTACCTCAACGCCTACGCGGAACAAGCGGGCGTCCAGCCGCGGTTCAACCAGGCCGTCACGTCCGCGCGCTACGACGCCGCCGCGCAGCTCTGGCGGGTGCGCGCCGAGGACGTTACCGTTGTTGCTGCTGCTGAGGACGCCGCTGCGACGACCGAGTACATCGGCCGCTGGCTCGTCGTCGCCACGGGCGAGAACGCCGAGCGCGTCGTCCCGGAGTTCGAGGGCGCGAAGGACTTCGCCGGCCCCGTATCCCACGTCTCCGAGTACAAGTGCGGCGAGGCGTACCGCGGCAAGCGCGTCCTCGTCGTTGGATGCGGGAACTCAGGCATGGAGGTCTGCCTCGACCTCTGCGACCACAATGCCCTCCCGTCCATGGTCGTCAGGGACGCGGTGAGCACGACAACCACTGTCACCATTCACCAATTCCTTCGCTCTCATGTATACCATCTTCAATTTTGTTCTCTTGGCTGACTTGATCCTCCTTCAATTCTTTCTCGCCAAGAAGGTGCACGTCCTGCCGCGGGAGCTGTTCGGCGTGGCCACCTTCTCCGTCGCCGTCTTCCTCCTCCGCTTCCTGCCGCTGTGGCTGGTGGACGCCATCCTCGTCCTCCTCGCGCGCCTCTTCCTCGGCGACCTGGACAAGCTCGGCATCCGCCGCCCGGCGGGAGCGGGACCGCTCGAGCTCAAGAACGCCAGGGGCAGGACCCCCGTGCTCGACATCGGCGCGCTCGCCAGGATCCGCTCCGGACACATACAGGTCGTGCCGGGGATCAAGAGGTTCTTCCGCGGCGGCTTTGGTTGGTGGCTTCGTGGCACATGCCATGATATGATGACACGAGTTTATAAACTATCACATCAAAGTCTCCATACACACCGCTTTGGTTGGTGGCTTCGTGGCACCCAGCAGCAGCATTTTCAGATGAGTAGAGTATCTCTGTTCGCTGAAAAGCTTCGTGCATGACTCCTGAAGTATCTTATATACTGTTGTTAGAGAATCACCATTGCAGAGAGATCGCGGGCCTCTCATGCATATATGTTTCAACTTTTCATAGCCTCTGAGGCTGAGACCCTGTACTGTAATGTACTGTAAGCATTTATAGTCTTCTTGGTTGTTCTTCATTCTAAGGACTCCATCATGTTACTGTACACTCAAATAGTATTCCCGGCAAGAAATTAAAGAGCGAGGAAGGTCGTTCTTGCTATAACTTATTCAGGAATTTTTTTTATTACACAGTATAATGCAGACACTCACAACGCACGTACATAAATCATATCCCTATGAGCATGTTTGAAGATTGGACCTACTAATCCTTAGATTGACAAAGTCATTACAGACGTCTCGCTATCGACGGAAACGTCGCTTACCACTAAAAGCACAACGCCGTTAAATCTTGGAAATTCACTCCGGAGTCGAACTCAGGACCTAAAGTGCTACTGAGGCTCTTGTAACCACTAGGCTACACGCCATTTCGCTTGTTGAGGAATATATGATTTCTCTTCAGAAATATTGTGTATATGTATTTGACCAAATTAACATACATTAGGATACATACATCTATCGTTTTCCAAGCTGCGAGCAACATAACTTCCTCCTTAACCACCCACCGGCTTAGCTTGTTTATGTGGGCTTGACAAGGACATGGTATATATGGATGGATCACAGACAGGTATATATATAACACACCAAGCGTGAATGTGTCTTGGTGGATAATACTGATGATATATGTATATATGATGAGTTGAGTGAGAGAGAGAGAAAGGAATGTCGCTGGTTTACCATTTGTACGCATGGTCGCGCGCGGCCGGCTGTGTGCAGTGGTGCAGTTGAAAGCTGCACCTTGAAGCCACGCACACGCAACGTATAACGGGGATCAGCAGATAGATGTGGATATCTCAAAGGTTCTGAAAAACTGCTAGCTGAGCGAGAACCGTCCGACAAATTCAAACTGGAACAGGCATAGTTCTAGTTTTCTGAAACCGATCGATGAAATATATATAATATGTTTCATTGTTCGTAGCCTACTAGTTGGTTATGCATGATAATAACCAAATGTTTTCTAGGCAACACAAGTATAGCATATCCCGTAGCAACGGAAAGTGACTAGTTAAATCGATATCCCATAGCACCCATGCTGAATTGAACAATTGGAAGTTTGAAAGACGATCAATATCGTGGTTTGACATCATCAAGATGGCAACTGCCTCCGTCTCTCGCCCTCGCGAACCCGAAAGCGCAGATTAAATCTAATTGATAGTCTCTAGCTATTTATTTATTCATCCAAATGCAAGCAAAACCCTAATATATGTAATGAAGTGTTTCCCTCTCTCCATTGGCGGTAGGGTGGTGGTGAGTTCGAGATTCAGGAAGCTCCTCACTCTCTCCACAAGTAGTGGATGGCATGCATGGCCTCATGCATGCATCTTTGGGAAGTCAGCATGTATATGTGCCACCACAAGTAGTAGTAGGTAGTGGGTTGCCCTAACACTCTAGCTAATGTTGAAATTCCAAATAGACCAATTTTTGTTGATCTCCCTACTGGGTAGAGTAGTCGGGTTAATTGAGGTTTTTTACAAGAATTGCATGAAACTGTTTTCGAATATACTAATAATAATTGAGCCAGCTGGAAAAAAAGTCCAAGCAAATTAAATAAATGAACCAAAGTCGATGGACCGACCCATCATTGTCCTAGACAGATGATAATTCCAATTGCCCCCGATGCCATGATCCGAAAACGACCAGTCGATGATCGGATGGATGGACCTTATCACGGTCATGCATCTCGATTATAAATTGAATGCACTGTTGACAGCCTCGCTCTTTGGCGTGTAGCACTTGCCATTTGCCAAGCAAGCAATTCCATCGATCGCCATTGCATTTGCATTTGCATTGCATCATCCATAAGATCGATATATCATTGACTAATGCATCTCGTTTCTCGTCTCCTATATACTCTCTCCGTTCACAAAAGAATGCAATTCTTGTATTTTTGAGAAAACAAATACTTTCAAATTTGATCGAATTTTTATGGAAAAAATACAAACATTTATGATACAAAATAAATATCATTAGATTCGTTATGAAACATACATACTTTCGTAATAAACCAATTTAAAGATATAAATGTGAATATTATTTACCGTAAACTTAGCCAAACTTAAATAATATATATCATAGTTGTATTCTTTTGTCAACAGCATGCATGCATCACGCTGCATGACGCGACTACTGACAGGTGTGGATGTGCTAGCTAGCATGTCAAGCGGGATCCATTCCACGCTGCACATCTATCGACGACACGGGTCGAGAGGCAGTTTGGGCACTGTTGCCCTGACGCGTGATGGTTCGTGGGTGCAATGATTCCGGCGTCCGGCGCAGGTCAAAAATCTGTTGCGTTTCGGGTGTGTCCATGGGTTCTCTTCCAAGTGGTTGACTGTTTAATTTACATACTTCGATCGAGTAGCTAGCCATAGCTAAGGCAGTGTTTAGTTTCTTCAAAATTCTAAAAATTTTATAAGATTCCCTGTCACATCAAATCTTTGGACGTATGCATAGAGCATTAAATGTAGGTAAAAAAATAACTAATTGCACAGTTTGTCTGTAAATGTCGAGACGAATCTTTTGAGCCTAGTTAGTCTATGATTGGATAAATTTTACCAAATAACAATGAAAAGTGCTATAGAAACTTTACACACTTTACAACCATCTAAACACACCCTAAGTGCATCATCATGTGCAGCATGCATGTCAGTTACCAAACATGCATCATGCTCATGGGAACGTACACGCCTGTCATCATTGGGCACTGTGTACCTGTTCGTGGTGCTGCTGCGGCGGAACGCCACAACGTATAGGATGACGTACTGCTGGTCACACTCATCAGCATGCAGCCTGCTCGTCGTTTACATCTGTTCACCTGGGTGTACTGTATGTTCCGTCCTAATTAAGCCGGACGGAGCTGCTAGCTTCATACGAAAACTCTTCTGTATTAAAAACAGAGCAGACAAGTTTCATTACCATAGAATTTATTTCGTCCTATAAAACTTTTATAAAACCCCAATTGATTCTGACCTCATATATTTTAGGATTGCATGGCATGGTATGGCAGAGGTCGTTACAACTTCGAGTATCATCTTTATTTCTTCAGTTATTACATCCATGCACCCAGCATATGCAACACTTTGATTACTAGCTACCTCATATTCTTGGAAATTGGTTGAGCATGGCATGGGAAAAAAGAAAAAAAAAAAAGGTTTCATCGTTTAGGGTTGGAGGTCTCATGTAGACAATTTGGTGCATGTATAATGCTTTTGCTTTTGAGGGGAAAAACGTTAGGGCCTATTTATTTGGTTCACATACATACTAAGTTTGCCACCAATACCAACAAAATTTTGACACACTTACAGATGATTAGTTCATGAAAATATTTACCACACTTTGGCTTCACTAAAGGAATATAGCCACACTCTTTTGAGTCAATGAAGCATGCATGGGACCATGGCACATTAGGAAAACAATCTTGCCACAAAGTGGCTACAAACCAAATAGGCCCTAATAATCTGTTCAAACCTGACTAACATTAGGCATGACAAAGTCAGCAGACGGCCTTCAGGGGGGACATACTAGGTATGATTTAGGTGGTTGTTGCAGCATGACGATGCAAAGGAAGACAGTAATCTACGTAGCAATCAAAGCACTGGAGACCATCGCCTTGAATGTATTCCGTAACAATGAATGGAGAAGCAATAATAGACTGTGTTTAAGATTTCCCCTTCTTTTCCCTATTTCCTTTGATCAGAACACTAGTTGAAAATTTATAATAAACTGGTTGGGTGCAGATGCAAGGCCGAAAGAATTCCCTTTTTTAAAAAATAGATGGAACTTCAATTATTCCTTGCCGAGGTCTATATGGTAATTGCTCTTTAGTACGGTGACTATTTAGGGTTTGTTTGGATGATGTGATTTTAGAACATTTGTGGTATCATTGACCCTGAGGTTTTTTTAAGACAAATACATGCAAAACGTTGGTTTAGTGAAAGGAGGTCATGGGTGGAGCTTCTAAAATTCCCCAAAAAAAAACTAAGATTTTGACAAAAGCATGGTTTTAAAAATAACAAAGTTTGTTGTATCCAAACACCTAACAACTTTTGAAAACCCAAGTATTATGAAAACCGTAATATTTATCTAGTACTCCATGCAACCCCATGCATGCATGAACTTTTACCGGAGTCGATCTCATGATTGGATTGGTAGCATAGCAATCAACCACCACCACCCGTCCTTGACGATCGTGCCTCCACTGTTGATCCTTGGTCCTTGTTGCGACCAGTGGCTACTACTGATCCCTAGTCCTTCTTGCTACCTGTGCCTCTACTTTATTTTTACCAATGAGCTAGGACGAATAATCTTCTCTAGTAACACTATACTGCCGTACCAGTGGCTATAGAGGGGCGTGATGAGCCAACTCATGCAACCAGAACGCACGCATCGTCACTAGCTAGTATAGCAGCTAATCGTATATATAACTAATTATTAACCGATTTAAGGATCACAATAAGAATCCTTTTGGCAAGTGAATACTCCCTCCGTCCCAAAAAAAATGATGTTCTAGGATTTTTCAGACAGATTAGTGGAGAAGAGAAATGTCCTTAATACCCTGGTTTGTTGAACTTGATTCCCTTAAAAAAGATGTCTCGTGCTTTACTTTCCTAATTAACATGGGCCGTATGGAAGCATGCCCACATTCTGTGGGCCAAAAACGTGTCTAAAACTCAGAACATCATAATTTCAAATCACAGAACATCACCTTTTTTTTTGAACGGAGGGAGTAATTCCTGGGGCCAAGTGTATTCATTCTCTATTCCAGATCGATCGATCACTTCATCAGAAGCATGCAAATTAAACACACACCGTCGTCGTGTACTCTCTCCTTTTGTAGATTTCCCCCTGAAAAGTGGGAGAGTTCCAATGCTTAGCTACAAGACGTCCTCTGTTCCTTTTGGCACGAATTAAAGTAGTGTAGCCGAATTTTCTATAGCTAGAACAGCAGCATATTTAATTTTTTGGAATGCTGGTAGGCTTTCCCGCTTTTTGAATTAGGCGTAATGCATGGCCATGTCTTGAGTCGAAAGGAAACACGACGGCGCCGGCCGCCGTATACCTTAATCTATTTGCTAGTGCTGCTGCCTTTCCGAAAGCTTTGTTCGTTTGGTGTGCATGCCCAGCCTCATGAGCAGCAGCTAGCAGCTGTAACTTATCTCTCACTCACCCATAAAATACTAGTACGCTATTACCATAACTTTTGCTTATAGTACTATATATTAGCTTAGCTTGTTTAATTATAAATATGTTCACTTTGCCAGGCTACATATATATCTAGCTACCTACCTAGGGTAAAAGTAAAACATATATACACACAAGCCAAATGCCAGTGCCCCAGTAATTATGGGATTCTTCACATGCTCCGGTAAAGCTTGTCTTTCACTTCCTCGCGGTTACTCTTAAAAATTAGTAGCTCGACAAAATTTGAACTAGGCGACGGCAAAAATATATACTTGGGATCCGAACATGCACACTAACGATATGATCGGAGTAGGACTAGCTAGTTATATATTTGGCTTCTAGAAGCATCATGTGTGCACGTATATATAGGACGTTGTTCCTCGATAATGAAACTCATCTTTTCTTTTCTTTTTTAATTTTCTTTTCTTTTTGAACAAAGCAGAGAATTATTAGTACGGCTTGTAGTACGTGCCGCTGCTTCTGCCAAACCTAGCTAAATAAAGGCCCGCAGCCTTCAAACCTGACCAAATTTAGGAGACACAATATGAAAAATTGGGGATTTAAGTCAAATCAAACCCTACCAACCAGCAGGAACATAATCCCCATATCCTTAACTTGCTAGAGGTGCTAACGGCATGTGCAAGCCTTGAGGCCGGCTTTCAACGCAAGCGTGTTTGAACTTTAACTTTGGTCTTGGTCGATATTATATATTCAATATAACGCTGAGAAGAAAACTAGTTGTCACATATATTGAAGTTAATGAATAAGTTGTTCATTTGGGAGTTAAGACAGACAAGGAATTTCACTACTACAGAAACTTTAATCACCGCGGGAACTTTCACCCTCAGTAATGAGCACCGGTCCATAGCCTGAGGGTCCCTTTCTAGGTACCCTACCGGCGGTGATAAATGGTTTTCACCACTGGCCCAACATATGATCCGGCAATGAACACAGTGGTAGTCTTCGCCATCGCATCGTACGCCAAACTGGCGGTGGAACATTTTTAGCACCACCGGTTATCCACCCAAAGCACAACGCACGAAGAAACCGGTGGAGATGAGAAGTTTGGTCACGGGTTTCAAGCTGGAAGGACGCACCACCATTAGATCCGCGGTGAAACAAGCTAGCACCATTGGTTCACCTTATGATCCGGCGGTGGAAGTCGCAATGATTCGAAACACCGTATCGTTCGCCATGTCAGCGGTGATCAGAAGTTTCACCGCTGGTTTGTTAGGACACTGAATACCACATGCTTTGATTCGGCGGTGCAAACAGATATCACCATTGGCTGTCCGTTTAACGTAGCGGGGGTAAACGGCTAGAAGAAACCCCCATTTCCCTCATCTTCTTCTTCACTCACTCAACTTCTTCAGCCGCGGCTCCTCCCACCATTTTTTGGCGACCGCTTACTAGTGAAGCCTGTCTATTTTCAAATGATGTTCTAAGGTTGGTAACTAACAACCCTTTTCACTCAACTTCTTCACTCACTCACTGACTAGAACATGCAGCTATGATAAGCACGAACAACGTATATTGGAAAAATAAACAAAAGGGGTATGGTGATCCTAGAACATTTGGTTGTGGATTTCAATTTTAGCGCAACCAAGCGAGCAAAAGTAACATAATAATCCTCTTTGTGAGGCTACGGCCTCACAACTAGGTCCGAGTCTTCTCCGAGACCTCGACCTAGCTCATTGCCTCCTCTCAACACAACCTTAGCCTCTCAAAGCTTCATCCCTAAGCCATCATATCAGCTAACATGCCATCCTAGCATCCTCACACACATCAATGCTCTCTAGGTGGTGAGGACAACTCCCTCTTTTCCCACTTCAACGGCCTCAAGCTGGACCTGAACCAACCATATGGGGAGAAAAGCACACGACTCTCACTCCAGTCATGAAGTAGGAACACAGGAATATTGATCCATAACCAGGAATACGGCTATACATACAGATAGTTTTACGGAATGTATACACCTGTGCTCACAAGAATGTTGACATCATTTGAAAGTAATAAAGTGTTCATTTGGAAGTAGGCGCCACAATTAGCTTCACTTGATTATGTATTCTAGAGTACACACACGGCTTGTTTCGATCTCACTCTACTTGGCTTAAAAAATGTTGGATAATATAAGATTGCAAATAATGAATGAAGTTGATATACTATATAATATCGAGCTGCGGCAAACTACTGCTGATGAGTTGGAGAGAGAGAGAGAGAGTCAGCGGCCATGCTTGGAATCAATAGTACGCTGGAAAACGAATTAAGGACGATGGCATGCATGACGCAATGCAGCATTATAGCTAGCTTGCCAGCAGATCGATCAAGGGTAGTGGTTCAGATGGAAGAGCCCATGTTCTCTGAATTTAGTATTAATTGTTGCTCACCCGTGTCCGTGTTGCTAATGCTAAGATGCCTAATAATTCCATTTGATGCAACAAAGACCGAGTGCGTCCATAACGTACCAAAGTTTAGTCGTCTCTGCGTGATTGAAATCTAAAAATGCCAAATAGACAAGTTGCATTGCGTTTGGATTGGAGATAGATATATAGATATATATCCGGCAGAACATCATGCATGATATATATATCTAGATTAATCCTATCTCCATACTCATTAGTGTACGGTGCTGCCGCCCTAGCCATTTCTTAACGTTCATGCTACATCAGCTACCCCTCTAGCTAAGAGACACTACAGCAGAGAAGGACATCACTGGCGGTTCAAAACCCCCCTTCACTGGCGGATTTTGAACCGCCATAACCAACTCGGCAGTGATGAACTGATCACATCACTGCCGGTTATGCCAAACCGGCAGTGATAGCTCATGTATCACTGCCGGTTCGTGTTACAAACCGGCAGTGATACTTGAGCCATCACTGCCGGTTGTTTTAACCAACCGGTTGTGTAGATTATATTATCACTGCCGGTTTTCTTTGAACCGGTAGTGATATACTTTTCACAATTTGCATTTTAATAATTGTTTTATTTTCATTTCGAGGGGAGGTGGTGGGGTGGGAGGTCGGGGAGGTGAAGGTGGTTGCTATCGATCAATTTGATATCGATGTGAAGGTGGTTGTTGATCAGCGACAATACAAATCCATCAACATTTATATTACAAAAGTTTCAAAAGAAAACTTTAAGTATCGAATTAAGAGTCGTATTACAATAGCCTATCAATGTGGTCTCTTCCGTACTGCGCCTTGTACTTCTTAGTCCTCGCAATGGAGAATGATCCTGTCTTGGTCAATATCTCGTCCATCACAAACCTTGCTATCTCCTCTTGAATTCCTCTCATCTCAAAATCTAGCAACTGGTTGTGATTGTTTGCTTTGCGCTGTAATTGAAGCAAGATGATATTGAGATGCACAAACGTAAGACAAAACAATAGAAATGGGATGCCTACGTACCATGTCATCTCCCTTATTTGTTTTTGCGCCAAAGTATTTTAGCATTGCCCACATCACATAGAACCCGCATTCGTTGTTCCCCATCGGTTGATCTAGGGTCTTGAGATCCTCCATATACTTTACACTGAATGGGGCACTCCATTGCTTTTGCATCTTGCTATCGAGATTTTTCCAATTCGGTAATGCCTTCATTATATGTTACATTGTAAATGAAGTGTGAAGACCGAGGACATTACAATATCCTATGTGATTAGAAAGTGTTGTGATATTGGGTTCACTTACTTATTCAGCACTTTGACTAGGGGGTCGATAAGAGAAAGTGGTTTTTTCTTTGAGTCCCACACCTCGATATGTGAATCTTGAAGATAGATATCTACGAGGATGAAATGGTTGCTGCAATCACAAAGTCCATGTTATTGAATGACATATCAAGAAAAGAAACACTAAAATAAGGGTCGAGAACACATACTCGCAGTTGTAGGGTAGGAGTACGTTTGTTTTGTTGTTTCTGAACATCCTTTCAAACTCAATCTTCAAACTTGTTGGTACATAGTCATCTTCACCAGAGGCGGTGCATGTTGTCTCATTTACAAATATGGGATCCAAGAAGTCTATATTGCTCAATTGCTTCTTTAGGCACCATTTTGCCATACACCTGCATAATAAACATATGATATATTCAAATGCAAATCACGTAGTTTATTATAACGTTGTGAGGGTGGGGTACTTACATAGACCATATCATCAAAATCTGCGTATCGAGCGAGCGCCGTTGGAAGAGCTGAAAGAGGTGTTCATAATAAATAATATGCACCGTTTCTTCAGGATGATTAAAAACCATTCTGGGAGGGATGCAAACTTTAAAACCGACATAGTCTCCGTTGGCAGTATCCAGGGAGTAATAATCATGCAACTGTCGCATGTATGTTGGCAAATCTCTATACTCTTGTTTGGTGGCGACCAAAGGTTTGCCTCTTGAATACTTGTATGCGACCGTGGCTTTTTTAAAATCTCTCGTTCCGTAATACAACTCCGTGGACCTCTCCATGGATATGCCCATGTTGTTGGCCAAGTTCTGTATCTCTAGCAATTCTTTGGTGTGTATTTCTCTAGCTCTGATTTGATTACTCTCTTTGTTGTGTTGCCTTTCAAATTCGGTCTGTTGTCTCCACTTAGGTAGACTGGCTATTCGATTAAAGAAGGCAACGGCGGCTTTCTTGCTTGGAGGCTCCACAGTCGGGTCCTTCATCTTACTCGTAATGCTAGCATCCACCTTCTTTTTACTTGTCTGGGGAGCATTACCAACCGAAACTGATGACCTCTTGTGTTGCGAGGTCGAACCTGATCGCACTTTGGATTTTCGCGGAGGAGGAGGAGGAGGTGTCTTCTCCTTTGGCTGTGGAGGAGGTGGAGGAGGTAGAGGAGGTGTTTTCTCCTTTGGCGGTGGAGGAGGTGTTTTCTCCTTTGGTGGTGGAGGAGGTGTCTTCTCTTTTGAGGCAGGAGAGGGAGAATGAGGATCTAGCAGAGGAGAGAAACCTCTTGGTGGCGGCGATGCCGATGATTCACTGTCATCCTCATCATCCGAAGATGGCTGCTCATCCAGCTTGATGAAGCGTTTGCGCCAAGCCACATGAGTGCCCAAGTTGTGAACAAGACGCGGCCTATCTTCCTCCACTGGGAAATCAATGTGTATCTTATTGTACTTCTTATCCAAGATCTTATCAATGCTGACCCTGGCATACCCGGGTGGCATTGGCTTGCCATGAATGATGCCGTCTCCTCTTGGAAATGCTTGTCTGACCGCCACCTTGTCTTTTGTCCACTGCTGACGGATGTACAACCTGACATTAATAGGTCCAGTGATGTTGTCCACCGGATGAGGAGCATTGACCTCTTCTTCGTCAAGCATAGGGGTCGAGCCACAGCTACTGCGACCCTTGGGCACTGGGCTATTCAAAGTCAGGATAGGCTGCGGTTGTGTCGAACACATGGATTGCATAGCTGACATAACTCGTGCATCAACTTGAGCAGCTATCTGTGCTTCCATGCTATCTTCGATTTCCTTTCGAAACCTTTGGAGCTCTTCTTCTCTTTGCGTTCTAGCCCTCGCCCGGCTCCTATAGGATGAAGATTCACCTTCGAATGCTTTCACCCAAGGAACATTTCCGGCTCCTCTAGTGCGACCGGGGTGCTCCTTGTTTCCAAGTGCTTGTGTGAGCACATCATTTTCTCTATCGAACTTGCGGTTACCTCTATTCACTTCCTCAGTTAAGGTTGAAATCCTCTGGAGGAGATTGCTGACGGGTTCACTACTGGCATTAAGGCTCCCGTCACTATTGTATTGTGCCCCCCTTGCGAGTAGGTAGTTTACTGATCTGGGCTGCCAATCGCTTGTCTGAGGCCTAACGCCGCGCTGCTCTAGTTTCTGGACTTCCATTTCCCATTCCAGAATCTTCCTTACATAGCCACGCGATCCTAGGCGATGAAGATCCTTTGCCTTAAGCGAGTTTGCTCTATTTCTTTCGCTTGATGCCTTGGCCTCTTCGGATAGCTTGTAAGCCTTGAACTCCTCCTAGAAGTCTCTCTGCTTGTTGTATTGACCTCCCTTAAAATTTGGTTCTCTGTCCTCCTTGATTAACTTGTACAAGGTTCTCTTGAAAGTCTTGAACGAGCGACCCATGATTTCCTTGGCCTTCTTCTTGACTGTCGCCTCGTCATAGTCATTAGGAAAAGTGAAATACCCTTTCAACTTGTTCCAAACTAGCTCCTTCTCACTTTCTGGAACCCTCCATGGGTCATCCTCACGATCAGTCCATTTCCTGTATTTGATCGGGATAAAGTCTCTTACAAGTGCCCCGATGACACTCTTGTATGGGCCTAATGCTGTAAGAGGCTCCACCGGCTCCCCTACTTGGTCGAACTCAGAGATGTGCCAATGTTTACTTGTTTGAGGAAGCTTTGTTGCACCACGCTTAGTCCTGCTGGTACCCTCACCACTTGGCTCTTGCGGCGGAACCTGCTTCAAAATTCATAAATAAGTCCCCATCAAACTTATCTAGCGTGATTTCTTACTATCGCGTTATTTGGTATGACCTAAGTTATTACCTCGTCTCCTTGGTCTAGCTGCAGATAATGGCTAGTGCTCCAATCGTCCTAATTGTTACCACCACCATTAGTTGGATCCTGCGGCGCTCCTGTCGCAGTGCTCTCTGCTTGTGGGGTATCAGTAGTTCGGCGATGGGTGGTGAATTGGCGATGACGAGTCATGTTTCTGGACATGCAATCAAAGGCATCACAAACATTGAGGTGGTTATTCAAAGGCATCACGAACCTAACAAGTTTGCTTGAGGGTGGCTGAGTTGCCCATAAGCTATGTTGCCTAGCAACTGGTGACCCCAATACCTTGAATAAGACCACACTTAGCCGACTTGTCTAACATTCTAGAGAAGGCATCCCCCACCAAATTACAGCAACCCCAGCAACCTACTACATAATTTTTGCCTAAGTTTAGCAAATGACTGAAATAAAAAAAATATCACCAAACTATATAAACAATACATTTAGTAAAATGAAGTCTAGAAAAAGAGTCTGGATCACTCCTTGTCTCGATAATGTTTCCAGTTTCTGATGAGCATATCATATGTTCATTGGCTCATTGCTCATACATAAATAATACGCTTGCATCACACTTATAGAATCATACAAAAAGTGAGGACAAGGAACATATGTAGGAGGTTTGGAACACATTTAGCTTTGACTTAGTGAATACCGAGAAAACAAAGAGCTCCCCAATAAGATCTGCAGCAGCTTGAACAGCTTTCTCCTCATTCAATGGCCATTTAGTGCATGTCCAAGACTGAGGAAAGGTGTACTGTCCAAGACTCAAGACTAATGGCCATTTACAGTTTTGAACAGCTTGAACAGCTTGACAATCGAATAATAGCAGAGATGAATGCAAATGTTAAGTAAAGTGACGATGAAAATTGAAATCATCTAAGCCAGGTAAGATAAGCCACAACAACTAAGGCAATTATTTCCATGTGCTATGTATTGCTGAACTGCAGGGCAGAGAAAACAGGGCAGAGAAGGACTGAGGCATTCTATCGAACACCTTATGGGCACTCACCGAGTAAGCAGGGGTGGCGCGCTCAACAGCGACGTGGAGGAGCTCCTGGCGGCGTCGGCGTAGCTGTAGGGGACGGCGGCATTGAGGAAGCGGTAGGGGACGGCATCGTGAAGGGCGGCGTCGGGCTGCGGCGTCATGCAGTGCGCGTCGGGCGGCGGCGGCGTGCACTGGCGAACAGCGTCGAGCGCGTAAAGAGTCGTGCACTGGCCTTGGAGCGCGCCAGCGCCTTATATAACCCACGAATCACTACCGGGTGGTTATTAGAACCGGCAGTGATGTCACATATCACTGCCGGTTGGTTATTAGAACCGGCAGTGATATTGATTATTTTTAAACATTTTGGGTCCCCAATTGATCTCAAATGGAAAAGTTGTAAACAACAAAGTTGTGGAACTCATGAATATCTACAACTTTTATTTTATTCATTTCTCAATTTGAGAAAGTTTTATTAGGCATGGCTCATAAAGTGCTCTGTCTCACACAAAGTTATGTCACTTTGTTGGAAACATGGCATCCGTTATATCAACAAAGTTCCAAAATAATAGTGGTAGAACTCATCAATCTCTACAACTCCATACGATCTCAAATTCGATGCAAATTACTAAAACAACATTTCATTAAGGATTACATAGTTTATGATATTCTAACTATGATGGCCTCATCGTGATCACTCCGGAGGTAAGCAGGTTCGTCACCCTCTTCAAGGATAGGTAGGGTAATGTCTGCCCCAAAAGGAGCCATTTCTTGATAACCTTTGTACTCTTCTTCGTCTGTCACTCCTTCAACACCGATAATCTTCCTTTTGCCTTGCATGACTACTTGTAGTCTTCCCTTTGTATTGTTATCCCTTGCATAGAAGATTTGCAAAATATCCTTTGCAAGGACGAAGGGGTCATCTCTGTATGCGGTCTTGGATAGATCAACGGTAGTGAACCCATCATTGTCGGTGTTGATTTCATCTAGCCGGACCCACTGGCAACGGAAAAGAGCGACCTTCAACTGTCGTCCATAGTCTAGCTCCCATATCTCATCTATGAAACCATAGTATGTTGCCTCCACCGTGTCGTATTCATCGTGGGCGTCGAAACGAACAGCACTATTTTGGTTGGTGCTCTTTCCATCCTGTTTTTTTGTGTAAAATGTAAAACCATTTATATCATAACCTTGGTACATCATCACCGTAGTCGAAGGTCCTGGAGCTAAGAGATCTAGCTGACATCCCGTCACCATTCCTAGCCTGCGACGTCGAAACCAGTCACCGAATTCCTCCTTATGTTTTTTCTCAAGCCAAGCCTGTGACCTACCGATGTGCTTACTTTGTAGTAACTGCTTGTGCTCATTAATGTATGCCATCACACCGTCGGCCTACTGGAGAACAGCGAAGTGTGCCTGTCTGAAGGAAACCAATTCGACTATTTTGACAGCTTTCTCACCTATCGTTCCTTTGCCCCCTAGTCTTCCATCGTGACGAGATACTGGAACTCTGACCCGATTGATGTCCATATAATATGTGCAGAACTCAATGGCCTCCTCCGTTGTCCATCCTTCTACCATGCTCCCTTCTGGTCTGAATCTATTCCTAACATACCGCCTGAAAACTTTCATCAACCTCTCGAAAGGAAACATCTGGTGTAGGTACATTGGGCCAAGAGCTTTAATTTGGTCCACAAGATGAACAAGTAGATGCACTGATATGTCGAAGTAAGTCGGTGGGAAATGCATCTCAAGCCTGCATAGAATCTCGGTTATCTCCTGCTTCAGCTGGTCTAGCTTGGCCCCTTCAATGACCTTTTTAGAGATCGCGTTGAAGAACGAACACAACTTTATGATTGGGGCACGGACCTTGTCAGGGAGGATACCTCGCAGGGCAACTAGGAGCAGCTGAGTCATAATGACATGACAGTCATGGGCCTTCATACAACCATAGTTAAACTTAAGTTCTCTCATGTTAACTAGCCTCTTCGGGTTCGCACAGTAGCTAGTTGGCACTTTGAGATCATTGAAGAAAGAAATAAGCATGGCCTTTTCTTCCTTTTTTAGTATCCATGATGCCACCGGAAGTTTCAAGTGGCCATCCTCAAGAGTTATTGGGTGCAACTCCTTCCTGAGGCCCAGGTGTTGCATGTCCAAGCGTGTCGCGAGAGAATCCTTTGTTGTTCCCCCGGTGTTCATCAACATGTTAAGTTTGTTACCGCACACGTTTTTAGTTATGTGCATTGGATCAAGACAGTGACGTACACTCAAAAGTGGCCAATAAGGTAGTTCCCAAAAGATTGATTTTTTCTTCCAGATACTACCGGCTGGCGCTGGTACTGTACCTTCCCCCTTCCCAAGGACAACATCTGTGAGTTTGCTTACTTGTTTAAGTATCTATTTCCCGTCTCGATACTTTGGAGGTCCACGTTTCTCAGTAGTCCCATTAAAATCTTTTCTATTCCTGCGGTAAGGGTGATCCCTTCGTAGGAACCTACGGTGTCCCATATAGACCATCTTCTTGTTTTCTGGTAGATGTATAGCATCAGTCTCGTCCAAGCACTTGACACACCCAGTGTATCCTTTTGTTTTCTCTCCAGACAAGCAACCTCGCCCTGGCAGGTCAGTGATTGTAGCGATAAGTATAACCTTTATTGTGACATGTTCTTTTTTGTACTCATCCCAAACATCCTTCACACCCGTCTCCCACATCTGTAGTAGTTCATCGATCACTGGTTGTAGAAGCACATCGATATCATTACCAGGTTGTTTTGGCCCTTGGATTAGTAGTGGCATCTAGATGTATGACCGTTTCATACAAAGCCAGGGTGGAAGGTTGTATATACATAGCGTCACTGGCCAAGTGCTATGATTGCTTCTAACCTGGTCAAACGGATTCATCCCATCTATGCTCAAACCTATCCAAAGATGCCTTACCTCTTCACCGATGTTCTTATAGAACATAGTGTTGATAGTCCTCCAGTCCGACCCGTCGGCGGGGTGCCTCAACATTGTATCTTTCTTACGCTCTTCACCGTGCCAATACAACAGTTTGGCTGACTTTGCATTTGCAAACAACCTATGCACTCGTGGAGCTATAGGAAAATACCATACGACCTTTATGGGCCCTCCTCTGGTCTTGCTTCCCTGATTTGATGGCCCTTGCTTGTATCGGGGAGCTTTACACTTGGGACACGCATCCAAGTCTTTGTATTTTTCTCCACGGTACAATATGCAATCGTTGGAACACGCGTGTATTTTCTCAACCTCGAGACCGATTGGGCAAATCATTTGCTTGGCCAGGTAAGTCTTTTCTGGTAACTCGCTACCCTTCGGGAGCAGTTTATGTAGTATACCTAACAAGCTATCGAAGCCTTTATCACTCAATCCATTCGTTGATTTGAACTCTAATAGCATGATGTTGGCTTCCAGTTTGCTTATTGGGCAGGTCGGATACAATGGTGTTTTTGCATCCTTTCTCATGATCTCCAGTTTTTTCAACTGTGTAGCACTAAGGAATCCGCCATGCACATCATGTAGAAACTGTGAAATGCCATCATTTTCCTCTGTGTCGTCAACTAATGTATTCCTAAACACATTATCGTTGGTAGGCACAGGTACTGTGTAGCATTGGTAATCATCAATAGGCAGAAATGCGTTTAGGGATACGCTAGGCATGGGCACATCATCATTGTTTTCTTGTGCAACATTTTGACCAACCTCCCCATGCAAAGTCCAAATCGTGTAGTCTCTCATGAACCCCCTGGTAATCAAGTGCAATCGTATATGCTCCACGTCGCCCCATTTTCTCGTATTCTTGCAATCTTTGCATGGACAAAATACAGGCTGTGAGTCCCCAGCATTGGCTCTAGCGAGCTTGATAAAATCGTCGATGCCCGTCAAGTACCGTTGGTCTGTACATGACAGATCGTACATCCACCCTCGATCCATGTCTGCACAGGTAAAATGGGCCGGGCAGAGGAAATATAGGAAAGTTTTAATAAGAAACAATTATTGCACAATATTGAAAAACAATTATTCTACTCCATGCAACATACAAATGGAGACACTAATTTAAAAAAAGACTAAATTTGGAGACATGATCATGAATAACAATGTAGCTCCAAATAATACCCATATAAATTAAAAATCACAGCCCCATAAAAAATAATTATTGCACAATATTGTAGAACAATTATTCTACTCCATGCCACATAAAAATAGAGACATTAATTTAAAAAAATACTAAAATTGGAGACATGATCATGAACAATAATGTAGCTCCAAACTAGTGGCGGATGCAGGATGATAATGAAGGGGGGGGGCTAAAAAACAATGGAGATGTTGATTTGCATGAAGATTTAATTGTGATTTGAGATTTTTGCTACAGTATTTCTAGTAGTAAATCAAGTCATTAGGGGGGCTGGAGCCCACCCAGCCCCCTGTAGATCCGCCACTACTGCTCCAAACAATGCATTGTTTGGTTACACATGGGTTAATTTGCTCATCAACATTGTAAAAGAATCTACTCTACTCCTAAGAACCAATTATAACATCACATACTAACAATGCATTATAGCCATGAATTAGAAAAGTGCTCTGTGGAAGAATGGAGAAATAAGAATGAGAATCAAGCATTATAGCCATCAAAACAAAGCTAATTAAGCAACAAAATCGAAGGAATGGAGGCTGGTTACTAACCTTAAAGCAAAAAGATCAAGCCATTCTTCCAAATCCAAGTGGTAGCTTCACGGATTTGGGCGACCGCAACATTGGAGAGAGTGGCCCAAACGCGCGCCTCTGTTCTCGGGATAAAAGAGTGGAGGAAGAAGATGACGGCTACAACCTTTTTGTGCTGTCAGGCTCATCACTGTCGGTTCTATCCTAGAACCGATAGTGATAGAATCAAATCACTGTCGGTTCTTGGCTTGAACCGGCAGTGATAAGTGGAGTTGTCATCACTGCCGGCGGGAGGCACAAACCGGCAGTGATAGTTGTCATCACTGCCGGTTCTCGCACCCCCTAATTATTTTCTGGTTGTCAGAGCCTAGAACCGGTAGTGAAGGGTCATCACTGCCGGTTGTTCTAATTTCGGCAGTGATGTGGCCGGCACTGATGACTGAATCTGTAGTAGTGAGATATATATGAATTATCAAGATAGGTCTTATAGAATTATGGGAACTATTTCAAGACGAATCTGGATCGGAGCCGACAAACTGGTTAGCTACACCTTTGTTGCTTGGTGGTGTATATACATCCGATCCTCTAGTTTCAAGGCATTCAAACTGCTTGCGTTGCATGCATTTGATAGAGTTTTGTATAAAAAAACATGCATCCGGACGATGGAGGGCCAAGAGAGAACCTATATAAATATGTGTACATTCGCAATAACTTTATGAGTTTTGGGAAACTTCCATGTGAAGTTCGCACCGGCGTATAAGAACAAAAATAAGCTAAGGGCATGCACGTATGGGCCGGCCAGGTTTATACTGGTACTAGGTCTGACCAGCTAGTACGCGTATGTGTGTGTGTGTGGATCTTGTGTGACAAACAGTGGATATGTGTCAGTGGTAAATGATTGCATGCAAGCAAACACAGGCCGGCCAGGGACCCACTGATATATCACCGACACAATGCAAGCGCTTAACATATTATATATTTGCATGCTAGTAGTGCAGAAGTGCAGGATCCAACGCTAAAAGTGCAGCACGTACATACCACACCGCCAATGCAAAATATGCAAATATCAGCACACAGGCTAGCTTATTAGCTTAGCTTAGGTTGCGCGTGCATGCATGCATGGTACAGCTCCGTCCTAGCTACCGCGTGCTCTCCAAATAATGATCGAGTCGAGACCTAGCAATACATTGCAATGTGTGTGTTTTTCTTTTACATATATATAATATATTTTCCACCGATGGAGTGGAGTGGCCTTCCTCCCAGCTTCGTTCCGCGCGCTGGGGTTGTTTAGTTGGTGAAAAAGTTGTTCGGTTACTGTAGTACTTTTCGTTTTATTTGGTAATTTGTGTCCAATCATGGACTAATTAGGCTCAAAAGATTTGTCTCGTGATTTACAACTAAACTGTGTAATTAGTTTTTTCTTTCGTCTACATTTAGTACTCCATGCATGTGCCGCAAGATTCGATGTGACAGATACTGTAAACTTTTTTGGGTTGCATGGGCAACTAAACAGTCAAGAATATAATACTATACGGCGGCCTTCCATGCGTAGGCTTCACCAGTGCTCGCTGCGCCCATGCATGCAACCGTTTACACTGCTTTGCACATGCTCCGTAGTCCATACCGTGCCCATTGACAACTTGGTATTCGCTAAGTACGCTTGGACCCGGGCGCAATCCAGTTTGGTCGTCAAAGCTAAGTATTTCACATGTCAACTTAATTTATCTCCATCACTTCTTCTTCTTCTTGTTAAAATAATAAAATATAATGATATATTGCTAGCGAAAACAACGATACCTTAATATATGGTATATGTACGTCTAATAGCTACATACCAAGACTCTGACGCCCTCATGATCTGAACACACTAACAAAAGACTCTTACAACACACGACTTCTTAATATATAGCTAAATGTGCAACATGATCAAATGATTTTTTTAAAAAAAAATACAAAGCCATGTCTTGCGGAATATATACATGACGGATAACATTAATATAAACCTATAAGAAAAGAAAAACAAACGTGATAACTGAAAACACGGTAAGTATCCGATAGGGTCTAGCTATCTACTCTATTTATACTCCATTCGTCCTAAAATACAAGGGATCCAAATTTGTCCCAAGTCATATATATTATGTTAAGTTTGACAAAATGTACAGGGAAGTGTATTAACGTTTACCACAACAAAAAGGTAAGTATATTACACAAATATATTTCATGTTGTATCCAATTAAGCTGATTTGATCGAGGCCCTACAATTTTTTTCTTCTTTTCTATAAACTTGGTGAAATTAATTATAATTTGACTCATCTGGATAAATGGGGTACCTACTAATTCTTTCATAACCTACATGTCATGGTTTATCAAGTAGATTATCCGCCTTAGCATGTGGGTGCTCAAATGTATGGTTAATTATTGTTCTTTCACTAACAGGTGATGTTGGCATAGACAACGAGACGTCTATTATAACATTATATTATTAGTGTAAAGATAATCCCCTATCTGGGTTTTTTTCCCGTTCAAAGCCATTGAGTTTTGTTGTGTGTGTACAAAGCGTCGACATATCTCTGCTATGTCACAGGGGAAAAAAATCTTTTGAAACAAAATATCCTCTAGTTTATTTCAATGCTTTGCTTAAACAAAATGTAGGATCGGAGTACGTACGTGCTAGCGCCCGGCCCACCGGTTGGCAATTGCATATCTATATCTAATCCATCGTCCATCGTCCCCGGCCTAGCTAGCCGGCTGTCCTGTTAGGGATGCATGCTGTAGTACTAGCTAGGTAGCTCTTTATCATGCAAGCAAGCATGGTCCTCGATGATGCATGTTTATTATTTCCCATGATTCTATTTCTACACGTACACGGTACACGTATGCTTTGCTATATGGTCCTGCTAGCGCCCGGACGTCCGGATCCAGGCGCTAGCGCCGGATGCCGCAATGAGCAGCACCAGCCCGCCCACCCCCCACCCCCCCCCCCCCGAAAAGAAGAACGCGACCCCCGCCCCGCACGGAGAAAGAAACGCGACCCACGCCCCACCCCCGCACGGAGAAGAAAGACGCCCCCACGGGCACGGATCTACCCCCGCACCCAACCTCGCCGACCCCAGCACCTCCGCCCTGCCACCAGCTCACCACCATAGTCCACCCCCAGCTGCAACAAGGGAAAAGGCTATTGCAACATCGAAGGACACCTAATGCAACAAACGAAAAAAACTGGTGAAACAAACGAAAAAAGCTATTGAAACATCGAAAGAACAATTAATGCAACAAAGAAAAAATATGAACTGCAACATCAAAAAATGTCTACTGCAACATTCAAAACACATCACTGCAACAGCGGGGAGAATCTACTACAACAAGGAGAAAAAACTATTGCAACATCAGAAGCACTACTAATGCAACATTCGGGAAAAAACGCCTATTGTTGCAAACAAAAATCTACTGCAACATCGGGGGGAGCTGTTGCAACAACGAAAAAAGCTATTGAAACATGTCAAGAACTACTCCTGCAACATCAGAGAATCGCCTGTTGCAACAACGAAAAAAAGATACTATTGCAACAATCCACATCATCTGTTGCAACATTGAAAAAGAATCATTGCAACGAGGACGAGATCTGACTCGCCGCAACCCTAGCCACCACCATACCCTTAGATCCAGAGGCGGGAGGAGGAGGAGGGAGGAGGAGGAGGAGGAAGATGGCTAGATCCAGAGAAAGGAGGTGGGAGGGGAGTCTCCGAGGAGAAAGAGGAAGGAACAGCTCAGATCCATGAAGGATCCACCTACCTCGTCAGAACCCACCGCCGTCGAGCTTCTCTCCGATTGCTGGATGTCGCCAGAGCAAGGGGAGGGAGGCAGGGGAGGAGGGGGAGCACGTGGCTCGCAGCCTCCGCCGTCGCGCTCTCTCTCGGTGGCATGGAGGCCATGGGAGCACGGATGAGGGAGGGAGGAAGGAAGGGAGGGAGGGTGCGCTCGCCAGAAGTCGCCGCCATTGCTGCGTCGAGGTCAAGGATGGAGGAAGGGGCGGCGGCACGCGAGCAAAGAGCGGAGGAGCCCCTGCGAGGAAGAGAGCGCGAGCAGCGAAGTAAAGTGAACCGCACGGGGATGGGGAATGGGGAGCGCGTCAGAGCGGGGCGGATAGCATGAGGCGCACACGTCGGGTCGTCCACGTCCGTCCCATATGAGAGAGGGAGCCGGACGCCCGGTCCTAAGTATTTCCGTTTGCTATACTATAATTAAGCTCGACGAAAGACTGATTGCAGCAGCTGCAGTTGCAGCAGAGCAGAAGAGAGAACCAGATTCGATCGGCTGCCGCCCGCCCGCATTGGCATATCGATCCGAATGTCAACTTCCTCCCCATCTCCCTCCGTTGGTTCCAGCGCCTGCCCGCCCGTCGTCCATCCCCACCCCTCCCCTATTTAAACCCCATGAGTGCAACCCCTCCTTGCATTGCAACGCACTGCATCTCCCATTCTTCCATCCTTCCTCTCCCTCTCCCTCTCACTCACTTTGTTTCACCCATCCGTCTCTCTCATCTCATACATATACATACTCGAATTAATACTCGATCCATCCATCCATCCATCCATCACATATACATACTCCATCGATGGCAGCAGAAGCAGACGCATCAGCAGCGCCGCCGCCGGCGAGCCGGGTGGTGTGGGTGAACGGGCCGATCGTGGTGGGCGCGGGGCCAGCGGGGCTCTCCGTGGCGGCGTGCCTGCGGGCGCGCGGGGTGCCCTGCGTCGTGCTGGACCGCGCCGACTGCATCGCGTCCCTGTGGCAGCGCCGCACCTACGACCGCCTCCGCCTGCACCTGCCGCGCCACTTCTGCGAGCTCCCCGGGATGCCCTTCCCCGACCACTACCCGGAGTACCCCACCAAGTGCCAGTTCGTCGACTACCTCAACGCCTACGCGGAACAAGCGGGCATCCAGCCGCGGTTCAACCAGGCCGTCACGTCCGCGCGCTACGACGCCGCCGCGCAGCTCTGGCGGGTGCGCGCCGAGGACGTTACCGTTGTTGCTGCTGCTGAGGACGCCGCTGCGACGACCGAGTACATCGGCCGCTGGCTCGTCGTCGCCACGGGCGAGAACGCCGAGCGCGTCGTCCCGGAGTTCGAGGGCGCGAAGGACTTCGCCGGCCCCGTATCCCACGTCTCCGAGTACAAGTGCGGCGAGGCGTACCGCGGCAAGCGCGTCCTCGTCGTTGGATGCGGGAACTCAGGCATGGAGGTCTGCCTCGACCTCTGCGACCACAATGCCCTCCCGTCCATGGTCGTCAGGGACGCGGTGAGCACGACAACCACTGTCACCATTCACCAATTCCTTCGCTCTCATGTATACCATCTTCAATTTTGTTCTCTTGGCTGACTTGATCCTCCTTCAATTCTTTCTCGCCAAGAAGGTGCACGTCCTGCCGCGGGAGCTGTTCGGCGTGGCCACCTTCTCCGTCGCCGTCTTCCTCCTCCGCTTCCTGCCGCTGTGGCTGGTGGACGCCATCCTCGTCCTCCTCGCGCGCCTCTTCCTCGGCGACCTGGACAAGCTCGGCATCCGCCGCCCGCCCAGGGGCCCGCTCGAGCTCAAGAACGCCAGGGGCAGGACCCCCGTGCTCGACATCGGCGCGCTCGCCAGGATCCGCTCCGGACACATACAGGTCGTGCCGGGGATCAAGAGGTTCTTCCGCGGCGGCGCCGAGCTCGTCGACGGCCGACGCGTCGCCGCCGATGCGGTCATACTGGCCACCGGCTACCACAGCAACGTCCCTCAGTGGCTCAAGGTACAACATGTTGATTAACTACTTGCATGTCACATCCATAGTGCTTGGATGGCTCACCTTTTTTTTTCATTCATTCACAATAACAACGGTGGTTAATTAATATATAAAAACCTCAACTTTCATAGGATTTTAATTGTTGAAGAAAAGAAAAATCTAAAGAGGAAATTATGCTAGCAACTAACTTTACAAACCATTTTTATGTGAACTTGATAAGAAGAGGTGTATTGTGGCCTCGCTCGCTCTAAAAAGGCTGGATAATGATGCCTAACAAAGCAGGGCTTTAATTTCTAATGCCAATTTGACAGTTCTAAAGCCGTTAGGTAGTACTAAAAGTGCCATCCTCCATTCTTCTAAATACTTTTGCTGTTATACTATATCATAAAGTTTTTTTTAAAAAAAAACAGAACTTGTACTGTCATCTAATTTTTTGGGCTCTCTTTGTGCTGCTCAGGGAAGTGATTTCTTCACCGAGGAAGGGTACCCAAGGGTGCCGTTCCCACACGGCTGGAAGGGGGAGTCAGGGCTCTACTCTGTTGGCTTCACCAGGAGAGGCCTCTCCGGCGTCTCCTCCGACGCTGTCAAGGTTGCACAGGACATCGCCGTGGAATGGGAGAAGCAAACCTCCACAAGATGATGATGACGATGATGATGCTAATGATGATGATGATGGATGCCCATCAACTTACCGATTGATGACCTCTCATGCATGCATGGACCTGCTAACTTCAGATATCTTGCCATCATGCATGTCCAGCAAAAGTTCAAAACTTAACCTAATTTGGCCAAGAGCTGTCCAAGCACAAATTCAGAGATATATAGGTGGTCATCTTGGAGCAGAGAACGAAGTTCAGGGAAACCATAATAACCCAAGAAACAGAGGAGAAGCAAGCGCGCATAGGAATACAACAGCAGCGGATCCAGACTCCGGAGGTTCCGAAAACTGGAGAGCGAGCCTCATGGTCATGGATGCTTGGGAAATGGCAAGGAGGCCGGATTGAGCGCGTCATGTAGAGCCCAGATTTTGCTGTACCCATGGGCCCTTATATATGTATGTACAGAGTGTTATGATGTAGTAAAGTTGTGTATAGTAGTACTCTAGTGGTTGGTAGAGTGTTAGCGTTGACATGCATGTGTACCATCTTTGATGTTTATGTATGGAGTTGACAATGAGAATGACCTATTCTATTTAATTTTGTTTTTAAATATTACAGTAACAGCAAGCTCCAAGTTAAGTTGTGCTTTTTTCTACTCTATTTGGACCATGTTTCCATACTATTTGCAAACAGAAAAAAAAAAAGAAAACAGATATTATTCAAGGTAGTCTTCCTAACCATAGAACTCGGTCACTTTAAAAACGCAACTAAATTGTCAGAACAAATTTGACACTGTTAAGATTTCATACGAATACAGCTTCTGTAAAGTATCTCGCAGGATTGAAGCGTACTGGTCCGAACTACACGAGTCTGTCTCTATCCCTGCCACAAAAGTTCATCAAAAGTTTACTGCAATATGCAATTAATAAAGCAGGATAGGAAAAAATATCATAAAGTAGGATAGCATCCAGCAGCAATATATCTAAAAAAGGCAGCATCCATACACGTACCAAGTTAACGTGATTTCTGTCATGCACCTAACTGTTCATATATTGTGTTGTTTGTGTGTTTGGCATATGTCGAACCATTAAAAATTGTTACTAAAGTTAACTTTGGAAGAAAAGAGAGCATCGAGTTATAGAGCATAAGTTCCTGAAAGAATTTCATATGATATTTTGCGTACGGTAATAAGAACCTATGTTTCCCCATTGCAAAATGGGACCTATATGCTGGTTTTGGTTTTACTGAAAGGAGTGGCAGGAGTTTTGCTATCATTATTAAAAATGAGGAAAAAAAAAGGCTTGCAAAGTACAACGCCCGGTCCCAAATGGACTCATTGACATATATGCCGGCCGTTCTAATGATGCCTGAACTTTAATCGAACTTTGTTGTAGTGAAAGAACGGCATCATCGCGCTGGAATCCATGGATTACCTTTACATTACCTGGGGTTGCAGGGAATAAGCTAGGTTCAATACTATTCATCATTTGTGGTGGAAAGTCTAGTAGAGAACACCAGGGATCTCATATGTAACAGTAATACCGCCCACGAGCAAATTGCTGGAAGACCAAATGAAGAGCATGTTTGAATGTCCAGGTATTCACCTAGATCTATGTGTGTTGGAGTCGGTTGACGTGGAATTTAAACGGGGTTCAATTTAGATTCCTCACCAACCGACCCCAACAGACATAGATTGAGGTGGATACATAAGCATCCAAACATGACCGAAGATGGGTATGCATGTTTATTTTGTAAAAAAAAATAATATCCAGTAATGTAGATCGACCATCTCACCTATATAGTGCAGATTAAAAGGCTCGAGGCTAGAGAGCTACCCAGCCTTAGCTCGCTTCAACAACCATGAGCTTGAACACCTATTTTTTGAAACGAACCATGTAGAAAAGGTACTGATTAAATTAAGTAGAAGAAAATACATAGACTGGGTAGTACAACATAGAAATAAGAGCAACCTCAACGGACGGAACAAAAAAAAAGACGATGACAACTAAACCGAAAAAACTGAGCTTGAAAACTATGGTTAAGAGTTAATACTTTTGTTAACTGCTAGTTCCACACACTCTTTGACCATGTTTTTTTTCCCCCAAATCATGTTAAAGCCAAGCTTCAGCACCTAGTCACTAAGGGTGTGTTTGGTTGGAGGAATGCGATGGTCCATCTTCTTCTCACTCCTAACTTTTTAATTTGGTTTGTGGAATAGAATGAATTGATCCATCATCACCTCATTTCTCACAAGCTAATAATTAGTATATACAATTAAAGAGTTGATTCCACAAAAATTCATGGGATAAACTCATGATGCATCACCTCATGAAGTATGGAGTGACTCCACAAACCAAACATATCATAAGTTTCCAGATTGATGGAGTCTAAGGAGCAGGATCGAGGAATGTACTCAAGAGCTCTTTTGGATAAAACCATTCCCCATGTGGATTGCATCCCTCTCAATCCGAAGGAGTTTCTGATCAGTTCGATGCATGGTTTCACATTTTTGGTGACTATATATGGTTGGCCTTTTTTTTTTGGAAAGTATCGTTTGAAACTATATTTACCCACTGTTTTGTGTCCAAACAAGTTTAATAGATAAATTTTTGAATTGAAATGTAGCTGCCAAGATTTTTGGAGCAAACCTGAACCTAACTTAAATCTCCAAAGATAAATTCCAGCTTACAGGTTGATCACCGTGTAGCGCTTAATAAACGGGCTAATAGTCAGCCATGCAAACCACCATGTACGTTTAAATAAATAAATAGAGTAAATATGCCAACGTACCTAGGGAAATAAAGCTGCTGGCATCCCTAACAACATGCTAAGCATGTGCGAAATAAGTCCCCGCGCTTGAAACGATTCCTAACTAAGCAAATCCTATTTGGGTATGTTGTACTGTACGTACGCGTGCGAAACTGAGTCTGTACAAGCTCGTCGATGCCACGGTGCAGAGCAGACTAGCAGAGGAGGCGCCAGCGCCATGCTCCCTATCAGTGGCATTATGGCGGTAGACCCGAGCAGGACGCCTACAGGAAAGCGATGTGTCCGGAGCATCGGCACAAGGCGTGCAGAGGCGCTCCTCCCCGCTCGGTGGCCAGGCCACGGGAAGGATCGCCGATTCTAGCGTCGTTTTCCGAAACATCAACACGCCTTAGCTGTGGCGATTCAATTCGGCGACTCCCAACCGGGGAGCTTTCGATTCAGCGGCCGGGATACCTATGTCGACCACACCACATACGTACGCTGCCAAAGGTACTGACTGGTCTGGACAGGGGTCGATTACCCGGTGTCGCTGTTCAGAACAGTCAAACCGCCGTGAGATTGAATTTCCTCCGTCAATGTTCCCCAAGTTGGTTTTGGCCCTATTCTCACACACAAGTGGCAAAGCTAGACCAAAATTTTAAGTGGGCCAAGACTAGAGCAACTTGGCGGATCGATCGATTAGCAAGCGACGGCCAGGACCCGATGGGTGACAAGCTATGGTGCATTGATGCCCTAATGCGAAGAAACCCCCCCCCCCCCCCCCCCCCCCCCCCCAACCAACATATGAGTAGGTATCGCGAGTAGATGACGTGCCCTGATGTCAGTGTGTGTGTGTGAGCGCCCTGGTGCCATGTTAATGTGTTAGGCCGATGGGCTCGAAGTTTGGTCATGGCTTAGCTTGTCAAAATGTACCCTCCCGGCCTTCTTTCTCATGCTGTCACACAACACTACCATCAGCGTCACTCATCACTTGAGGAAGGAGGAAGATGAGAAAGATCGTCCTCGCAAGTGGGGGTGAGAGTAGCTGCCTCACCCCCTACTGTTTGGAGGGCTCCATCTGGCACATACATTCTATGAAAGCAATACCAACTTATGACAGGCACGAGGCACCGTAGATATACTCTCAACACGACATTGAGGCTAGACGAACAAACCTCTAGGAGGTACCCCATCGAAAGCTTCGTATGCCCTTGGGGTAGCTACAATCTACTTTAGAGCTAGTTCTAAGCATTTTTCCATATTTTGAGAGAAAATCTAGTTCTTGATCAAGAGCTAAGATCTTGTACACATTTTAAGATTACGTGAGAGTGTCATGTGGGACTATCCATGTCATAAGCTATGTGCTAAAAGTTAGCATTATTGGAGAAGTTATCCTAAAGCTAGCAATTAGGTCTTACTATTGTAAGTGCCCTTACCGATGTCTATGTGACTGCCATCGACTACACCAACAAATAGGGATGCAACAGACCACCCATGAACCTGCATATAAACTTCATTTGTGGGTTGCTCCTGACAACTCATTAAAAAATTAAGTTTACATGTATGGATTTTTTTTGACACCTCTCATCTGGATACAGCTGTAGCATCTATTTGTATACAGACACACACCTACACCACACACACACCATATTCACACCACCCCGTACACAACCAGACCTACAACTATACACAGATATGAAGATACGTCCTTGGTCCTTGGAGAGATCACCAGAAGCATTAAGGCTATGTAGAGGACGGGCACATCGCAATCCCTTTGTGGCTCTACATGCGTTGAGAGGCTCCACACAAATTTTATTATGGGGACATGCCCCGATGAGAAACGCGAGCGATCCAGGAATCGAACTCGCGTCCAGCCGTCAGCACACCAGCGACACGACCGCCCCAGCTGGCGCTCGTTCTCTACATGTATGGATTCGTGAGCTAGCCCGCTTGCATCTGTATCCGCAGAAGGTTCCTCGGCTCGCCCACCCTCACAACAAGATTGGCAACACCCCATTTACTGTGCTCGGACTCTCGAAACATGTCGTCACGTGTACGTGTCCGTACACGGATAGGACTTGATACATACGCCCTCCATTATAATGATCATACTGGGCTTACTCCGACGTCGTACTGTATCAGGTTCATGATACCTTGTCTCGTCTCCAATGATCCGACTTGTCACGTGAGCGCCCTGCCTTGTGCTGGTAGCGTAGATATCTACAGTTGTTTGTACATCCTAAACTAAATTTTCTAGTGATGTGCACAGTGCGCGTGTGTATGGGTACTGGACCCTCCCTAATATGCCGTTGTGCGTTGCGCGCCGCAAAAGGCGGGGAGAGATCCAAGCATGCGTCCAGCCCTGTACATGGTTTGGTTACAAACCGGCCCAATCCAGAAACCAGCCCATCATAAACCGTTTTTAGAGGCCACGCACGGGTTGGCTTGGTTACGGTCTAAACCGCGGTAACCGTTGTCTTCTTCGAGCAACAGCCGCCGCCGGCAGTGTTACGGCGACGAGGGGTGCGATGGCGCTCTGATGGTGGTGGGGGTGGGCGTGGCAGTGATGCTGCTACGGAAAGACGTCAAGCAGTCGGCCACCATCTTCCGCCGCAACATGTGCCACATCCGCAACTGGCTCGAGGAGTCCGCCGCCGCCGCCGCCAAGTAACGAGAAAAGAAGATGCTCAAGGAGAGAAGGTCGGCTACGGCCGCAACAGAAATAGCGGAGTCGCTGTCATCCCCTTCATGCACGATCTTCCAACAGTAGCGCAGCCACGTCGTCCTCGGTGGCTTCGTCGTCGCTGCGGGGACGGCGCCGCAGCAGCAACGGCGATGGCGCCGCTGTGGTGGCGACCAAACACTGCCGCGATGAGCTATGTTGTAGAGACCTGCTAGGATGGAGCTAGTGCGCTGCTGTTCTGCTGCCGTCTCCGCCGTGGGAATACTGCTTGAATCGATGAATCGCAACGAGTTGAATTGAACCCGGTGGAAACCATGAAACCCGCGGCTTCCGAACCGCTGGACAGCATCGTTTACGGCTTGGGCTGGATTTTGCCCAAATACCGGTTAAACCGGACCATGTACAGGGTTACATGCGTCCACGTCCACGTCCACCTGGCTCAGCTCACCTAGCTGCATCCGACTTTCGCTGTGGCACCCCATGTGGTCCAGATGAAGAGAGCATCATAATTCATCATCATCAGTCTCACTCTCACTCTCACCTCACCTCACCTCACCTCCAGCAGGGGTCAAGCGTGGACTGTCAAGTAACTATTGCGAGGCGAACATTTGCAGGTGCCTCAACAGCAGCGGCGCCCAGATTTTCCAAGACATTCCTTTTCACTGATGCAAAGGTGGGTTAAGGTCGATGCACGCACCACTGTGCGGCCTTAACTCCCGGCCCGGCGTCGCCCACACTGAAAGCTAGGCGGTGTCGGCCCACCAATCTGCGTAGGGGCACTGTCGCCACGAGGCTACACCATCTTGGACACCTGACCGATGCCAATCTATCTCGAAATGTTACCATCTTGGGGCCAGATAGATAGGATGCGAGCAGAAACCGGTGGAAAATTCGGAACTCATAACCAGCCCCTGCATTAGAGTGAGACATTCGATGGTGAGAAACTTGAACTCGAGTACGGAGTAGGGACGATCGATCGATCGCTCGCTCGCTCGATCGCCTTGGCGCGTAGAACATACATACAGTACAAACATGTAGCAAGAAGCCATACGGGCGTGTGCGTGCTGCCAAACGCGTACGGACAGCAGCTAGCAGGACGCGCAATGATGACGGACGGGCGGGCTGGCGGGCGGAAGAACGGAGCTCCCTCGCTGCCTGCCATCCGTCCCGTGGCAGCGGAGGGAACAGGGAATGGATGTCCGGACTCGCCCCCGTCCGTCCGTCAAGCCCAGCGACCCCCATCTCGCTGGCCGCGACAGCGACCGCCCGGAACCCGATCCGTCCAGTCGCGCGGGGAATCATAAATAGAGTCTTTTACGTGTATGTCATTATAAAAGTTCGTAATTTCTTCGGTGTCACTGAAAAAGTTTGGTGGACTTCAGCGCCACTGCTCTAAACTTTTTTTTTTTTTGCCCTCCATGCCACTACCATCAGATTGAGCTTTAACGGTGTCAAAGTGCAGGTGTGAAAAGTCAAAAATACCCTTATGTCTAAATATGTTATTATTTTTTTTTAGTATCTTAACGACTTCAAATAAAAAAAAACTCAAAACTAGAAAGTTGTAGATCTCGTCGAGATCTACCATTTTCATATAAAAATTATCTTTATTTAATTTCGAAAAAATATATTATTTTTCTAAGATATATTAATCATATCAAATCATATCTTTTTTTTGCGAAATTAAACGAAGATATTTTTATATGAAAATTGTATACCTTGACGAGATCTACAACTTTCTAGTTTTAAGTTTTTTCATTTGAAGTCGTTAAGATGCTAAAAAATTAATAACATATTTAGACTTAAGAGTATTTTTGACTTTTCACACCTGCACTTAGACACCGTTAGAGCCTAATCTGACGGTAGTGACATGGAGGACAAAAAAAAGTTTTAAACAATGACGCTGAAGTCCACCAAACTTTTTCAGTGGCACGGAAGAAATTACGAACTTTTATAATGACATACACGGAAAAGACTCGTAAATACGGATCATCGTGGCCCCAGCGCCCCGCGTCGCGCTCAGCACCACGGCGGGAGAGCGACGGCGCCGACGCACGCCCGCCCGCGCCAGCTCGCACTGCGCGTGCCGCATGACCCCAACCTCCGACATGGCGCTCGTACGCCACTTCTGACGGGGAGCGTGGCGCCCGAGGAGAAGAGCGCGCCGCCAGCCAGCGCACGCAAGAGAAGAGAAAGCACTCCATCGGTCGTCGGTTGCCCGGCCGACCAGACCAGACCGGCCGGCGAGGCGGCACGTGCACGGGCCGTGCGTCCGTCCGGACGTCCGGACGCATGATTGGCTCTTGAGGGCGCGTACCTTGGGATCCAGCAGTGACAGTGGATCCCATCCACGTGAGATCTTCATGGGCGAAGGGGAAGCCGCTTAATGGCGCGAGGTACAAGTAGTCTCCATGATTGGCTGGTTCTCAGTGCCCTGTCAAGTCCCGCATCACCATTACTTCGCCGAGAGCAACGGGCGAGACCAGGCTACCACCACATGGCCGCATGGACCGATATGTAATGTAACCAGCAGAGATAGACTAGACTGTACTATGTAAATATGAGATTTTTCATCCACAACTACTACCAACATGTTGTAGATTAGATATCCAAAAAGAAAAAGAGGCCACCACAAACAGCAAACCGCGTACCTGATACTGTGATGCACATGCAACACAGGAAACCAATCTTGCCACTGCTCCCTTCTCAAGAATTACCTATTCAAGACAGCAAATTCAGCAGTCAGACATTAAAAGAGCAATTCGAGCCAAAACTGAAGCGGGAATGCACAACGCACCAGCGGATGACACTGTGCGTCCCGGACAGTTATGCGCGGTGCAGTTGGACCTTTCCAATCATATATTAAATGGCTAATCATCATGCGATTAACATGCCGCCATCTTTTAAATCAAGGGAACAGCCTACAAAAGAGATCTAGCAGCCCCTACACAGAGCATGCTAAGACCGGGGAACAATTATGACGCAGCACCAACAATGATCCCCGACGAAAGGCTACAACGCCTCAAGCCGTTCCAGTCAGGAGCTTGCTTAAATCTGAGATAACACTCCTATGCACGCATGTGATCGCACGCGCAGTCCTCGCAACCATCACAAGATCTCAATCCGTGTGAGTCATGATATTCTGGAAAGGGTCACAAGACCAAACCTGCTGTCACCTCTGAAAGCGAACAAGCCTGGTCATCCAATAAGGAAAGGGTTGATGGAACCAGATGGCGAGGCAGTTCATGGCCAGAACCAGAGCAAAGAGTAACTCTTTACGGCAGACACTAGGAGGTACATGAGATACCAACTGGAATATGATGATAGATTCGCTCCAAATATAACATGGTGATCATAGCCATTGAGTTTCCGCTTCCGTAATCTGTCTGTTCATTGAATTTCCCTGAAATCATAGCCAAACATGTCCGTGAGAACATTGTTATGGGAATCAAACAACATCATGGCCAAAAGAACTAACCAATGGGAAACAAGCGACAATAATCGTATTACTAGGCATAAATGGGAAGATAAAAATGTCACTCCATGATGCCATAGCAATGCAGGATACATAGTTTGTTTTCCTAAGTGTTATAAAAGATGTACACCCAAAACTAGCCTCCAGCCATCAGAAATGTATAGTTTGATCTCCGCATGTGAAGGCTAGCTGCTCTAGTGTCGATAAAAACTATGTGTTGCATTGTTTTCCTTCCTGGAGCAAACAGAACAGGGAAAGCTAACACAACAGAAGCATGTCCTCCAAATGATTACTATTTTGATATCATTTGAAAATGACACACGCTAAAGACACTTGCAAAATGCCAAAATGAAACAGTTTTTACCAAGAGAATGCTCTGTGCAGAACTCTAAAAGTACCCTTTAAAAATTATAATCCTAGAGGCTAGTATGCTTAAACTAAAAATAAAGGGTCAAATCCAGCACATGTATCAGAGCTTTAAAAAATTTAAATCAAAGTAAGTGTTTTTTTTTGGACACCGAAGCAAGCGTTGGGCTGTTAACGACCTCTATTCTGGATACAGTATGGGTCATATGGGTGCATAGTGCATAACAAACTATGCTGAATGGCTGGTTATCATTTGCCCATCACATCTTACATAATGCTAGATGCGTGATGGCAACTGAGATACAAATAAATGTACAGGTTGTAATATTTCGATACAGCTCTTCTCAAGGACTTCTTTGAGACCTTTGAACAAAAACTTGGACAAACACATGCTACATATCCAGCAAAATTTATAAAACTAACAGGAAGGCATGCTGTATCATGTTCTAGTTACATCACTCAATGGCCTCCTGATTGTATGTCTTTTCCATGTCTACACTGCAAATAGCATCTGCAAACAGTTGCGGAACATGCATCTGAGCACAAACTCATCAACAAACAGCACCACCGAAGAAAAATGAACCATGTAGAAGTAACTTCAGTGCATGTATTTGTGATCCATGCACTTTATATATAATAACTGCACCGTCAAATACTCATCCTACATGTGTGAATGGGGAGATGTGGAAGTTACATGATCATGATCAAGTAGTTGGGGGGCCAAACAAGTCGAATATTTTTTTTGTAGTGACAAATTATATGAACCATAGCAGTTCCCAGAAATTCCCTATCCTTCACAAGCAGTGGTGGCTATCTAACTAGCCATTTAGCCAAACCTGGGATCGATGCATGATAAATAGCATTTCTTAGACCAGAACAATAATAGTAGAATTATAACTGACTGACAAAGATGTAAATCTCAACAACATGTTACAGAAAGATACCTACTTAGAAGTAAGTTATACAATTATATTTCTTTATTCATGTATCTCATATTTGAATCCTTAATATCAACAATTGATCACAGACCACAACCAACAACAAAGCCTTTTAGTCCCAACCAAGTTGGGGTAGATCATAGAACACAAGATTTAAATGCAGGAAACAAACAGTTGCAGCAGTAATAGGGATTAACCCTAAGATGTGATACTTAATGTTTCTACAGCTATGCTATCAAGATTACTGAATAAACATAGGCATAGGCCCAAGTTTCAATCAAAGGACAAAAACCTTGACACCGTATAACAACCATATACTACTCACAGAGACTTCACCACATGAGGTAGCCAAGTAATTGCATTGAACAAATCAAAAGTTAGTGAATACAAATACATCACTTCTAATCATGGACTGAGCACTGCATTTCTCGCTCCATCACTTCAAGAATCAAGACTGCACTTTGCTGAAGCTCTTATACCTACAAAAGTAATGACCTATACCTAAACTAGTTCAGCTACCAACCAGCCACTAATACCAAGCAAAAAAAACCTGGGGAACAGCATCCCCAATGCATTATAATTAAGAACCCTCAACCACATAGGTTGAGACCCCCCACCACACACACACACACAAAAAAATGGTTTCACCCTATAGGGCCACACCGTAACTACCCCTGGTGGGAGAGCCAAACTGACCACAGGTACCCCCAGCCAATATTTTCTGGGTTGCCAGCGAAGGGATTCTTTTCGGTGCCAGCTGGTGTCTCCCTCGGTTGGGCCTATTGTTAGGCAATAGAATATGCCGTCTGTGGATATCCTAGCTGCTATAGATAGCAGATGTAAATCAGGGATTAGTTGCCTAACACCTATGCCACAACTGATACCAAGAAGGCACAATTATAATGTATATCCAAAAAACTGTGACAAGAAACCAAAGAAGACAATCATATATTTCCATTTTCCAATACAAGCTGAGTGACCAAACTTGCAAGATGTCTAACCTGCTGCAGTGTGTACAAATAATTAGTTGTAAATTTCATTACAGAACCAAAAGAAAATGAATATGCAGATGATCAAATCATATATAGTCATTCTCCATTGCACGCGCATTAGTGCACATCATAATCCACAGAAAATCATCCAAGGTGGCATGGTATTCTACTATCTTAACACCAGCAACTTTATAATCATGCCTCCTGTACACTGGGGAGCTAAGTGAGTGTATAAATTAGGACTGACCACAAAATAAAATTATATTTTTGTAGTTTGAACAAACAAAGAAGCAAAGAACATGCACCTTTGAGGCAATGTTTCACATTCTTATAGTGCTGCAGATGCAGGAAGTAAAGGAACATGATAAGCATCAGATTTTTTTGCCTTCTTGCAGTTCTTTTATGGTTTCATTCAATCTGGTCTGACTGCAATTGTCCTGCTTCATGTAAATGGTCTATCCTAGATATGCAAATTCACAGCCAAGCAAATTTTGAACCAGGTTCATGCACCAGCCAACTAATTGTTATCTAGGCAAAGTCAAAAGTTCTAGTAGTAGGTTGCAACTGACAAGGCCACACAAGCATTTATGATATGATAGACCTTTTTTAAGTCACAAAAAAAAAGATATGATAGACCTTTTGTGAATCCATGACCAAGACCTCTTACAAGCATCATCCAACAGTTGTTCATTCAGTTAAGCAACAAATTTCAGCCATATCTTGTACTGACTTGTGAAAGAATGCAGCAAGTCATTTCAAACTCAACATATAAAACTGAGATATGGGCGCCAACCAGATAGGAGATGGACCTTGATGCAAAGTTATCATGAGCCTTTATATAAGATAAAACCGCTGAATATCAAGTTGGCTTCATGCATCCTCAAGTTGCAGCTTGATTGTTCACACAAATTGTTCAACTAGGCACAGATCTTCATCATTTACTACTCTAGCTCATTGTAAGACCTAACAAATATGTTAACGTCAATCAGTAACCTCATGGTCAACCCCACATCCAAATTTAATAAGCCAATCATATTGTGCGACTGCTACTTCAGCATATTTACAAAATAAGCAGCCAAACATTTATTTCCTGTTGCTCTTGTTTTGAGTACAAGTGCCAAAGAAAAAGGAGAATAGGACACACATTCAATATATTGCAACAAACAAAGAAACTAAATGATGCTTGAGTTGGTAAAGGTAATCTGTGAGGATGCTAACACAGAAAATTGATAAAGACTACCTCAACAGAAAAAGAACATAATTATAACATTGTTACAAATGTCTTAAAATTTACTCCTATTGTAAAACAGCCTGCAGGTAGAAGATAAACTTGTCAGCTTGGGTAAACCCTCTTGTAAACTTAAGCTTCCTTATTCTACTATACATGTACAATTTAGCCTCATGGATGGAGAAAAACACCAAGTCTGAAGCAATTAAAAATTTTCTATACCACAAATATAATAGAAGAAAAATTTACCAGGAAAAGAGGAGATTGCAGACAACCTTGACATCAGCGTATAAGGCACTTTTGTTGTTTATTAAAGACTCCAGCAGTACATGTGTCATAATCTACTCATCTATCAATATACATATTGCAGCTTTGTTGTTGTAGATTCAATACAACTTCCAGTAATTTGTGCAATCTGATGTGATTGCTCCCAGGGCATAGCTGCATAGCCATCTGAAGACTGAAGTGTACACTTGAGATCAGAAGCGTCGAAAGCCTATCAGTAAGTCGCTCGAAGAAGCATTGTTAACCTATATTGGATTTACCCAACTACAACCAGTTCTTTTCTTCAGTGATCCCTGGTTGATTGTATCCCTTACTTGTTCAACAATATTCCACCTTTCTGAAGAGGCGTTTAGGTTAGATACTGCAACAAGATTTGATGGTTTCCCTTGTTCCAATCTAAGAAGAGACCTGGAAGCCACATCTTGGATTTCTTTGTTGCCGTACTTAACAGAGGCATCCAGAAGTGCACCCCAGACACTAGGGCCTGGCTCCACAATCATTGATTTCACAAAATCCAAGGCACGGTAAACATGCCCAGATCGACCAAGTAAATCAACCATGCAGGCACACATCTCCTCGGTTGGATGAACCCCATGATCGTTTACCATGGAGCTGTATGTATTAAGGCCCTTCAACACCAAACCTGCACGGCAACAAGCTGAAAGAACACCAAGTCCAATTATACTGTCAGGTTTAACCCCAGAGGAAAGCATTTGATCGAACAAAGCAACTGCTTCGACACCCATACCATGAATGCCATAACCCAAAATCATTGCACCCCATGAGATCACATCTTTGCACCAACTGGTATCATCAAAGATCCGCCTTGCATAATGCAAGGCCCCACACTTTGCGTATGTATCAATCAAAGCATTGTTCAGCGACACCTCAGCGTGCATCATCATTCTCACCGCAAAACCGTGCACCTGCTTCCCCTCTGCTAAGCCCGAGAGGGCCTCAATGGCTGAGAGCACAGTGATCAACGCGATCCTGTTCGGTGGAATGGCATCGATCAGCCACATTGCCCGGAAACAATCCACTGCATCCTCAAACATACCACTCTCCATGTACCCTCCCACCATGGCAGTCCAGGAAACAACGTTCCTCCGTTCCATCCTGTTGAAAACCGTTCGTGCAGAGTCCGGGTGGCCAACCCTACAGTACATGGACACAAGGCCGCTGCTGACATGGAAGTCATCCTCCCCGCACATCCCAGCCCTGACGGCATAGCAATGCAGCTCCCTGCCCCATCGCGCAGACGCGCACGCGGGCAGCACGGCTGAGACAGTGAACCGGTCTGGCGCGCACCCGTCGCCGACCATCCGCCGCACGAGGCCCCACACGTCGTGGTGCGAGTGGGAGTGCGAGATGAGGGTGTTGTAGGTGGACGCGGTGCGCGCGGGCATTTCGTCAAACAGGCGGCGCGCGAGGCTCGGACAGGGACCCGGTGGGCGTAGGTAGAGACGGAGCAGAGAGTTGGCGAGGACGGGGTCGGCGTGGAGGAGGCCGAGGCGGAGGGCGAGGGCGTGGAGGGCGTCAGCGGCGGAGGGGAGGGACGAGGTCAGGGCGGAGAGGGTGAAGGCGTCGGGGCGGCGGAGCGGGAGTAGGAGGCGGCGGAAGAGGTGGAGCGGGAGGTGCGCGTGGGAGGGGTCCACAGAGGCAGCGAGCGCGGAGAGGAGGGAGTTGAAGACCGGCAGCGGGACGCCGACCGGGTCCGCGAGCACGGCCGCCAGTCGGGACGCCACGGACGCCGGAAGCGGGCGCATGGTGTAAACCACGGCAGGCGGCCGCGGCCGTCCAAGTAAGAGGCGGTTGGATTTTTAAAACTCCGTATTACCTCCTCGACTTTGGTCATGTTTAGTTTCTAAAAATACCTAAAAAAATTTTAGACAATACCCGTCACATCAAATCTCTAGACGTATACCTAAAATATTAAATGTAGATAAAAAAATAACTAATTGCACAGTTTATCTGTAAATGTCTTGAGCCTAGTTAGTTTATGGTTGAACAAATTTTACCAAATAATAACGAAAGTGCTACTGGAATTTTTTTCAAAAAATTTTGGAATCTAAACGAGGCCTTTTATGAAAATATATTTTTTTCTCCTGAACTTTAAAACTGAATAAACCACCTCCCTAAACTTGTAAAACCATTCGTTTTACCTCTTTGACAGGTTATAAGTAGTTTTCAAAAACTGTTTTGTCTTTTTCTTTTTTATTTATTTTGGTTGAATCTTTGAAAAATTATAGTAAATCACAGAAAAATCATAAAATAGAAAATTCAATTTTGTTGGACTCCACATGAGTAGATCTACACAACAAATATATAATATGGTATGATTTAGTACAATTTTTTTGTTATAGCTTTAGATCTATGTTTTTTTAATAATTAATTCATAGTTGCATTTTCTATAATTCAATTGTGGTGAAATTTTTATGATGGGCTAATTATTGTATGCTTGAACTATTGTAAAAATTTCATACTCAATGGATCATGTATAACTTAGTTATAAATTTATTTAGGTGTATGATTGTTAAAAAGTATTTATAAATCTATAACTAATTTATATATGATCAAATGAGTATAAAATTTTATTACAGTTCAAGAATATAATAATTAGTTCACCATAAACCTTTTATCATAATTGGACCATAGAAACTGCATCTATGAATTAATTAAAGAAAAACATAGATATAAAGCTACAACAAATAATTTATACTAAAACATACCATATTATATGTTCACTATATAGATCTACTCACGTGGAGTCCAACAAAAATAGATTTTCTATTTTATAATTTTTCTGTAATTTAATACGATTTTTGAAAGATTGAACCAAAATAAATAAAAAAGAAAAGGACAAAACTGTCTTTAAAAACCGCTTATAACCATTCAGGGAGGTAAAACGAACAGTTTTAAAAGTTCAGGGAGGTGGTTTACCCAGTTTTAGAGTTCAGGGAGGAAAACAGACTTTGCGCAAAAGTTAAGGAGGTAATATATACTTTTTTCCTTTATTCAATTCTAGTTGGGTTGGGCGAAGAATCGAGCCATGTCGGGGGATGAAAATGGAGCAGGTTGTTTTTTTCAGTGACACAAATTCCTCACTAGGGTCCAGCCCAAGTGAGGTACACCACTCGGTCTTATGATATGGAAGTTCGGAAACATAGGCCCAATGAGGTCGAGGGCACGAAGAAACCTCAAGTTGTCTTCCCAACCATGGCCCACGGTAAGGCTTACTTTTTATTGGGTTCCGGAAGCGAAGATGCGAGTATTTTCAAAGAAAAAAGTCTACGATATCTCCCTCAACTTTTACGAAAGTTTGCTTTTTCTTCTCTAAACTCTAAAACCGAGTAAACCACCTCCCTGAAATAGTTCGTTTTACCTTCTGGTCGGTTATAAGCGGTTTTCAAAGGCAATTTTGTCTTTTTCTTTTTTATTTATTTTAACTGAATTTTTGAAAAATCATAGTAAATCATAGAAAAATTATAAATAGAAAATCTAATTTTGTTGGACTCCACATGAGTAGATCTACACAGTGAAAATATAATATGGTATGCTTTAATACAAAATTTATGCAGTAGTTTTAGATATATGTTTTTTTAATTAATTTATAGCTGCAGTTTCTATGGTCCAATTATGGTGAAATTTTTATTATGAGCTAATTATTGTATAACTAAAATATAGTAAGAATTTCATACTCATTGGATCATGTATAACTTAATTAGCCCACAAATACTTTCTAACAAGCATACACTTAAATAAATCTATAACTAAGTTATACACGATTCAATGAGTATGAAATTTGTACTACAATTCAAACATATAATAATTAGTCCACCGCAAAAATTTCACCAAAACTAGACCATAGAACTGCAGCTATGAATTAATTATAGAAAAACAAAGATCTAAAGCTATAACAAAAAATACTTAAGAATACCATATTATATGTTTACGGTGTAGATCTATTCATGTGGAGTCCAACAAAATTTAATTTAATTTTATGATTTTTCTGTGATTTACTATAATTTTTAAATATTCAACCGAAATAAATAAAAAAGAAAAAGATAAAACCGCTTTTGAAAACCGCTTGTAATTGGTCAGGGAGGTAATACGAACGATTTTAAAAGCTTTGACCTGATTTTAGAGTTTAGGGAGGAAAAGTAGACTTTCATAAAAGTTAAGAAAGGTAATGTCAAGTTTTTTCTATTTTCAGATAGGAAAGGGCTATGTGCCTTTAAATTTTGTATGTATGTATTGGGTCATTTTTTTTTGAAAGACTTTATGTTTTCCACTTTTGGTAATGCTGCTTACAAGACGTCCAAATGGATGGACATTTTTGTCCAACTGTGGAATGCACAAAACATATCGGTCTGCCCACCAAACAACGCGGCAGGCTGGTGGGCCTTTTCGTCCCCTCGAGAACATTCCAGACACAATTTAGGCCTGCCCGCCCACTTCTCTCCCTTTCTCTCTGCCTTTCCACATGCATTTCGCAAGTCTTCTTCTATCTTGTGCTCTTTTCTCCCAATCTCTGTCCGTCGTTTTTCGCTCCTATGCCACCATCCTGCATCGCACTGCGCCACCGTCCTGTCCCGCGCCACCATCCACCTCTCTCGTCGCAGAATGGGAGGTAGGGAAGGCCTATGCCTGCGGCCCCATCCATCTCGTCCGTCGGTAGAAAGGGGAGGCCTGCGACCACGCCTGGGTCTACGTTGAGTCATTACTCTTAACGTCCCCGTGACTCGAGCTTGCTGGTTACCAAATTTCCCCACCTGTTAGGTCGTGGCCGCTGGCGACGTTGTTTTTCAAGTGTTTCAGGCATTTCAAACTTATATTTCAAGTATTTCATCTGAATATTGCAAAAGTAGATCCATGATGTTGCATATGTTGCAATGACAATGTATGCATGTTGTAAACATATGTTTCAAGTGTTTCAGTGGTTTCAAAACGTATATTTCAAGTGTTTCATCTGGATGTTATAGAAATATATTTGGATGTCGCATAACATGCGTGTTTCAAACGTATATTTCAAGTGTTTTAGGTGTTTCATATATATATATATTGCAAATGTTTCATCTAGATGTTGCAAAAGTAGATCTTAATGTTGTATATGTTGCTATGGCCATACACGTATGTTTCAAGCGTATATTTCAAGTGTTTCATCTATTTTTAGGCATATGTTGCAAGTTTTCAATTGAATGTTTCAAAAGTAGATTTGGAGGAGCACATGTTGCAATGGCCTCGGTGACTGGTGGATAGCGGCCTGCTGTAGCCGCCTACTGCTACTGCTAGGGCATCGTCGTGGGTCACCGTGCGGGCGCCTGAGGTCGGTAGATGCCTCCGCGGCGCACATCTGACAACGGGGTGAGGTGGGCACTCCTGCATGTTACCGCACGGCGGGGTAACGGTCCTGCTATTACGTGGGCACGGCAGGCGCGCTTCTATTATACGGGGATGGGACAGGGCATGGTAGATGTGTTCGAACGGGAGCAGCGTGTAACATCTAGTCCCGACATATACGGCCCAGGCCCACTCTGCCGAGCGTAGCAACCCGCTTGAGCTTTTGTCTTCGCTTCGCTCAAAACGGTTAACCGAAGGTTACTACACGTTCCTGGCCCTGGTATTTAAGTCGGTCTGGTGAACTCCGGATTCACGGTATGATACTAAACACCGGTTGCACAGTGTTTCGCGAGCTACGGTAAAGCATGTGAACAGTACCCTAGCTACAGTGACGCAAATTTGGCCTGGTCCAACTTGCTGCTACAGTACCAAGATTGAACAATGTCACGCCGCTACAATTCCCTGAGTCCGGATGTACAGTAACACACAGCTGTAGTGCTCGGCCCACTGCCGCGCCTACAGTACTCGACCCATACCTGAATTGGGCCCTTTTGGTCCCTGGGGCTGTTACAATCACCCCCTATCCCGTCGAATGCCAAATTGGTTTACCCTTTCGGGACATATAATCTAGGATCCTCCTCTCTTGGCCACATTTGTGTGTTCCCGTGCCGGCGCATGTGCCATGCCATGCCATGCCGTGTCCACGACGGTTCCACGCGCATGCACACATCATGCCCTCGCATCTGATCCCCACGTGCCGGTGAAACTGCGAGAGTCGGCTCCGATACCAAATGTAACATCCAGTCCCGGCATACACGGCACAGGCCTACTCTGCCGAGGAGTGGTCCCACCTGCGTAGCAACCCGCTTAAGCTTTTGTCCTCGCTTTGCTCAAAACGGTTAACCGAAGGTTATTACGCGTCCCTGGCCCTGATATTTAAGACGGTATGGTAATAAACACCGGTTGCACAGTGTTTCACGAGCTACAGTAACGTGCGTGAACATTACCTGAACTACAGTAACGCGAATATGGCCTGTCACAACTTGCTGCTACAGTACCGAGAGTGAATAGTGTCCTCGCAACAGTATGACCCTGCTACAGCCAGAGTCCGGATGTGCAGTACACACATCTACAGTGCTCAGCCCCACGTCCGTTACTACAGTACTCGTCCTATACCTGAATTGGGCTCACTTGGTCCCTAGGCTATTATACAGCGTCCAGTCGCCTTCTGCAAATGGACGTCCAGGCACTAGCCCTTTCATTTTACTTTTGTTTTCCTTTACTAATGAACAATATGTATCGTTTTAAATAATTTTTTGTCCCAGAATTGGTTACATGAAAAAAATGAATCAAACTTAAGTGATGGCCAACACGAAGAAGTTGGCATACAAAAAGGCAGCCTTTAATTTGCCGCATACACTAACAAATGCTTGAAGGTACTCATCCGATAACTGTATTTTTCTATACTATTTTACTTTCTCCATTTCAAATTGTTATTTGTTTTGGCTATATGTAACTTTACTAATGAGTACTATGTCTTGGATTCATAGTGTATGTCCATTATGCACCGTGCAAGGTTGTGGTAATGGAACTTCGATGTCCACGAAACAAAGGGGGAAAAAGAATGCTACACCTAAATATCATGTAAGGGCTTCACAACCAAGAATCTAGCCTGGTTTCTTTGTTTATTAATTAGGTGCGAACTAAGCAAAATGGTGATGCAACATTATTTAAAGAAGAGGGGGGGAAGGAAGTGATTTCTTAGGGAGTAAAATTCACCGTCGGTCCATGAACTTGGCCGGCGGTGTCATCCAAGTCCCTGAACTTTTGAAGTGATATCTATGGGTCCCTAAACTTGACAAATGATGTTATCTAGGTCCTTAAACTTTCAAGGTGATCAAAGCAGGTCCCTAAACTTGGTCGGCGTGTCTCGGTCCCTGAACTTTCAAGGTGATCACCGCAGGCCCCTAAACTTGGCAAGCGGTATCATCCATGCTCAAATGTGATCTAACCTACTCTATAAGCAGGCGTGGCACACTGATTGTATGCTACACGTGGATCTAACATGTGTCAATTAATCAATCATTATTTGCATAATACTTATCATGAAAAAATATAAATTATATAAAATAATTTACATCAGCAAAGAATAAACTAAAGTATTAAAATAATTTACAACAATAAATATATTAGATTTAAACTAAAATAGAAAATACAAAAATTAATTTAATATTTATGTATCAATAATACTATTAAAATAATATTAAAATTCCTAGTATTAAATGTTTTCTCTATTAAAAGTTGCTTCTAATTTTTAATATTATTTCAAAAAGTTTAAATAGTGGTATTATTGTTGACGATAATTAACTATCATTATAAACCGTCAACTAAACATATAAAAAGGATAAAAATATGATTTTCACCTTAGAATAGGGGTTCTACTGACAATTTCCACGATGTTTTGGTGAATTATGATTTTTCATGGATTAAACAGGAAAATGCAGGAAAATAATATCTTCCATGAGAAGGAACCCACGCCTATCGGACTTATCTCTACGTCATGGCCATGTAAGGACATTCTAGAAGACACCAGAGGACTCCACAAGGCGGCCCACCTCGACCTACTGCCAGGTGGGGCCGACCGACCCTAACCCTAGGCCGGCCAGCCTCCCCCACGCCGGCACGGCTCCTTCCTTTGCAAGCTGCCTCTACCGTCTTCTATGATGCATCTCAACCCTACGTGAAGGTCGGTTTCATCCAAGGACCACGATTGATCCCCCAGGGCTATATAAAGCGGCCTCCAGACCCCCAGGCCTCATTCAATCTCTCCAGATCAGAACCTCCAATAGAATTAGAAATCATAGAAGAAGGATTGAAGAGCCAGTGATCAAGAAGAAAACTAGTTCTCCCTCTAGTTTAGGAATAGAATCTAGTCTTGAATTAGAACTAGAAGAGAGAGAAGAGGAGGAGATTTAGAAGGAGCTCCAGCCTGTCGGATCTTCTTCAACATTTTGTACCTGTGGATTCAAGTTCTTTAAAATCTTGCATCTAGATCTCTCTGGTAATCAACGTCTATTTTCAAGTTATTCTTATTGTTCATATTGTTCTTGAGGTTTGTGACTCATTTGAGTACTTTAATTCTAGTAGCGCTAGGATTAGAGGAGTTAGAGGGTGTAAGCGCGGTGCTTAGACTTGATAGCTCATGAATGTACCCTATATTATGGATTTCAGTGGTAGTTCACAAGGGTGACTCTTATAGCCTTGTTGATTCTTCTATAGCCCAGTATTCTGTTTGTAGGACTAGCAGGATAATTTATTGGTAGGAGAATTCATACTCTGCTTATGACCTCCTATGACAATTTCCCCATCAAGAACACTATTAGCATTTCATACTTGAAGTAGAATTAGACAACCTTAGTGATCCCCTCTACCTTCAAAATTCTCAGTCCTTGATAGCTACTCAAGGATTAAAGTTTAAGACTTAAGAAGACCATACTCTGTTTCTTTGGGTTCGATATTAAAACTGGGTCATCTTGGTGAAGTGCTACATCAGTAGACGTTATCTGTGCGCTTGCGGATAAAGTAGAATGTGCATTAATTTATACCAACAATTATAGAAGTAACTTTTCTCTATTATTAATACTATAATACTATACTACTTTTAATAGTAGCATTATAGTATTAGAACTTTTAATAATAGTATTATAGTATTAAAAGTTTTAATAATAATGTTATAGTATTAACAAAAGAGAAAAGTTACTTTCTATAATACTGCTATTAAAACTTTTAAAATAATACTAAAATTAGAAGTAACTTTTAATAGAGAAAACTTTTAATACTATAGGTAAGGTTTAATATTATTACATTTGGATAGGGATGATATTGTCTACCAAGTTTAGAGACATGCGGTGATCACTTTGAAAGTTTAGGGGCCGGGATGACACCGTCTGCCAAGTTTAGGGACCTGCGGTGATCACTATGAAAGTTTAGAGACCTGAATGATACTGTCTGCCAAGTTTAGGGACCCACAAATATCACTTTAGAAGTTCTGGGACCTAATGACATCGTCGGCCAAGTTCAGAGATCGGCTGTGAATTTTGCTCTTTCTTAGATAAGAAACTACATCTACATGAGAACTAGGATAAGAAGAATACGTAGGTAATAAATAGAGAAGTGGTCCACTCGCAAGCATGGAACACAAGTAGCCATTTTGCCGCTCCTGGGTGGACGAGGTGGAGGAGGAGGCACTACGCAGCTCTAGGAGGTCCTCCTTCCTCGAGCTACCACCGCTGGCGGCCTCCGCTCATGCTTGCCTAGTCCACCGCTCTAGCTCACTCGACCTAGATGTGGAGCCCTTTGATGCCTCACCAGGGATGCGAAGAGGCTGCTCTTCATCGACTCCGAGGCTTCCTTCGACGACTCTGACGCACCTCCCTCATCTAGTTGTGGCAAGTCTATGTTACCACGGTGCTAGAGTCATCGCTGCCGGAGGCGGGCTCGGCCTACTCCAAGGGATATGCATTGCCCTGCCACATGGTCTTCATAGCTCCTTCCCTGGTGGCTTGCTTCGGTCGTCGTTCACCCTCTCGCATGTCTGTTGAGTTGGAGGCAGATGGCTTTCGGCAAGTGCAGAGTCATCGTTGCTAGCGCCATGCTGCATCGCTGTGGTGGCCTGTGCCCCAGGACTTTGTGGGCAAGTGCTTCAATTGCTTCGCCACTGACCACATCAGTACCGACTGCGCGCTCCCTCCCAAGTGCTTCAACTATGACGAGGTCAGGCATCGGGCTTACGATTGTCCACTCCTAGTCGTTGCTCGCCGCTGTCCTGAGGGTGAACACGATCGTTCGTTGGGCCGTGCTTTGGGCCGTCATAGGAGTGCCCAGAGGCGAAGGGCCCCCACCACCCATCAGGCTTTGTCAGTGGATACAGCTTTGGCGCATTCGACATCCATGGGCCATGATCATTTTGTGCATCTAGTCTGCATGCCGCAAACGCCAAACAGTCACCCCTTACATGTGGACAACAATGCTGGTGGTGACCGAATGGTCGACGAGCCGATCAGTGGGGAGCAGGCTGACACGCCAATGGGTGGGGGACCACCGTGGGCAACTGACGTGCCTGCCGTGGGTGCCTTTGCTGATGGTCGGGTGGTTGCGGGTGTTGTCACGCCGAGCCGAACATGCCGCGTCATCCTTCCTAGGTACCGTAGTCCCTCCTACATAGGGCTCAGGAACCGCCGGCATCTTCGTGAACTCACGCTAGGACGCCTCTACTCGAGTTGGCTATTGTTCCTCACACCCCAAAGTAGTAGGCGGCGGAATATGCACTATCTATGGACTTGGTCACGCTGGTGCTCGGCACTTGTCCGCCGGTCTCTCCGGTAATGGTGCTAGAGCACCTCGGTCACCATTACAGGATCACGGAGGATAGGGTCTCCGTCCATCACACAAGGCTAGATGACTTCATCATCCGCTTCTCTTGGGTTGAGGATTTGTAGCTCGTCATCAACTCTGCGCTGCCAGGGGGGCTCACCCTTCACCCTGCGCTAGCGGCGTTGGAGCCGTCTGTTCATGGCGTCAACCAGCTCCTTTTGTTTCAAGGTTCTAGTGGGTATGAAGGGGATTTCGGTGCATGCACGCTCCAAGGAGGTCGCTTAGACCATTCTTGGTTCCTCTTGTGCTTGGGTCGACATGGCCAACCCAGAGGCATTAGCAGCCCCGAACGACGAGCGTGAGCTCTTCGTTGTGACATGGTGCGTGCATCCGAATCTCGTCCTGGACAAAAAGGTCATGGCAGTGCCCAAGAAAGAAGAGGAGCATGACAGAGGACCATCGCTGTTTCTTAGGCCACATGAGATCATTCATGACAAGGTCCTGGTGCTTCATTATCTGGTCAGTCTCTGAATCATCGAGTTCCAGGACTAGTGCACACCGCCACCATCCTTCATGAAAAGCCCTAGTTTAGTTTTGGTTAACTGATGAAACCTAGGACTAACCTTTGATCTAAGTGTGTAAATTAGATGAGGTAGTCCAATCCAAGTTGTGGAGCTAGATGATGGTCATGGTGAAGGTGATGGTCACATGTGATGATGATCAAGTGCTCAACTTGGAAAAGAAGAAAGAGAAAAACAGAAACCAAGGAGATCAAGGCAAATGTATCAAATAGTTTTTTCTATGATCAAGACACTATAGAGAGTGTGATCACGTTTAGGATCGATAGCCGTACTATAAAGAGGAAAAATCTTTGGCTCAGTGGTTATAGAATACCACTAGGTGACATGATTCTTGCATATGTATTTAGGAACCTAGTGTGCTAACTTTGACCCTTGTAGAATGCTTTGAAAAATGCTAACACATGTGCACACAAGTTCTACACTTTGTGGCTAGCAAGTTAGAAGCTAGGGTGAAGTTGTTGCGAAGTTAGAAAAAGAAAAGGAGAAGGAGGACAGTGACCGGATGTAAGGGACCTACATGTCTGGTACTAGACCTAGCTGACTGGGAGCTTCGCAACACTGACCGGATGCTGCACCAGACATAGGGTCTGTGTCTGGTCAGTGGTTCCAGAGGAGGCGCTGCTTGGCCTCGTGATCGAACTTTGGCGGCGGTGGGCGACTAGACGCGCAGGGGGTGTGTCTGTTCGATGCTGACGTACGCTGGTGTCATCCTCCTACACGAGCCGTGTGAGGACCTGACTTGGTGGCACATCCGGTCAGTTATGACCTGGCACGTCCAATCACAAAAAATGCACTCTAGACCCTCTCTATTGATGACTAGACCCAAGAGTGGTCTTCGTCCGGTTAGACGCAGAGGCACATCCGGTCGGAGGCTAACGCGCACGTGCAGAGGTGCGTAACGGTCGTATTTGGACTACATGACATGGCACTCGATGGTTGGCTAGGAGGAGCTACCAGACTCAGCAATCTGACACAGGGGTAGCGTTCGGTCAGTGTGTCCGGTGCCCCTTCAACAGCCTAATGGCTCTTTGAGCTTTAGGACTTTATAAATAGATGGTGGCTGCTTGCAGCTCACTCTCTTGGCACTTTGACATACTTGACATCCTTATGAGGTTAAGAAAACATCTCCCACTCATCTCCAAAATTATTTCATCATCATAGTGAGATTGAGAGTGATTCTAAGTGTCTTGCTTGAGTGATTGCATCTAGTGGCACTTGGGGATTGTTGTGGCTGCGGATTTCTTGTTACTCTTGGTGGTCACTGCCACCTAGATGGTTTGGAGCAGCGGAGGAGCATTGGCATGAGTTGGTGATTATTCATGGCCCTCTCCTAGTGATTGTGAGGGGTCTTGTGCCTTCCCCGGCAGAGCGCCAAAAGGTAACTCTAGTGGATTGCTTGTGTCATTAAGTTACCTTACTTGTTGGTAGGTTTTTATAACGCCCTTGTGGTGGGCTAGGTGTGTGATACCTATTAGCCACCGAACCACCAAGTGTTGGTGTTGATGGTTGTTAATGTCAATCATAAACCATAAATATAACCTGCATATATGCTAAATTCCATCACCAAACATAGAAATAGGGGTTTAAACTAATAAATTCTATGAGTTTTGGTGAATATGTGAATGTATAAGGATTTATCTAGAAAACGAGCAAGGTAGACCCAATCGTTTTATTTAATCATGTTTATCCGCGACGTAAACAACTCAAGAAGATTCTAGAAGACACCTGAAGACGCACCACAGAAGCTTGGGCCAAACGGCCACAAAAGTGGGCCAACCAACCTGCTCCGGAGCCTGCTCACCCTCCGTCGCCTCGTATGCATTTCCAAGATCTGCACCGTTGATTTTAAGATGGTTATAGGTTGGTTTATCCAACGGTGATCGAGGGAGTTGACGCGGATCGATGGTGTGGCGATTCCTTGTTCCCTACTCCACCTTGATTCCTTGTTCCCTACTCCAGCTTGATTCCTTGCCCCCTACTCCACCTTGATTCCTTGCCCCCTACTCCACCTCGGCCTATATATAGTAGCCCCTACCCCCTCCTTGGAGGCATCCCTGAAACCCTAATTCATATCCCTCATTCAGATCAACACACCCTAGGAGGATTAGGTCTAGAGCTCTCCAATGTAGTAGATTAGTAGTTCAAGAGTGAGGGTCGAGTTGGGCTCATGCTCAAGTTTCGGATCTAGTCTTGGAGGCTCGGTAAAGTCTTGTATCTTTACTTCTACATCGTGTAAGACTTATTATCAATTTATCATATTCTTATCTACATGGCTATGCTTACTTTGAATATATATCTTGCTTAGTTATGGTTATCATTACTCTTATGTATGGGTTCATAGAGTGCTTAGCCTGCTACTTTAATGATTAGGCTAAGTAGCCGAGTCTCGTGTAAGCATGGTGCTTATACGATGCTATGCCTGTGCACCCTATTCTCTAGTTGGATGATAGCAGCGGGAGGTGATAGCCCTGTTTATCCTTTGTAGTCCACTCCAAATTAAGCAGGTTCTTAAATTATTGGACCGTAGTCGCGTCAGTAGAGTTATCTATTGTGGGTGCTCTACTGTCTAAGTGGAATCCCGAAGTGCACAAGAGTAGAGTTAGTCTTAGCTATAGTTAGATGTATATATTCTTTGACCATGTAATAAGAATGTCTCAAGAATCTACCTCACCCATTGTTCTCCTGAGTTAACTTGTTTATAATATCTTAGTGATTTATCCCCCGAGTGTCATTAAGCATTACTCCTATAATTACATTTATCTCTATCAATGTTTTACCACTGATAGCCTACCACGGGGGTACCAGGGATAGTTGTTCAGGCTTTAGCGTATGCAGAACTTGACGGTTAACACTAGAGATAGTCGATTTATACTAGTTCTGGCCCTCGTGATCGAGTAATAGCCTTTACGTCTAGTCGGCGTTAGCCTTTGCGTTGGATTGATTGTTATGATCGTCTTGTTACAGGTTGTGCCCACATCCTCTCTTTGTATAGGTAGAGACGGCTATGGTGCAGTTACAATCCTAGTCGAATCCAAAGAAGGTGTCCTGATCTAATTATAGAAGGTACTTTCTATTAGGAGTCCGTCTAGTTTGGCCTATTCTACTTGGAATCGGCGTCGTCTATCATCACACCTCTCTTGTCTAGCGATGGGCTAGGCCAGGGCCCATTGCAAGTAATTGTTCCGATGAGGAACCCTGTGGGTCTCATATTGACAAGCCCCAAGTGTTTCATGGTTCAACTCAAAAGCCTCCTTGCTTCCTCAAGTTTTATCAGGAGAAGCAAGCCTGATCTGGGTTCTTTCGAAGAGAAACCTTGAAGTTGTCTTTTCTGAAAAAATCCTTGAGTGATGTGTGCATTTTCAGAGAAAATAGCACTCACTGAGTGTAGCCCCCAAGCCTCTTGCTATTTGGAACAAAAAGATAGAGGGTCTTGAATCTTTCGAGCTAAAAAACTAAAAGTCGCTCCTGAGGATATGTACCTTGCAGCCCCCGAGCCTATGTCTAGGTTCTTTTATGAAAAGAACTCGGACGAAGGGACCTTTTGTAGCTTACTCAGGTAGTTGGAGTCTTTTAATGTCTTTCTGCCAGAGGTAGTTGTTGGTTGGCCGTTGTGTAGTATGAGCAGCATAGTCACGGGTCTCATAGTACTAGAATATTCCTTTGATATGCCATTCTGGTGCACTGTAGTTTCTCATGTGGTGACTTTACTGTTCTGACTTTTTGTCACTGCTCTAAACCCTTTTTCTGTTGACTGTCAGGTTGAATCTATTGGTGAACTTGGTCTATGTACACTGCTCCTTAGTCTATAAATATCCTCCTGGAGAGCTGTTGTAAACCAGCGAAGTCTTGGTGTAGAGCTTGAAGCTTGTAGTCATGAATACAATGGTTTTTGAGGTAGAGCAGCCCTCGGGCGTGAGTTGGAATCTTGTATTGCTTGTAGTAGATGGAAGAAGTCTTGTGATAGAGATTAGAGGTAGACTAATCTCTCAATGGTATTATGCTAGGTAGTCCATTCTGGTAGATGGAAGAAGTCTTATGATGTGGGATACGTTCCCCCATCCAGCAGCTCTGGTTTGATCCTTCCATTCTGCCTCGCGACTGTCCGGTGCAGAGCAGCACCTGATCTAGCATCACATCAGGCTTGGGTTGATAGATGCCTCTAAGCCTCACCTGGCCCATGTTGTCCCACTATGCCGCTAACACCAATCTTGGATGCACTGCACTCTTCCTTTGAAGAAAATAGTGTAGCCGAGTAGAGCATGTTCTGCCAAGTAGCAACTAGGAGCACGTAGTCGTTTCTAGAGCCGTATTCCACTGGGTTCCTTGTTGCTACCTTGTTCGTTGTAGTACTGAGTTTGATGGGTCTTGTAAGATCTGTAATCTTGTATCCCTTGAAGATATTTGTAATGGTAAGAATCTTCTTAGGAGGTTGTCTCTTGCGTCTACTCAAGTACTTCTGAATGCTCTCTGAGTTGTTTCTAAAACTTCTTTGCTTATATTTTGAATAACTTGAGGTAGGGTGAGTGTTCTTTTACTCTCATCCAGGTTTAATAAACTGGGATAGGGCGAGCATAGGTTTGGTCAGCCTATTTACTCTCATCGGGGCATTCTTCTTCCTCTTTCTTCACTTTTGCTCTTGCCTTCCTGCATTCCAGCGTTTGCAAACCCTAGCATCACTCTCCAGAGCATCGTCGCCGCCACTGCTCATCCATCACTGCCCGTCCGCCACTGCCCGTCCGTCGGTCATGCACCCTAATCTGGGAGAGCGTTGCTGTTTTATGGGCAAGGGAAAGAACTCAGGTGTATCGAGTAGCAAGAAGATGACTGAGGTGGATGAAGATCAAGTTCTTGAGGTGATCGAGAACAAGAAGTTTCTCGCCATGAGGGCTATGGCGTCTTCCTGGCCTATTCCTTCCACCATGGAGGAGCAGTTGGAGGAGTTGGCAGATGAGGGATTGATCCAGGATTAGGGTCTTGCCGTGTGAAAGGTGCCTGGAGAGCACCGGGTTCCTTCTCTCAATCCTGGTGAGATTGTTCTTTTTCTTCCTTTTGTTCGCGCTGGTCTGTGCCTTCCAGCTTTTGCTTTTCTACTTTTGTTATTTCCTTGAACCATCTTACCCCAAACAGGGTTCTTCACCTTTCTACTTTTGTTCATTTCTGTGAAACCTTCCTTGCCATCCCCTCTTCTATTACCCTTTTTCGCTACTTCTTTCGTTTGACGTTGCACCCTAAATCCAACAATACTTCTGTTCTTGGTGGGTGTGGTATCCAATTTCACCAAAACAAGCAGAAAGAGTTCTTTGAGTATACTCTTGTTGATTTAGTGAAAGATTGGAGAACTATGTGGTTCTACGCTGGCAATGTGTAGCCTCCCCTTGCTGTTCAATCAGATGCTAGGCCGATCGTCAATGATTGTTGGGAGATGATACTGTTGTCAGCTGAAGACCTTAAGAAGATCAAAGATCAAGTTATTCCTTGAATGGATTAAGGTTTTGAAGCAACAGGGTTTGACTGGGTTTGGCATCATTGCTAGCTACCTCCATCATCGGGTTGAACCCTTGAAGGCGAGGGAGAGTTATGGCTTCGAGTATGCTGGGGCCGAGGATCCGTCTCGGATGTTTTCGACTCATGAGCTGATGGAGGAGGAGATCTTGGAGCACCTCCGAAAGATCTTGAAGGGTGTGAGTGTCATCCCGCTTAGGGTCGATGAGTGCACTACTACAAATCCGCCCCCATCTATAAGTTTGTTTTTGTCTTGAAAGTACTTTTCTTCTCTATTTTCCTGGCTCAGGCTTGTAGATCTTGATCTTGGTTGTTTGTAGAAGTGGGGGCAGAACTTTGATGACATGCCTTCACTACCTTTGGAGGACAACCCTGATGGGGTTGGAGAAGGCAGGAACCAGGGGGCCGTTACTAGGACTAGTGAGCCCGGAGTTGCAGTCATCCTTCTAGGGGTTTCTGTGGGTGAACCTAGATTGCTATTTGCGGATTATGTCCCCCTTCTGGTGGCCTGAGGTACCTGATCTACTGAGAAGAGGGCACGGGTGGATGGCTCTTTTGTCAATACATGCCTCGTACGCTGAGTACCCATATTATAGGTAACATGCTCTTAGGTGAGCAAATCATTGCTTATGTTTTGCCTTTCCTCTCTGGTTTCTTTCTTTATCTGAGTTCCCTTGTTTGTTCATATGGTACTTTGGTAGAGCTACATGAGGATGAGGAGGAAGACAATATCACGACCCTTATCACCTGTTTGTAAGTAGTCAAAATATCTATCCATGTTGTCTGTAACGATCCAACTTATTTACCCTTGGTGATCTGTCTTCTTTTGTCATGATGATTCGATTTCTTTTGTTTGTAGTTGAGGATCGAGCTAGGGTTTTGGTGGAGCCATGGCGCCTGTTTTTCCAGCCTTAGTGTAGGCATGTGGTGATATCTTATCTTCTACCATGCCTCTGCCCAAGCCATCTGGTTGGCTCAGAGGTATTGGCTTAAAGAAGAAGACTGCCAAGTAAGTTATATCGACTTGTTCGCCTGTCTTTCTACTTTGGGTCTTTTTTTTCTCATTGAGGAGTTCTTTTATACTCTATAGGTCATTATCGATGCCTTTCCCTAGCCCTCAACCAGGTTCCTCTTCTAGCCATGTTGAGTCTGCTCTCGCGGTCAGCCCTTCTCTGCCCGCTGGGTCTCAAGATTCAGAAAAGACCATCAGTACGGCAGTGGCGGTGGAGGTGAGGACCTTGGCTGAGAAGACTTTTGTTGACCAAGTTGAGTCTGTCCGGGTTGAGGAGAGCATGACCATGGCAAAGTACCCGGTTGTGACTGCAGTTGGAGATTCTACTGCCTTGGATACGACTTTGGTCTTGGCGTTGACTTCTTCGCCATCTCCTTCCCTAGCTGGTCAATTTGTAGATGACCAGCATCTAGCAAATGAGGTGGTGCAGAGTTTGATGCTACCCATCGTCTGTCCAACTTGTCCGCCACATGGGCAAACTTGACGGCCGACATGACTTTTTTTGGAGAGCTGCTTCAAGTAAATGCCTTCTCTTTCTCTCTTCCTTTCTTTTTGATTTGGTGTCCTGGTTTCTTCTCTTTCTTACTTTCCTTCTTCTTTATGTAAGGCCTTTTCTTGGGACCAGTCTAGCTTCTTTGGCTCAGGTGAGGTCAAGAAGAAGCTAGTCTTCGAGGTGAATCACTTGAAAGCAGAATTGGTCATCAAACAAGTTAATCTTGAAGCCGAGCGTCAGGGACGTCAGAATTCAGAGGAAGTCCTTCGCACTTAAGTTGCCAAGTCGGAGAAGTGGAAAGAGGATGCCCTAGCTGCTTTAAGGACGCATCCAAGAAGTTTGACGGCCTCAAGAGGGATTTTGAAGGTGTCCGAGTTCTTCTGTGCTTTCTTTTTTTTCCTTATCTATTGGTTTTCTAATTTTTGTTTTTGGTATCGTTAGCTCTTCAAAGGAGCAACAAGAAACTCTCAGACGATATTGAGGCCATGAAGGCGACAGTCCAGTCTGAGTACAATCATACTGAAGAGGTAACCGAACGTGCTGAGGACAAACTTACCCCTACCAGGTTGATTAGGCGTGGGGCTGACCGAGATCTTGTGCAGGCTAAGAAAACCATAGAGACCTTACTGGCAAGCTGGCGGTGGCTACGAAGAATTGGAATTCCTTGTGGCAATCTTTCTGTTCGATCGCCGACCTTCTTCGAACTCTGGCGGATGATGGGCAGTCATGGGGTCAGTTTGTCCCGCTAATCCCTACTCGCTTTTAGCAATTTGTCAAGAAGTGCACCCAAGTTTGTACCAGGAATGTCTTGGCCTAGGTCTGGGTTCTTGCTTCAGTTGTTCCTTTGGCGAAGCTTGCAGAGGATGCCGAGAGCCAAGAGTACTTGGATGCTATCGAGCAGGCGAAAACCTAAGTTGATGAACTGGCCAGGAAGATTGCTGAAAATCTGAACATCAATATTCCTTCTCCTGATGATAGCTCCTGACCTCATTGTAAATAAACTTTGTGTTCAAGCTCCTTGCTTGTAGAGTACATTTTTTTGTTTGTAAATATGAAACTTTATGTCTTTTAATGCAACTTTTCTACGCCTTGTTTATTCTTCAAACGAGTTATCCAAGTAGTCGATCTTGGGCTTGACACGTATCGTAGCGTGTTTAGCTAAGTGATGTATGGGGTTCATGACTTAGAGTGCTTTGAGCATGATGGAGCGAGTGTAGGCTTGGTAGCCTTTTTACTCTCATCCGAGTTGATTGACTCGAGATAGGACGAGCGTAGGCTTAGTAGCCTTTTTACTCTCATCCGAGTTGAATAACTCGGGATGGGTCGAGTGTAGGCTTAGTAGCCTTTTTACTCTCATCCAAGTTGAATAACCTAGGATAGAACGAGTGTATATATTCTCATCTGGGTTAAATAACCTAGGATAGGGCGAGTGTTAGTCTACTCTCATCTGGGTTGAATAACCCAGGATAGGGCGAGTGTATGTTTATTCTCATCCAGGTTGAATAATCCAGGATAGGGCGAGTGTTCTTTTACTCTCATCTAGGTTGAATAACCCGGGGGTAGGGTGAGTGTTCTTTTACTCTCATCCAGGTTGAATAACCTAGGATAGGGCGAGCGTAGGTTTGGTCAGCCTATTTGCTCTCATCTGGTGTTGGGAATAACCCAGGATAGCTTGGTTTTGTAAGACAAGTGTTGGTGATGAAAATCATCTTTATTATATTGATCATGAACCTTGATTACATAATATCTTGGAGAAAAATCTATCTCATGTCCTTAGGCATAGAATCTTTGTAACTAACTCATGTGCCATGAGTTTCTGACTGGTATGCCATCTTCGGTCACCAACTCGTATGATCCTGGCCCAGAGACTTTGGTAATGATAAAGGACCTTTCCATGGGCTAAGTATTTTCTGTCATCCATCTATTTTCTAAATGTGGTGAAGTACCAAATCTCTGACTTAAAGGGTACATGGTTTGGTGTTTTTTGTCATAGTGGCGCTCAAGCCTTGGAGATAGCGAGCGGATTATAGAGTAGCATTGACTCTGACCTCTTCTGTGCTATCTAGCTCTAGTCTTCAGGTGTGTTCAGCCTCTCCTTCATCATATTGCTCTATCCTTGGTGATGTCCATATCAAGTCTACTGGTAACACTACTTCTGATCCATAAACTAGGAAGAAAGGCGAGTACCTAGTGGCTTTTCTTACTTGAGTTCAAAGCCCCCATACTACTTTAGGCAACTCTTTGATCCACTTGGAACTGCAGTCTTCTAATTCTTGGTACAATCTAGGCTTCAATCTAGCTAGTATGAGGCCATTTGCTCTTTCCACCTGTCTGTTAGCTTTAGGGTGGGCTACTGATGCATAATCGATGCTGATACCGAAGTCTTGTGCCTAACTTCTGAATTCAATAGCTATGAAAGGAGAGCCTAAATCCATGATGATTTGGTTAGGCATGCCGAAATGATGCATGATGTCTTGGATGAACTCGACTGCCTTGGCTGCGCTGTACTTGACAAGTGGTTTGTACTCAATCTATTTGGAGAACTTGTCAATGGCCACAAAAATATACTTGAAACCACCCTTGGCTTTCTTGAGGGGCCGTACCTGATCCAGCCCTCAACAGGAGAATAGCCAAGCCGACGGGATCCATATAAGATTGTGTGCTAGGACGTGAGCTTGTCTTGCAAACATTTGGCAGCCCTTGCACTTTCTCATGAGTTCTATGTCTTTTAAAGCCGTTGGCCAATAGAATTCAGAACGGAAAGCTTTGCCAACTAATGTTCTAGATGCAACATGATTACCAAAGCATCCTGAGTATATTTCTCCTAAGATTTATGTGCCTTTTCTAATGAGACGCATTTGAGAAGTACTCCTGATGAGGCGGCTCATCTGTGGAGTTTGTCCCCTAACAAGACATAGCTCTTGCTCCTTCGAACAATTTGGGTAGCTTCCTCTTTATATGTTGGTAGTTTATATTCTTTGATATAATCGATGAAAACCTGAGTCTATGATGTGGTGATTACTAATATTTGGTTGCTAGGTGCTTGGAGTTTTGGGGTTATCTCACCGAGTTGTTTGATAGAGGGAGCTGACAACTCTACGAACACACCAGGTGGGACCTTCGCCTTGTCCGATCCTAGCTTGGCAAGGATGTCTGCTACAATATTGAATCACGCAAGACATGTAGAATTTCTAGTCCTTGGAAATATTGCTCGAGTTTGCATACTTCAGCACAGTATGAATCTATGTTGTCTTTGGTACAGTCCCAATCTTTGTTGACTTGGTTGACAACTACTGCTAAATCGCTGTAGATGAGTAGTCGCTTAATTCCAAGAGAGATAGCTGCCCAGAGTCCATGGATATGGCTTTGTATTCTGCTTCATTGTTTGTAGCTTGATAGAGGATTTGAAGAACATATTTGAGTTTTTTCCATCTAGAGAAATGAAGAGGACACCTGCGCCAGCTCTGCCTAACTTGAGTGATCCATCAAAGTACATCTTCCAGTGGTCGAGGATGGTTTCTAGTGTTGGTTGTTGGATTTCTGTCCATTTTACTACGAAATCTATGAGTGCTTGAGACTTGATGGCCTTACGAGGAGTGAAATCTATGTTCAGTGCCCCAAGTTCAACTGCCCACTTGGAAATGCGCCCAGTTGCATCTCGGTTGTGTAGGATGTCTTCGAGTGGAAAGTCAGTTACCACCATGATCTTGTGACTATCAAAATAGTGCTAGAGCTTGCGAGAGGTGATCAGAAGGGCGTAGAGTAGTTTTTGTACATGTGGGTACCTGATCTTTGAATCTGAAAGTACCTCGCTAATGTAGTAGACGGGTCGTTGTACCTTGTATACATGCCCTTCTTCTTCCCTTTCTATGACAATCGTTGCACTGACCACTATGTTGGTTGCTGTGATGTAGAACATCATAGCCTCATGCTTCTTTGAGGGTGTTAGAACGAGTGAGGAAGTGAGGTACACCTTAATCTTTTTGAAAGCATCCTTAGCTTCCTCAGTTCATTCAAACCTGCCTGTTCTTTTTAGCAGTTTGAAGAAAGGTAGTCCTTTTTCGCCGAGTCATGAGATAAAGCGATTGAGAGCCGCCATACAACCTATCAGCTTTTGCACATCCCTGACGCAGCGTGGAGGACCCATCTCTATTATAGCTTGGATTTGCTTATTGCTGGCCTCGATCCATGATGACTAACCAAGAAACCAAGTATTTGTCCTGATGGTACACCGTATTTGGGTTGAGTTTCTACTTCCACTTCTTTAAGATCTTGAAGATTTGTTTCAAGTCTTCAATTAGCATCTCCGTGCCCTTTGTCTTAACTACTACATCATCAACATAGGCATCTATGTTCTCGCCAATTTGCTCACCTAGGCATATTTGGATGGCCCTTTGATAGGTAGCGCCAGTGTTTTTGAGTCCAAAAGACATGGTTTTGTAGCAGTAGGCACCAAACGGTGTGATGAAAGAGGTTTTGCTTTGATCTTCTTCTCCTAATGCAATCTGTTGATATCCTGAGTAGTAGTCAAGAAAGGATAATAGAGCAGATCCTGCTATTGAATCAACAATCTGGTCAATGTGCGGTAGCCTAAACGAGTTCTTTGGGCAATGCCTGTTGAGATCCATGTAGTCAACGCATGTGTCGTTCAACCGTGTTCTTCTTCTATACTAGGACTGGATTGGCCAACCAGTCGGGGTAGAGAATTTCCCTTATGAACCCGGCTGCCATCAATTTTGCGATTTCTTTCTTAATTGCTGCTTTCTTGTCGGGGGAGAAACATCATAATCGTTGCTTCATAGGCTTGGATCCTTCATTAACGTTGATTCTGTGCTCAGCCAACTCTTTCGAGACACCTATCATGTCGGCCGGCTTCTAAGCGAAGATATCTTTGTTATCTCAAAGAAATTTGGTGAGCACGAGTTCCTATTTTGCAGAGGTTGACATTGATGGTCGCTGTCTTAGAGGGATCACCGGTGCCCAGGTCAATTTGCTTGATGTCGGCTTCTTTCGGTGGTGCAAGGCTGCTAGGCCTCTTATCCAGGATCTCTAGCTCTTCTGTGTTTATTTCAACTGCAATAGTGGCTCTCTTCCCTTTCGCTGGCTGCTTGTGCCTTGGCCACAATTTGGATTGCTTGAACATCGCAATCAAAAGCACACTTTAGATCATCTTGGAGAGAGAAAGAACACCGTTGGGTCCTGGCATCTTAAGCAAGAGGTACGGGTAGTGTGGTAATGCCATGAACTTGGCTAATGCTAGTCGCCCAAGGATGGCGTGATATGATGATTCGAAGTCTACAACATCAAATTTGATGAACTCGGTACGGTAGTTCGCGAGAGTTCTTTCTAACAAGTTCTATCCCATAGAAAGGGACACTTGTTAGAGTAATCATCCTAGCAAGTTCTAGTCCCATCTTACTTAGCGTATCTAAAAATATAATGTTGAGTCCAGCTCCTCCATCGATCAGCACCTTTCTGATGATCATACCAGTAATGGTTGGATCCAAAACCAGTGGGTAGTAGCTGGTGTTTCCTATGCTAGTCCATTGATCATCTCTTGAAAACTGGATTGGATACTACGACCAATTGAGGTACCTAGGAGTAGCTGGTTCTGCTGCCATGATGGTTCATAGAGCTAGTTTGTCTTGATGCTTGCTCCTAGAACCCGGGACTCTGGTGAAGATTACTGCTACTATTCCTTAGATTTTTGAAATCCCTTATCTTCTTGATTGTCTTCATCATTCTTCTGGTTATCTTCTTTTCTTTCTCCATTATTGCCCTTTCTTGTGTATCGATCAATAAAGATGCGACAATCTTCGGTCATGTGACTTCCGTTCAGGTGCCATATGTAGTGCATATTTTCAATGTCATCAAATTTCCTAGGCTTGGAAAACTTCTTTGCATTGTTTGCTGCAGCCATAGTGTTGTTGGGCCTACATTTTCTGACTTGATGCCCATTATTTTGATGATTTTGTCTATCAGGGTTGTCCCAGTTGTTCCCATCTGCAAATCTTTCTCGGGTCTTCTTCGCAGTGATCGTCCTTTCCACCGTGTGCTTGAATTCTTTGTTGCTTTGTGAATTCTCTTTGCAGAAATCCTAGAATTGCCACTTGGCTAGAATCTCGTAGGAGAAAGCTTCAATGACCTCCCATTTAGTGACGTCGTGTACTTGAGCACGCAACTCGCCGAACCATCGATAATAATCCCTGAGACTTTTGCCTCCTTTATGCTTGAGTCCTTTTAGTTCCACATGAGTGATAGGGTGTGTGGTGATGCCTGTGGAATTATCACAGAAGGCTCTCTGCAAGTCCTCCTAGCCCCTGATTGATCCTACATTTAGCTTGTCAAACCATTGGAGCGGCATAGCCTCTAGTGCCATAGGGAAGAAGAGTGCTTTAATGTCATCATCACCACCAGCAAGCTCGATTAATTGAGAATATATTCTGAGCCACTGCTTAGGGTCAGTCTTGCCATCATACTTGGAGTGGTTGGACGGCTTGAATTTATGATGTTATCGTATCGAAAGAAGCCGATTTGCGAAGCAAGGGAATATGTCGGGTACTCTAGCTTCCCTGTATTCAGACTCAGCTCCACGTTCTTGCTAGCTGTTGATTTGGTGCGAGTAGTTTCATGGAGCTAAAGGAACTGGTGGTCTACTCCTGTTATCCCTTGTTTGTTCAACTCGATTACTTTGGTTCTAATCTTCCCTGCTTCCTTTGTTGCCGCTTCCATTTGGACCTAGCCTATCGAAAGCAGATCTCCATTGACTTTGGTTATCCTGCCTTTATGAATTTGACCTGGCGGGTTGTTTTGAACGAGCCTTTCCGCCTTGTATCCATGTGGCTGTTGATCAGAGAATTTCTCTAAGGCGCTCCTGTTCTACATTGGGATGAGAGATAGCTTCAAGTTCTTTAGCCAATTCTTGAATCTTGGTGTATGGAGAGTTGTGTGTCCTCCCGGTCGCACGCCTTTCATCTGTTTCTTGTCCTGATTTTCACCTATTGTACTCAGCCAGGTTAGATTCATATCTAGCCTAGGCTTCTTTGTGTTGCCTGGCACGACGTCGGCGTCCCTGCTTCATCTTGTTCCTTCTCTCTCTGGCTTGCTTCTAGCTCTTAGTTTCACTTTTGTGTCCCTTAGCAAAAGGTGATATATTGGATTCTGATTCATCTGATGATCTGACATCGGGTGCTTTTGGAGGGATTAATGCTGATCGGGGATGACGAATCATGAATACTTCTAGAGCATGAACTGCTTCATTGTTCACACTAGTTTCTATATTTTTAGAGTTGTTTAGCACTTCAATGAAGGCTAACATCACAGATTGAATCTCCTTCTTGGTACGGTAGAAACACCATCGAGCCAACTAGCCTGGTACTGTCATCTTCGGGAATAGAACCCAGCCAATGGACAATGTAGTCTTTAGATGTTATAGTTAGTATGAGACCTTCTTGAGCCCCTATGAGCGGTACCCCTTGTATTGGACTGGTTGATCCATGAAGTAGTGCTTGGTAAGATGCAGCCATGTTGTTGAGTCCAAGTGGGAAAAGATCTGGCTTCTTGAAGGAACTCTGAAGGAATCCCGAGTTGAATTCTTGATAAGTTGACACTGCGTTCAGGAGCCCCATCGGAAAAGAACTCGGTTTGTCGTTGAAAGAACTCAAGTTGGATTTTGAGTCGGATGCTGAGGCAAAGTCCGAGTTGGAGTTAATTACCCATGAAATACGAGTCAGTTCAGACGTCGTGAGCTACGAGAATTCCTCGGCAAGTTGGTCCACCAGCGTTGTCGAGTTGGAGTGGCCTCCGTGAAGTCTTGAATCTATGAGGAGGTTGCCATCACCGTCTGCCTCACAAATCCGGGATCCGAAGATGAAAGTTGTTTCCGCCAGGAAGATCATGTTGTTGAAGTCCGTCAAGCTCTCGGAGGCAAATCCACCGAAAGCCCCTACCTAGTGCGCCAGCTATCGATGTTTTACCACTGATAGCTTGACACAAGGGTACCTAAGACTATTGTTTGGGCTTTAGCGTATGCATAACTCAATGATTAACACAAGAGATAGTCGATTTATACTGGTTCGGGCCCTCATGATCGAGTAATAGCCTTTACGTCCAGTTGGCGTTAGCCTTTGCGTTGGATTGATTGTTATGATCGTCTTGTTATAGGGGATGCCCACAACCTCTCTTTATATAGGTAGAGACGGCTATAGTGCAGTTATAATCCTAATCAGATCTAAAGAAGGTGTCCTAATCTAACTACAGAAGGTACTTTCTATTAGGAGTCCGGCTAGTTTGGCCTGTTCTACTTAGAATCGGCGTCGTCTATCATCACACCTCTTGTCTGGCTGTGGGCCAGGCCAGGGCCCATTGCCAGTAATTGTTCTGATGAGGAATCCTGTGGGTCCCGTATCGACAATCCCCTGCTCTAGCTATATTGGTATGTTAAAAGATACTCCTTTGTTAGTTGTTAACCAATAAATCTTTACTCCATTGTTTCCCTATGGTAAAATATAAATAATGATATCTAGAATACTCTCGATAAAATGCTACAATGATATTTTATGCACTTGCAGAATCCTTCATATTCTATTTGCATTAATAAATACCAACAGTTGGTCGACACAATAGGGACTAGCGTGCCAGCAAGCATGTGAACCTCGGTAGAAAAATCATGTGTCATCTTATGGTTGGATTTCTCCCGGTGATTGAATTGATATTCATCTTGTGATTGGTTCATTACTCTATATGGCGGTATAATCACCCTACTCACTCCTTTACATTTCTTACAAACTAGTTACCAAGCTCTTTAGTGTAGATAGTCTTTGAGAGCTTGTTAGTTTGGTTAGTGTGGCTCTTTAGTTAGTCTTTGAGAGCACACTAGCTTAATGAGTAGTGACTTAGCTCTTGTGTGTACCTAGTGATCATAGCAACTAGAATTGTTGGGATAGGTGGCTTGTAACCCTTGTAGAGCTAGAGCAAAATTGCATTACACTGTTTGTTGTACTAATCAATGCTCTAGTGCTTTGTAGAGTTTTAAATATGCTATTCACCCTCCCTCTAGCCATATTAGGACATTTCAAGTGGTATCAGAGCTATGGTCACCGTTTAATTGAAGGCTTAACAACCTCGGTGTCAAATTATGGCTCAAGTTGTGTTCAACCATGTGGGGGGCAAACCACTGTTCTTTGATGGCATGTGCTATGATTATTGGAAGAGAAAGATGAATATGTATCTTGGTTCAATCAATGATCAAGTGTGGGATGTGATCAAAAGTGATTATGTGATCCTTGATCCTAACAATCCCACCAATCAAAACAAGGCAAACAAGCAATGCAATACAATGGCTCTCAACACCATCTACAATGCCATTGATTCCAAGGTGTTTGAGCAAATCAAGGATTGTGAGAACTAGTGAGGTGTGGAAGAGATTGGAGAAAACATATGAGGGCACACCAGCGGTGAAGAGTGCAAAGCTATATATCCTCAAAGTCAAGTTAACAAGCTTCAAGATGAAGGATAATGAGATGTTTCATCAATTGCAAGTGATTGTTAATGACTTGAAGGCATTGGGTGAGAAGATCAATGATGATGATGTCTCTCATCGGTTCTTGATGTGCTTACCTCCAAGATTTGAGATGTTGAGAATGCTCATCATAAGAGGAGGATTGAAGCAACTAACCCCTAACCAAGTACTAGGTGATGTCATGACACAAGAGACATACCATGTGAAAAGGGAGGGGGTTGATAAGAATGAGAAGAAGGAAGATGAAGACAAGAAGAAAAAGAGTAGCATTTAAGGCTAGCTCATTATCCATAAACAAGGACAAGTCCAAGAAGGAAGAATCAAGTGAGGATGAAGATGCTAGTGACATTGATGATGATGCCATGGCTCTCTTTGTGCGCAAGTTTAGAAGATTCATGAAGAAGAAGGGCTATGGTGCAAGAAAGAGAAGAGACAACAACAAGAGCAAAGAATATGTGAAAAGATGCTATAAGTGTGAGAGCCCAGACCATGTTGTAGCGGTTTGTCCCTACAATAATGATAATGATGAGGATGAGAAGAAGGAGAAGAAAGAGAAGAAGGAGAAGAAAATGACCTTCCAAAAGAAGAAGAAAGGTAGAGTCTATGTGCTTTCATGGGATAGTGATTCATCATTGGTGGAGAGTGACTCTAGTGATGATGACAAAAAGTCAAAGAAGAAGGCATTTGCAAGCATTGCTATCAACAACAAGCCTTCTCTCTTTGACACTCCATCTTCATGCCTCATGGCAAAGCCTACCAAGATAATATATGATATGAGTGATGATGATGATGATGAGGAGTACACCAAGGAGGAGCTCATGGACATGTGTGAGCAAGTACATACTTGCTTTGAGATGAAGAGAAAGGAGTGCAAAGAATTACGCAAGAAGGTCAAATCTCTTGAGCAATCCTTTGATGAGCTCAGTCCTACTCTTGAGAGACTAATGGAAGCCCATAAGAAACTTGACAAAGCTCACTCAAAGCTTGAAAAAGCTCACTCCTCTCTCCTCGACCAAGTCAAGAAGGAGGAAGCTAAGAAGAAGCAAGTGATTGTGTCATGTGATGTGGGATTAACATGTGATATTCTTGATGAATCTTTTTATAAGCCCATTATTGTTGCTCCCATTAACCCTTCCTGTAGCACTACTACTTCTGCTTTACCTTTGAGTGATGGTTTCACTTGTGATGCGTCACTAATGGTGAAAAATTAGACCCTCAAAAAGGAGGTCAATGAGCTCACTCGCGTCTTAGGCAAAGCCTGTGGTGGTGAGGACTACTTGCTTATGTGCTTGGGTAGCCAAAGAAGTTCTCTCTATAAAGAGGGATTGGGCTATACCCCCAAGAAAGGCAAGGCGGCCTTTGCTCCTCACAAGACCAGTTTTGTGAAGAACAATAGTCAGTTTTGCACTAGTTGCAAGCATGTTGGTCACAAAGAACATGATTACAAGAATAAGAAATCACATGCTAATGTATCCTCAATTAGATTTGTTCTTGTTACATGCTTGTTAAGGGTGCAAATGGTGTGAAGGCTAAGTTCATTGGTGCACCAATTGTGGCTCAAAAGAAGAAAGCCATTTGGGTACCAATGACCTTAGTAACTAACCTTCAAGGACCCAAGTAAGTTTGGGTACCTAAAAAGAATTGATCTTCTTTAGTAGGTCAATTGCAAAGCCGGGGGAAGGTATTGGGTGCTTGATAGTGGGTGCACACAACGCATGACTAGTGATTCAAGAATGTTCAATTCAATCAACACAAATGAGAGCAATAGGGTTGATAGTATCAGATTTGGTGATAATGACAAAGGCAAGGTCAAAGGTCTTGGTAAGATAGCAATATCTAATGACTTGAGCATTTCCAATGTGCTACTAGTAGAGAGCTTGAACTTCAACCTATTATCAGTAGCTCAATTGTGTGATCTTGGTTTCAAGTGCATATTTGGTGTGGATGATGTAGAGATCATAAGTGTAGATGGCTCTAACTTGATATTCAAAGGATTTCGATATGAGAATCTATACTTGGTTGATTTCAATGCTAGAGAAGCTCAATTGTCTACTTGTTTGCTCACTAAGTCTAGCATGGGTTGGTTATGGCATAGAAGGCTCGATCATGTTGGAATGAAACAATTGAACAAGTTGATTAAGCATGACTTAGTAAGAGGCTTGAAAGATGTCACATTTAAGAAGGATAAGCTACGTAGTGCATGTCAAACCAAAAAGCAAGTTGGTAACACACATCCTAAGAATTAAGAGCATGATGAGTACATCTAAGGCATTTGAGTTGTTACACATGGACTTGTTTGGACCAACCACAGACACTAGCATTGGTAGAAACAAATATGGATTTGTGATAGTGGATGATCTTACTAGATACACTTGGGTGTTCTTTCTTGTTGACAAGAGTGATGTATTTGCAACCTTCAAGACGTTCATCAAGAGAATACACAATGAGTTTGAAACAACCATGAAGAAAGTAAGAAGTGACAATGGTAGTTAGTTTAAGAATACAAGAATTGATGAGTTATGTGATAAGTTTGGAATTAGACATTAATTCTCGTCCAAGTACACTCCACAATGAAATGGCCTAGTTGAGAGAAATAATAGAACTTTCATTGACATGGCAAGATCAATGTTGAGTGAGTATAATGTGAGTTATTTTTTTGGGCCGAAGCAAACAACACGGATTGCTACTATAGCAACTGCCTCTATTATCACCCCATGATGGAGAAGGCACCATATGAGCTCTTGAATGGAAGAAAGCCCAACATTGTATACTTTCAGGTTTTTGGTTGCAAATGCTACTGTCCGCGTCTGGTCCCACGAGGGTCCTAAGCCAACGAGTGAATCAGTGCTGCGTGTCCCTAATCTGGATGGTGATGCAAGGAGAGTACACGGGGGTTTATCCTGGTTCGGGCAAAAGAAGGCCCTACGTCCAGCGGGGGGAGAGTATTGTATTTTCTTGCACCTAAGTGCTTGTGTAGGGGTTACAAGCTGTGAGAGAGGGAGCCAATCCTAGGTCTTAGAGAGAAAAAGTGAGAGTACAAAGGAGATTGCTTGAGATATTGATCTTCTACGGTGGGATGGTGACTGGTTTTTTTGCTTTTTCCATCCCCCTTTCGTAGAGTCCCCTGCCTACCCTTTTATAGGGTCAAGAGGAGGCAGAGACGCCGGGGGATGCCTTAGAAGTGAAGTTTTGTCGAGCGCTGTTGAAGCCGCTGTAGCGACGTGCTCCGAGAATGGCCGGCCATCCCCGGACACCATGGTGACGTAGAGGATGAGACGGTGAAAAGCCCCCGAATCCTGTGGCATGCGGGCCTTGCTTCCTTGTTGACCGGCGGTTGGTCGAGGCCGGGTCGAGGACGGGTCGAGGTGGGTCGACGGGAAATGGATAAGGCCGAGTCCCGGGAATTTCGGGGTATGTTACTCATCGTATTCTCCCTCGAGGGGGATCAGTGGCAGAATAGTGCTCGACATGGCGTGTACAGTGACAGGTTTTCACCGCCCATCTCGGGATGGGCAATAAAAAGTGAGATTTGACACTGGTACTGCTTCCATGCCGGTTATTGCTATAGCCAAGGGGGTAGGAAGTGGTTGGCGGTTGCATTAAATGCTTTGACTTTTGTCTCAAAGTTGGTGAGTGTGGTGGGTTGACCGGCTCGACCCAGGGTCGTGCGAGTCAAAGATTTCTCGGTGGTCGAGGTGTCCTGTCGAGCGAGTCTCGTGCGAGTCGGAACATGGTCGAGGCATTCCGTTCGTTGTTTTGGCTCGTTCCGCCTTCGTGGGCGGAGCCTTTGGCGTGGTTTTCTTAGGGGCTTGTCTTTCTTAATTGTTGATTGTGGGTACCCCTTGTTTAGGTACCTGACAGTAGCCCCCGAGCCTTTGGGTGAGTGTGGCCACTCTTGCAGAGGCTTAGTGAGTTATGAACTGGAGTCGTAGCGTCGTTGCCTTTCCGGCGGGTGCGTGTGAGCGCACCCACCGGGTGTAGCTGTAACACCCCTGAGTGTTAAGCATGCATTAACATTCTAAAGCATGAGCATCAGCATCTCATACATGTTTATCATCACATGCAATATAAATTCACTTGAATTGAAATGTGAAAAACATTGGTTTAAACCAAAATGGTTGCATTTGCTTGCTAGAGTTATAGAACTTGTTTAGCTACAATTTTAGATAGTCTAGAATTTATTAACATGATTTTTGGAGCAACTTTTGTATTCAAAATCTCCTCAAATTTTGCTTTTTAAAATATTCTAGAAAAGTGAGTTTTTATTTAAAATTTTAGCTTTAAATCATTTATTCAAAATCTATTTAGAATTTTGAAAAGTGCCCTAAATAAAAGTTGTAGAGAATTAAATTTTGAACAACTTTTATTTTGGGGACAACTTATGAAAATGTATTTTTCATCTTTAAAATTCAAATTTGAATCAATTTAGAAAATCTAGAATTTAAATTATAAAAGAAAAAGAGATTTTTGGCCTTAACGGGCCGCCGCCTCCGCTTCGGCCCGCTTGCGCAAGCCGGCCTGGCCCGTCTCCCGCGTCCGCGCCTGCCCGCGCGCGTGCGCACGCACCGTGGCGACCGTGGCAGAGCATCGCCGCCCCGTGGCCGCCATGCGCCGGCGCCGCCCTCCGCGTGGCCGTCCTCGATCCCCGCGCGCTCGGCTCCTTGGCAACGCGCCCGCGCCCCTGCTTCCTCCCTCTCCCTCACTCGCTCTCTTTTTCGCCCGCAGAGAGAACGCCGCGCGCCCCGCGTCCTCTAGCACGCTCGCCGCCGCTGCCGCTTGCTCCATAGCCGCGTTTCGCCGCCGGCGAGCCTTCTCTGAGCGATTGCTCGCACGTCACGCTCCACCATTTCCTCCTCTCCCCTGAACGCACCTCCGCCTCCGGTCAGGCGCCATTTTGCGCGTCCCGCCGCGCCACCATTTCCGGCCACCGCGCGCTCGTTCCGCCCCTCCGGCGTTCTCGCCCTCTCTCGACCCCCGCGCGCTGCGCTCTGGTGGTGGCCATCTTTCCGCGAGCCTTGTGCGCCCGATCGCCGGTCCCCGCTTGGCCGGAGTTGGCCGTTGGCCGCCGGCGGGCACCGCTCCGCCGTGACGTCGTGTGCACCGGCATCGCGCCCGTGCCCCGCTCCCCCCCTCTCTGTCTTTCTTGGGACGCAGCGCTAGTGGGCCGCGCCATCGAGCCGGGCCGCTCGTTTCCTCACGCGGGCTGCCAAAGCCGTTTTCGGCAGTGGGCCACTGGAGCTCGCAGGCCGGCCTGTTAGGCAGAAAGGAATAATCGGAAATTCAATTTTTATTTTCTTTTAAAAGAAGAAATGTTGGGAAAAATGTTGTGTATCCGTTTTAGCTCCAAAAATTGTGAAACAAATTTTGTAGTGTTTCTCTTGAGTAGATCTACAGTTTAAAAATATTGCATGTTAGTTTTGTAATACTTTTCTGTGTATAATTATTTAATCTTTATAATTGCTAATATATTAGAAAATGTGTAGTAAATTAAAGAAAGGTCAGAAAAATATGGTTCCTGTTTCATTAATCTTCTTTAGTGATGTACTTTCTAGGAAAAATGGTTATGAGGCATGTTCTATGAAAAATTATTGCAGTTTAGTTCAAATGCCTTTAATTGATGATTTTTGTTATTTTTGGTAGAGAGCAAAAATTGTATAACTCATGCATGTGGTAATTTTTGTGATGTGCTTGTTTACCGTGGATAACATAGGAAAAATATGAAATCTATTGTTTGACACTTTTTTCTAGTATGAAGTATTTTCATGCTCATTATTATACTATAGCTTGTTTATTTTGTATAGATAGTTTTACTTATTCAAATTACATGAAATTTTTGTAGTATACTATTGGTAGTTGGAGTGTGCTACTGTAATTTTTGTAGATTTTTACCTACAACAGAAATAGATATTGATGTGTAACCCTAGTTTAAATAGGAAATAAAAGTTTATTCTTTATCAGTAATTAAAAGAAATAAGAAGTGTTTGGTGTATCTTTGAAGCACCAAACTACCTTGCTGATGTTACTTGGTAGGATAAGGTATTAGGGTTTGGCAAAGTGTAGCAACAATTGTGTGAGAATTTTATGCTACCTAGTATAAGAGTAGATGACTTGTTTTGTGGCACATATTCTTGGATGATGTAGACTACCTTGTAGAAGATGTTGTCTGTAATCAATACTATTAGTTTAAGTGCTCATCTGCATATCATGTCATCATAGCATTCCACCGAATCCTATGCACCGTCTACATGGTTGCTTATGCAATTGCATCATACAGGATCGTAGGAGGAGTCGCAGGTAGCAGTGCCGGAAGATCAGACTTGGACCGATCAGCAAGAGCCCCAGGCACAGGAGGTGCCCGAGGAAGAGGAACTAGGAGAGGAGTTGCCCGAGTGCGTAAATCACCAACCTCGCTTGTTTGAAAGAGGCAAGCCCCGAAGCATTCTAAGTCTCCTACTTTATAAAAGCAATTTTTATATATGAGTTTTATATATTATTGCATTAAGTTGTAGGAGTTGAGTGAAACCATTATTGCATTTATAATTATCCTTGTCCACCTGGATACCTCTTTACCCTGTTAAGTCAGGATCGAATAATTGCTTAGCCTTGCTTAGACCGGTAGAAGTCGGGTGATTTCCAGTCACCTGCGAGATATAGGTGAATACCTGGTTATGGTTAGCTATAATTGTTATCATAGAAAGTAACCAAGTGTTGATGAATAAAAGGGAGACTGGGCGGAGTCTTATAGGGTTTTGGACTATAGTGATTCCGTCTGTGTCGATTAAGGACCGATCGTTGCTCGTCCCTCTTGTCATGTTGAACGCATGCCTCATATTTAGCTGGCCGAATAAAGTACCTTTCGACCGCGAAGCTAGTGACACTATTCGAGCCGGGATAAACTCGGATTGGTAGACTGGTGCTGAAGGGGGTATGACGGGGACGCGAAGGGTGAGCCCAAGGTGCGTCCTGGCAGTCGGGCGGTCCCTGGGTAGTGTGATACATGACTATTATCCCGTGACTACTTGGAAAGTGTCATTGGTGATCTAAGCGACCCTGACGGGGGAAGCGTGGTTTGTGTGAGGAATAAATCACCAGCTGGTTAGGAATCGATTCGAATTGCCATCGCTCCTGGATAGTGAGCACTTGACTCGAGCTACAGCATCATAGTAACAATGATGGAACCCGGATGGTTATGTGAATGATGTTGGAAATACTAAACCTGATATGGTAACGTTTCATGTTAATGGTTAATCAAGTGATTGCTCTAGCATAGGTGCTGACTTAGACTAATCAGGTATAATTAAGTGGATGCTTATAGTTAAATGGTTCATAACTGATAACTTCTGCTTTTCGCAAATGAGTCAAGCCAGCCCACTTTATAAAGACCTTGCATACTCCTTGGTGTCTTTTATTTCTGTTTTTGACGGTTAAGTCTAGCTGAGTACCTTCTCGTACTCAGGGTGTTGTTCCCATTGTTGTTGCAGATAGCCAGATGTACTATGGTTATTGCATCAACTGTTTGTATCCGGCGATAGGCGACAACTAGGACCAACGGCAAGGGTCACTCCGTTCATCTTATCTCATGTTTTGGTGGGCTATGACTACCTGCTGGCACTGTAACTGAACTAAGTCTGTGTGTGGTTTAAAACTACTTGCTTCCGCTATGTTATTTTGTGCGCGTGTTGTAATAACTTTTTATTCTGAACTCTGATGTATTCAACTCTTGTTACAAACTTTCTATAGCATGTGACTATGGCTGCTAAATCAGTACGATCTTGGTTGTATGTTGGTTGGTTTGAAATCCCTCGTGATTTTACGGAATCTCAGGTTGTACGGGCTTAAGTTTGGTAAATTATCTGCCTCAGTGGAAGATTGTCTTACTTAATCTCGTATAATCATGTTGATCCGTTACAGCTGGTATCGGAGCATGGTTTAGCATGTACTGTTCACATGGGTATTTAAAACAAAACTATGTTTAAAAACGAGTTTTAAAACTTAAGAGTGTGCCAGTGGTCATATCCTTTATGCCCAGTAAGGATTCTAGGTGGCTTATTTAAGTACTGACTGGGGGGTTTTGCATCATATTTTAATTCGTCGCTCATACGACGTGCTATTGTATGAGTGCCATTCACTTGTGTGGTAATGTATGGATCAATGACCTCTACGCCTTGGTAAGTGAGAGTTGTGAGAGCATGGTCGGACACACTGCCGATCTAGGGAAGTGCTTATGTGATGCGGAATTATTTACATGTTTTACACATGTTATATGAAGGTATCCTTTGTATTGGGGTTTTCCGTCATGTGGTGACGATGCCGTCAATAGGACGATGATTCGGGTAGTTGCTACCGTTATACTCGTATCTGGGGATACATGTGAATCGAGTAGCTTACTTTACTACTTTCTTGCATATTTTCATACTGTGAGGTTTAGGCTGAAGTGACTTTCTACAGGTACATAACAACGTTATCGAGTAGTACGCAGTAGCTACGTTTACGAGAGCACGTTGTATGCCATCGTCTATACCGCTAGTAATTGTTGTTTCTAAGTTTGTAAGGACGTACGGAACGTGCATGCATCATATTGTGCATTTCATTCATGGCATTGTTCCTCCCCTTATAAGTTGATTATCTCATTTTGATAAAAATGACAACTTAAAAATCTATTCTCACTGCGGTACTAAAATTTTGCTATAGATGGCACGCACCAAGCAGACAGCTTGCAAGTCCACAGGCAGAGTTCCCCGTCATCAGCTTGCTCCACGCACTCATCAGCGTCACACGTTCCTTGGAGAGTTTGGGATGCCTACGCTCTTGTGGAGAGTGCTCAGCTACGTAGGCTATCCGGATGGAATGGAGCCCCGCTACTTCTGGGCAAATGAGCAGTTGGGGGAAGGTCTTTTGGTCACTGTGGAAGCAGTTGTTCATCCCAGAGGTGATGGTTCTGAGTGGACTGGTTGGCGTTATGAGTCAACTGGCAGGACCGCTGAAGAAGCTGCTGAAAGAGCAGCCTTTGGAATACTGAGGGATACCATGGATTGCTTTCCCTAGGAGTTGGCTGCAGCGATTGTTGGAGTCTTTCCAAGGGGAAACCCCTCCACTGACTCATGGCAGCAGGCAAGAGGAAGGTCCCGGGAGATTAGTACAGCAGAAGCCCAGAACAGTGATAACCCCGCCATGAGTGCCATGTTCACAGTGATGAAGGCCTTCGATGGAGTGGAAGGTAGTCTGCGACGTGTGTCTGGTGCTCTTGGTCAGGCTCGTGACGACCGACGTCAGCTTCAGAGGGATCACGACGCCGAGATTGAGAGGCTCACTGCAGAGATGGCTTAGTTGACGCGTCAGAGGGATCAGGCTACCTAGAGGACTGGGGTCTTTGAGGGAGACGTACGCGCACTGAGAGAGCAGGTTGGGCGTCTGACCACCGCCAACCAGAACGCTGAGCACATGTTGACCCATGTGCTCTATCAGAGGAATGAAGCCTGGTCTGTAGAGAATGTTCTGAGGGCTCGACAGTTCGACCTAGAGCAGCAGCTAGCCAATGCAGAGGACTACAATGACAACCTGCATGAGGAGGTTCATCGACTGAACAACCAGCTCTACCCCTATGTTCCTCCTGGTGCGGCAGAGATGGATCTGGATGAGGATGAAGATCCCGAAGAGCCCGAGGCACCCGCTGAGGATGACGACAATGCTGTGGATGGCAACCACGCCAACATCTCCGACTTAGACAGCGACCACGATGAGTAGACTAGTAGTTGTTGCGCTAGCTACTAGGGTTTGGCTTGCTTGATCTTTTGCTTAGTTGGCACGTTGGGCATGTCTTTATGAGTAGAAAGATTAAGGCCTTGATGTAATGTTGGAAAGCTTGGATGTGGTTGTGGTGGTATCCGAACGTCAAAAGTCTAGTGTATGTATGCTGGCAACTTGGTTGTAATGGACGCGAGGTGTGTGCCTTAGTAATCTAATTAGTGATGTTGTGTTAATTGAAATGACTTATTATGCCCCTGTTTTATTGTATGAATTTATTCTCTCCAGTGAATTCAGTATGACATGATTTCTCATTCACTCGCAATTTCTACGACATCACCTAATAATTACTGTTGCTGAAATATGCAGATGCCGAACACTCGCCGTACCGTGTATGATGCCACTGAGGCTGGTGGCAGTGCCACTGGAAATGAAAACCGTGATCCACCACCGCCTCCTCCTCCACCGTACACCGCAGAATAGTTCTTCGCACAATTCCTCGGAAGTCAACGCAACATGGAGAACATGCAGCAGAATATGGAAGCAGCATTGCGCAGTATTGCGGATAACACCCGTCATGGAGTAAACCCGGGTGGGCATGAAGTAAACCAGTATAGCAGCTTCAAGGATTTTATGGACACCCGTCCACCAATCTTCAAGGAAGACACTGAACCCTTGGATGCAGAAGAGTGGATTAACACAATGGAAGATAAGTTTCATGTTTTGAGGATGACCGAAGTGTTGAAGACCGAGTACGCAACTCATCAGCTTCAAGGTCCGGCAGGGATGTGGTGGAAGCACCACCGCACCACTTTTCCTCCCCATGCCCACATCACCTAGAGGGAGTTCACCGAAGCGTTTCGTGGAGTGTACATTCCACCTGGTCTGATAGAAATGAAGCTCAGAGAATTCCTAGCACTGAATCAAGGCACGAAGACTGTGACCCAATATCTGCATGCATTCAACAATCTGAGCCGATATGCTTCTGACATGGTTAATACTGATGCCAAAAAGATCGCCAGCTTCAAGAGATGACTGAATCCCAAGATGATGAAACATGTGGGTACCAACATAAGGATTGGTTTCAATGACTTTGACAGCGACTGCTTGAAACAAGAGAAGAACAACAATGTGTATGCTGCGTCCAAGACTCGTAAGAGAGCTTTAGAGTCAGGTCCGTCCTAGCCTAGGGCCCCGTCTGCAAATCATTCCACGTATCGTTCGCCTGCCCCGGGTGCAAGGTTTAGGCCACCCCAGCGGAAGGGTCAGAATGCCTAGCAACCTCAGAGGAACCAGAAACCATTCAAGATGGCATTGCCACAATCAAAGTCAGGACAAGGCAGTTCATCTGGAGCTGCGACTCAAGTAAAGGGACCGTGTTTTAACTGCAACCAACCAGGGCACTTTGCGAAGTTTTGCCCCTATCCCAAGAAGCAACAGATGCAGTACCAAGCTCGTGTGCACCACACCACCGTTGATGACATCCCAGAAGGAGAACCTGTGACAGATGGTATGTTTTCTATCAACAATCATCCTGCAATAGTATTGTTTGATTCCAGATCATCTCATTCCTTTGTGAGTCAAGCATTTGTTAAGAAGTATGAGCAAAAGATAGTTGAGTTGGAATGTGCTTATCGGATCAGTTCAGCCGGGGTTGATCTGTTGACAAATCAGATAATCCAGGGAGTAACCCCGAACATAGCAAACAGACAATATAAGCTTAATTTGATAGTCATGCCAGGACTAGTTTTGGATGTGATCATGGGAATGAACTGGATGAATAAGATGAGAGTAGTAATTGATGTTGGAGGAAGAAGTATTTCTCTCAAGGAACCTAGTGGAGAAGGCACCTTCTAGGTGATCCTACCTCGGAAAATAGATCTAGCCAATACAACTTGTGCCATCCAAACTGCTGTGCTAGCCAATATTCTAGTAGTATGTGAGTTTCCAGACGTGTTCCCAGAGGAGTTACCTGAGCTTCCACCAGACCGAGATGTTGAGTTTGCCATTGAGTTAATTCCTAGAACGGCACCGATATCAAGAAAGGCCCTATCGGATGCCTCCTAATGAGTTAGCCGAGTTGAAGAAACAACTCCAAGAGCTGTTAAAGAAGGGTTTGATTCGTCCCAGTTCGTCGGAATGGGGATGTCCTGCACTATTCATGAAGAAGAAAAAGGATAACTCCTTACGTATGTGCGTGGACTATTGGCCATTGAATGCTGTGACCGTTAAAAATAAGTATCCTCTACCTTGGATTGATATCTTGTTCGACCAATTGTCTAAAGCCAAGGTGTTCTCTAAGATAGATTTGAGATCAGGGTATCATCAAATCAAGATTAGGCCACAAGATGTACCAAAGACCGCGTTTTCTACCAGATATGGTTTGTACGAGTATCTGGTCATGTCCTTCGGATTGACAAATGCTCCTGCATACTTTATGTATCTGATGAATTCCGTCTTTATACCAGAGTTGGTTAAGTTTGTGATTGTGTTCATTGATGACATATTAATATACTTAGAGAATGAAGAAGATCACGTAGAGCATCTTAGGATTATCTTAACTAGACTCAGAAAGCACCAGCTGTATGCTAAGTTTAGTAAGTGTGAGTTCTGGCTTAAGACAGTTCCTTTTCTTGGTCACGTGTTATTTGAAAGTGGAATTTCAGTAGACCCTAGTAAGGTACAAGAGGTCATAGACTGGAAGTCACCAACCAAAGTTCATGAGGTTCGAAGTTTTCTTGGTTTAGCCGGATACTATCGCCGCTTCATACCGGATTTCTCGAAGATTGCCAAGCCAATGACAAGTCTGCTACAGAAGGATCATAAGTTTGCCTAGACAGAGAAGTGTGAGGCAGCTTTCTGCACCTTGCGGAAATTACTAACCACTGCTCCTGTTCTGGCACAACCAAATATAGAACAACCATTCGATGTGTTTTGTGATGCATCTAAAAATGGGTTAGGATGTGTCCTAATGCAAGATGGAAGGGTCATTGCTTATGCCTCACGTCAATTAAGGAAACATGAGGTTAATTATCCTACACATGACTTGGAGCTTGCAGCAGTTGTGCATGCTCTAAAGATTTGGAGACACTACTTGCTGGGAAATGTGTGTAATATCTTTACGGATCACAAGAGTCTCAAGTATATTTTTACTTAGTCTGAGTTAAACATGCGACAGAGGAGATGGTTAGATCTAATAAAGGACTACAATCTGAATGTGCACTATCACCCCGGGAAGGCTAATGTGGTAGCAGATGCACTGAGTAGGAAATCACATTCTATTGCTATGCAACCGTTGTTCAAAGAGGGGTTCAATTTATTACATCCTGCTGTGTTGCATAATATTCAGCTCAGTTGTACCTTGGAGAACAAAATCATTGAAGGTCAGAAAGCAGATAAGAGAATATTTCATATCAAGGAGAAAATGAAGAGGAAACCAACCAAGCACTTTAGAGTGGATGACCAAGGGGTGTTATGGTTTAAAGATCGCCTAGTAGTACCCAAGGATCAAGAGCTTAGGAACAAATTGATGGATGAAGCTCATCAGTCTAAGCTGTCTATCCATCCTAGGAGTAGTAAAATGTACCAAGAGATGAGACCTCGTTATTGGTGGACCAAGATGAAGAAGGAGATTGCAGCGTATGTTGCTCGTTGCGACCTATGTTGTAGAGTTAAAGCTCTTCACATGAGACCCATAGGACTATTGCAACCCTTGTCTATACCAGATTGGAAATGGGAAGATATAAGTATGGATTTTATCACTGGTCTTCCCACCACACCAAAAGGACATGATTCGATTTGGGTAATTATAGACCGTCTTACCAAATCAGCTCACTTTTTGCCAGTTAAGACAACCTTTCTACCACCTCAATATGCAGAGAAGTATATTGCTGAGATTGTCCGATTACATGGTATACCGAAGACTATCGTGTCTGACCGTGGTTCATAGTTTACCTCTCATTTTGGGAGCATCTTCATAAAGGATTGGGTACTAGTTTGATTCACAGTACAGCTTACCGCCCGCAGACAGATGGGCAGACAGAGCGAGTTAATGCTGTTCTTGAAGATATGCTTAGAGCATGTGTGTTATCATCCAGAGGTTCATGGGAATCATGGTTACCTTTGGCAGAGTTTGCTTACAACAACAGTTATCAAGAGAGTATTAAGATGGCACCATTTGAAGCTCTATATGGTAGAAAATGTAGGACACCGTTAAATTGGGTTGAACCTAGAGAAAGAAGGTTTTACGGGATTGATTTTGTAGATGAGGCAGAAAAAAAGGTCTGTATTATCCAACAAAACATACAAGCTGCACAATCACGTCAAAAGAGTTATGCAGATAAGAGGAGAAGACCGCTAGAATTCCAAGTGGGTGACTATGTCTATTTGAAGGTTACCCCAATGAAAAAGAAACGGTTTGGAATCAAAAAGAAACTGGCTGCTAGATTTGTAGGACCATACAGGATTTTAGAGAAAAAGGGTCTCGTGGCTTATAAGCTGCAGATACCGGAAGCGATGAGTTCAATATTTCCCGTCTTCCACGTATCACAGTTGAAGAAGTGTTTGCGTGTTCCGAAAGAGAGAATAGAACCTTAGGGTATTCAGATCAAGGCAGACTTAGAATATCGTGAGCAACCGGTTCGAGTTTTGGATACTAAAGAATGAGTCACTCGAAATAAATTAGTGACAACTTACAAGATTCAGTGGAGCCATCATGATGAGAATGATGCGACGTGGGAAACAGGAGAATACCTACAAACCGCTTATAAAGATTTTTACAACAAGTGGTTCGTAACTCAAAATCTCGAGACGAGATTCTTATAAGGGGGAGGGTTGTAACACCCCTGAGTGTTAAGCATGCATTAACATTCCAAAGCATGAGCATCAGCATCTCATACATGTTTATCATTACATGCAATATAAATTCACTTGAATTGAAATGTGAAAAACATTGGTTTAAACCAAAATGGTTGCATTTGCTTGCTAGAGTTGTAGAACTTGTTTAGCTACAATTTTAGATAGTCTAGAATTTATTAAAATGATTTTTGGAGGAACTTTTGTATTCAAAATCTCCTCAAATTTTGCTTTTTAAAATATTCTAGAAAAGTGAGTTTTTATTTAAAATTTTGGCTTTAAATCATTTATTCAAAATCTATTTAGAATTTTGAAAAGTGCCCTAAATGAAAGTTGTAGAGAATTAAATTTTGAACAACTTTTATTTTGGGGACAACTTGTGAAAATGTCTTTTTCATCTTCAAAATTCAAATTTGAATCAATTTAGAAAATCTAGAATTTAAATTATAAAAGAAAAAGAGATTTTCGGCCTTAACGAGCCGCCGCCTCCGCTTCGGCCCGCTTGCGCAAGCTGGCCTGTCCCGTCTCCCGTGTCCGCGCCTACCCGCGCGCGCACGCACGCCCCGTGGCGACCGTGGCAGAGCATCGCCGCCCCATGGCCGCCATACGTCGGCGCCGCCCTCCGCGTGGCCGTCCTCGATCCCTGCGCGCTCGGCTCCTTGGCAACGCGCCCGCGCCCCTGCTTCCTCCCTCTCCCTCACTCGCTCTCTTTTTCGCCCGCAGAGAGAACGCCGCGCGCCCCGCGTCCTCTCGCACGCTCGCCGCCGCTACTGCTTGCTCCATAGCCGCGTTCCGCCACCGGCGAGCCTTCTCCGAGTGATTGCTCGCGCGTCATGCTCCGCCATTTCCTCCTCTCCCCCGAACGCACCTCCGCGCTCCACCTCCGCCTCCGGTAAGGCGCCATTTTGCGCGTCCCGCCGCGCCACCATTTCCGGCCACCGCGCGCTCGTTCCGCCTCTCTGGCGTTCTCGCCCTCTCTCGACCCCCGCGCGCTGCGCTCTAGTGGTGGCCATCTTTCCGCGAGCCTTGTGCGCCCGATCGCCGGTCCCCGCTCGGCCAGAGTTGGCCGTTGGCCGCCGGCGGGCACCGCTCCGCCGTGACGTCACGTGCACCGGCGTCGCGCCCGTGCCGCGCTCCCCCCCCCCTCTCTGTCTTTCTTGGGCCGCAGCGCTAGTGAGCCGCGCCATCGAGCCGGGCCGCGCATTTCCTCGCGCGGGCTGCCGAAGCCGTTTTCGGCAGTGGGCCACTGGAGCTCGCGGGCTGGCCTGTTAGGCAGAAAGGAATAATCGGAAATTCAATTTTTATTTTCTTTTAAAAGAAGAAATGTTGGGAAAAATGTTGTGTATCCGTTTTAGCTCCAAAAATTGTGAAACAAATTTTGTAGTGTTTCTCTTGAGTAGATCTACAGTTTAAAAATATTGCATGTTAGTTTTGTAATACTTTTCTATGTAGAATTATTTAATCTTTATAATTGCTAATATATTAGAAAATGTGTAGAAAATTAAAGAAAGGTCAAAAAAATATGGTTCCTATTTCATTAATCTTCTTTAGTGATGTACTTTCTAGGAAAAATGGTTATGGGGAATGTTCTGTGAAAAATTATTGCAGTGTAGTTCAAATGCTTTTAATTGATGATTTTGTTATTTTTGGTAGAGAGCAAAAATTGTATAACTCATGCATGTGGTAATTTTTGTGATGTGCTTGTTTACCGTGAATAACATAGGAAAAATATGAAATCTGTTGTTTGACACTTTTTTCTAGTACAAAGTATTTTCATGCTCATTATTATGTTATAGGTTGTTTATTTTGTATAGATAGTTTTACTTATTCAAATTACATGAAATTTTTGTAGTATACTATTAGTAGTAGGAGTGTGCTACTGTAATTTTTGTAGATTTTTACCTGCAACAGAAATAGATATTGATGTGTAACCCTAGTTTAAATAGGAAATAAAAGTTTATTCTTTATGAGTAATTAAAAGAAATAAGAAGTGTTTGGTGTATCTTTGAAGCACCAAACTATCTTGCTGGTGTTACTTAGTAGGCTAAGGTATTAGGGTTTGGCAAAGTGTAGCAATAATTGTGTGAGAATTTTATGCTACCTAGTATAAGAGTAGATGACTTGTTTTGTGGCACATGTTCTTGGATGATGTAGACTACCTTATAGAAGATGTTGTCTGTAATCAATACTATTAGTTCAAGTGCTCATCTGCATATCATGTCATCGTAGCATTCCACCGAATCCTATGCACCGTCTACATGGTTGCTTATGCAATTGCATCATATAGGATCACAGGAGGAGTCGCAGGTAGCAGTGCCGGAAGATCAGACTTGGACCGATCAGCAAGAGCCCCAGGCACAGGAGGTGCCTGAGGAAGAGGAACCAGGAGAGGAGTTGCCCGAGTACGTAAATCACTAGCCTAGCTCGTTCGAAAGAGGCAAGCCCCGGAGCATTTTAAGTCTCCTACTTTATAAAAGCAATTCTTTATATATGAGTTTTATATATTGTTGCATTAAGTTGTAGGAGTTGAGTGAAATTGTTGTTGCATTCATAATTATCCTTGTCCACCTAGATACCTCTTTACCCTGTTAGGTCAGGATCGAATAATTGCTTAGCCTTGCTTAGGCCGGTAGAAGTCAGGTGATTTCCAGTCACCTGCGAGATATAGGTGAATACCTGGTTATGGTTAGCTATAATTGTTATCATGGAAAGTAACCAAGTGTTGATGAATAAAAGAGAGACCAGGCGGAGTCTTATAGGGTTTTGGACTATAGTGATTCCGTCTGTGTCGATTAAGGACCGATCGTTGCTCGCCCCTCTTGTCATGTTGAACGCATGCCTCACATTTAGCTGGCCGAATAAAGTACCTTTCGACCGCGAAGCTAGTGATACTATTCGAGCCAGGATAAACTCGGATTGGCAGACTGGTGCTGAAGGGGGTATGACGGGAACACAAAGGGTGAGCCCAAGGTGCGTCCTAGCAGTCGGGCGGTCCCTGGGTAGTGCGATCCATGACTATTATCCCGCGGCTACTTAGAAAGTGTTATTGGTGATCTAAGCGACCCTGATGGGGGAAGCGTGGTTTGTGTGAGGAATAAATCACCAGCTGGTTAGGAATCGATTCGAATCGCCATCGCTCCTGGATAGTGAGCACTTGACTCGAGCTACAGCATCGTAGTAACAATGATGGAACCCGGATGGTTATGTGAATGATGTTGGAAATACTAAACCTGATATGGTAACGTTTCATGTTAATGGCTAATCAAGTGATTGCTCTAGCATAGGTGCTCACTTAGACTAATCAGGTATAATTAAGTAGATGCTTATAGTTAAATGGTTCATAACTGATAACTTCTGCTTTTCTCAAATGAGTCAAGCCAGCCCACTTTATAAAGACCTTGCATACTCCTTGGTATCTTTTATTTCTGTTTTTGACGGGTAAGTCTAGCTGAGTACCTTCTCGTACTCAGGGTGTTATTTCCATTGTTGTTGCAGATGGCCAGATGTACTATGGTTATTGCGTCAACTGTCTGTATCCGGCGATGGGCGATAACTAGGACCAAGGGCAAGGGTCACTCTATTCATCTTATCTCATGCTTTTGTGGGCTATGACTACCTGCTGGCACTGTAACTGAACTAAGTGTGTGTGTGGTTTAAAACTACTTGCTTCTGCTATGTTATTTTGTGCGCGTGTTGTAATAACTTTTTATTCTGAACTCCGATGTATTCAACTCTTGTTGCGAACTTTCTATAGCATGTGACTGTGGCTGCTAAATCAGTACGATCTTGGTTGTATGTTGGTTGGTTTGAAATCCCTCGTGATTTCACGGAATCTCAGGTTGTACGGGCTTGAGTTTGGTAAATTATCTGCCTCTGTAGAAGATTTTCTTACTTAATCTCGTATAATCATGTTGATCCGTTACAGTAGCCCCCATGGCCTCAGTGGAGTGTTTTGACTCCTCCGAGGTATTTAGCGCGTTATACTGAGGAGTGCTCCCACGTTTGAGCTATCGTGGCGCGTTTGGTCCCCTTTTGTTCGAGGTTAGTTTTTTTTTGTGGTCGAGCCCCTGAGCCTCATGCGCACGAGGTCAATCAGGGTCTTGCCCGTCTTCATCGTATGACCCTCACGCTCCTTTTAGGAAAGGAGGAGGGGTGGGGAACGTCATACTACCCTCGTCGGGCGAGTTCCGACGATCTCCGGTGAGCTGTTAGCGGGGAATTCGAGTGGGAGCCCATGCTCCATTCGGTAGGAGTTGACTAGTGGTCACGGAGGTGCTCTCCAAAAATGCCAAAGAGTAGTCGTGTGGATCTCGGTTCCATGCGATAGTGTCCGAGGGCTCGATGCCTCCCTCCGAGGGGATTCCACCGTCGACCTTTCTTCTGGCCTCAAATACGTCTGGGGCACCTCGAGAGAGTGGCTCGAGCCCTAGCCTTGTATGGGCGCATCCCCAGTTGTCCCTGACTCCGTTACTCGAGGGCAGCTGTCAAACCCCGGTCGAGGGCCATCTTTCGATCCCTCGAGGTTTATAGTGGGCTTGGAGCCTGTTATCCATTCGCTTGGAAATGTCTATTTGTGGATCCCCTTCTGGCCCATTGGGGCGCGTATTTTTAGGAGGAGAAGCGAGAACGGCGCGGTAGTGGGTGGCGTGGCATGACGGTTATGGAGTGGTTGGCAGACACGTGCTCTTACCCGCAGGTTTCGAGGGAGCGGTTTTAGGTAAGGGTATTGAATGCGGGAACTATCCTACCTTTTCGCCGGTTCCACCTGTTGGTCTTCCATCGGGGTATAAGTATGAGGTCTGGGTTATGTGTGCCCCCCACAGGCCATTTGTGTTTTTCCCTCTTTCTCCTTGTGCGGCCTTCAGTCGCTCTTCACGGCCACCGTCACCTCTTCCCATGCCTACATCGCACGCCGTTTTCGACAATCATGGCAGGAAAGAGCTAGATTCTTCCTGTGGATGTGTGGGCTCATTCCTCAGTGATAGAGAGGAAGCTAGAGGAGTTGGTCCACGATGGTCTTCTGCGACCGAGGGCGAGCCGGAGCCAGCCAGAGTGGAGGGTGCCGTCGTCCGACCACCGGGAGTCGGCGCCCCCGAAGGGATATGTGGTGAGCTTCATCGCTTTCCACGAGAGGGGGCTCGGGATGCTGCCGAGCCACTTTATGCGGGCGCTCCTCCACTACTACAAGGTGGAGCTTCATCACCTTGCCCCCAACTCTATCTCGCGGGCTGCCATCTTTGCGGCGGGCTGCGAGGGGTATTTGGGGATGGAGCCACACTGGAACCTGTGGCTCCATCTCTTCAAGGCGGAGCATTTCGCCAAGAAGGCGAGCGAGCGAGGAGTGCGGCATGCGGTGCATGCTAGGAGCTGCACCCTTCAAGTCCGAGTGGGTCGAGGCAAACAGTACATCCCGGCGCAGCTCATTTCGTCGAACAGCGGGTGGCACGACAGGTGGTTTTACCTGTGCAACGACGACGACCGGCTACCAAAGTTTTCCGGTTGGGTCCTGATGTCAAGCGAGGACAACTGGACATATGGCACCATCGAGGAGGAAAAGCCAAAGCTACAGCCGCTCCTTGACGTGTTAAGGAGGCTTTGACAGCGCAGGTTGACCGTGGGGATGGTGGCCACCGTGTTCCACCGTCGAAGGGTGCTGCCGCTGATGCAGTGCCGACTCCGGATTGATGAGATGACGCTAGAGGCCTCGTTGGAGGGGAGTCGAATGTCGCACGAGTCCCTTCCCCTCAATGAAGTTGCCTGGCACACGCAGTGGATGGTGGGGAGCTTCAAGCAGGAGGATATCGACAGGGTCCTGATGCGACCCACTCAGGGCTTCGAGCCTCTGGTAAGCATCGTTCTGATAGCCTTAGGTCTTTTTGCTTCCCAGTTATCTTGACTAAGTTTGTCAAGGCCTCCGTGCAGGATCTGTGGGCGGTCAAGGAGTCATGGCCGCTGGTTCCGGAGGATCGGGCTGCTCGAGAGGCGAGACGCCTCTTGGCGGCCCAGAAGAAGGGAGAGAAGGACGCTGTGAAGAAGCGTTAGGTCAGGAAGGCCCTCGAGCATGAGGCGTTGAATAAGCGCCGCTGCCAGCAGAGTCTCGAGGGTCTCCTGATCGAGGAATCCCCCTATGAGACAGTCTTAGGGGAGGATGAGGACAGCGGCGACGATGACGCCGGGTCACGGTACGATACCATGACTTTTCTAGTGCACCTCCCTGACGTACGGCCCCTGCTGGAGCCCATTGGTGGGGGGTCAACCTCCTAGGCATCGAGGAAAGTCTTGGCGCCCGTCGAGGGGGAAGGAAAGCCAATGGAAGGAAGGGCCTGAGCGGGGCCTTTAGAGAGGGGATCTACCTCGCTTGGGGTCCCGCAGGGGAGATCGGTGGCGCCGCGACCATGAGTTCGATCGCCTCGGACTTTGCCGATGGGCGGAGCGGCAACGTCGGCGTCTGAGGCTAGGGTGTCATCGATGGGAGTGATGACTCGAGGCCAGATAACCTCATCGGCGCAGAGGACCTCAGGCGCCCCGTCAGCCCGGGCTCCGAGGAGCACCAGGCCAACCGGAGGCTCAACGGAGGGGCCCTCGCAGAAGCCATCGGGTGGCTCGGTGAAGCTAGAGTCTAGGCCCCTGATTCCCCTGTCTAGGTAAGTACCTCACCTAGTCTTTCCGACAAGGTCATCTCGCTCTTTATTCTGACGTGTCCATTCCCTGCTCAGCCACAAGCGCAAGGTGGAGCTTGTGGCTCTGACTCCCATCAAGGCGCTCAAGTCTGGTGCCGCCCTGATGATGTGGATGCTTGCTGACGATGCCGCCTGGGTCGTGAGGTACCAGGCTACCATAGAGTGGCTTAAGATGAAGGAGGCCGCCGCTAAGGCAGGGGCAAGCGCCAGGAGGTCACCAGACTTGGTGACGCCACGCGAGAGCTAGAGCCGATCGAGGCAGCCCTGGGCGGTGCTAGGCTCGATGTGCCCAGGGTTGGTGGGCCGAAGCCTGGGTCGACCGTGAGGACCCAGGCGACCGTCAAGGCCATTGAGGCCAAAACATCCGTCCGCGACACAGGGCGGGCGGATGTCAAAGAGTCGAGAGAGGTGGTGGAGGCCCCACCGGATGCGGGGAAAGAGGCGGCGCAGCCGGAGTCGCAACCAGTGCGGGAGGAACCGCTGCTGCAGCCGCAGCAGGACCAGCCAACGGAGAAGGCGGCTGAGGCAGAGCGGGGGGTGGTCGTGCCACCATCCAACGTGCAGGCGGTGTCGCTAACAGTCGAGACGCCAAACCCGCCCCAAGGGTCGATTCTGGCTGTAATCGATCTTACCGTCGATGATCCTCCTTCCGACAAGGGGAAGCAGAAGGTGGACGTCGAGATGGTCGATGCCCCGGATCGGCCTGGTACTTCCGTGACGTCAGGGGATGACTTGGCCGAGGCGTCTGCCAGGTGGCCTGATTTCGCAGGGTTGGTGCTTGCATGGGCGGAGGAGGAGCTCCCGCGCTGGGGTCGGTCGACCCTCGAGTTCAGGGATGCGTCTAACCCTAGCACCGAGCCTTTCTTTGAACTTGACAACAAGGACGAAGTGCAGCACTGGGAGTTCATCGAGGGACTCTACAAGCACTCCGTGCAGTCTCTGCGAATGGTCGTGGATACCTTGGTGCGGGGTATGTCGGAGGCCTTTGAGGTGAGCCGGGTCCATTTGTCTTTTCTTGCATTTTATCCCCCCTTTCTCCTTGGTTCTAATCTTAGGTTTAACTATGGTCAGGAACTCAAGGAGCGTTCACGCCGCAAGTCACTCTTCATTCGTCATGAGAGTGGCGTATGGGCGGCGCTTGCTCATCAATGGGCTCTAGTCGAGGAAGCTAATAAGCGGCTATCCAAGAAGAGCGCCGAAGTGGACGAGCTCCGTGTCGTCGATGCAGCAGTCAGGGAGGAGGCGGCGTATGCTCGGGAAGCCGAGGCCAAGGCACGTGAAGATGCGGCTAGGGCCTAGGAGGAGGTGGCCAAGGCCTGTGAGGACCTCGCGCCACCGCTGGCGCGCGTGAAGGAGCTCGAGGAGGACATCGCTTTAGTCAGCGGTCAGTGCGATGCCCTTAACGTCCAGATCGGGATATCATTCACTCGTGTCGGGACTTTGGAAAATGAGGTCGCGACGTTGAAGGGGACAGTCCTAGAGAGGTACGAGGCTCTCTCGGGCACCGGTCGGGAGATCGACGTGCTGAGGGCGACGGTCCGCGACAAGGACGAGGCTCTTCAGGCGGCGAAGAAGGCACATGAGGAGTTGCATGATGAGGTCATGGGTTGGCAGACCCATGCTGAAGGTGAGCCTTTTGTCACATTTTGACTTTGGCCTCGAGGTCCCAAGTCTTTTCTAACTTGGTGTTTGTGTTTCAGAGCTGGAGAAGCAGCAACACGCGGCCCAGGCGATGGCTACCTCGTTCTAGAACCTCTTCAAGGCCGAGGTCGGGCGGACTCAGCTGCTCCAGGGTGTGATCACCTCGGTGTGCGATGGCCTAGGGGTCGAGCCTGATGCTGATACCGAGGAGGACACGCCAGGGAACTTGTTTGTTTGCCGGATGGTGGCGCTGGGTTGCCTCGTCCGTGAGAAGATACAAGGCGGGCTGCATCATGGCGTGAAGAGGGCCATGGCGGTCATCCAGTCTGGGTTTGAGTATGACATGGGCCTCTTCGCTGAAGGCTTCATTATGGATCCAGACTAGACTGATGAGGAAAACAAAGCAGTCTGCCTGGATCTGATCGAGACCGTGGAGGAGCCCGGGGGTCGCCTTGCAAAGCTATTCGAGGTCGAGGTGGTCCCGCCTGCCGATGACGAGGGCCTGTAAGCCAAACCTGGGCATGAAGGCCCATGTAATAGGGTAGTTAGTACTCGTGACTTGCGTTGTGATGGCCTCAGGGGCCCTGAAACATTTATATGTAAATGTATACTAAATGCTTGTTTTTGTTCGAGTCTTTTCTTCCCTTTTTTGCTTGAATCATATTCTTGCATGTTTTTCTTAGCGTGCGGGTGCACCCCTTGGCGTGAGGGAGTGAGTGGAGGTACCGTAGCCTCAGAGGCATAAGCGATCTCGCGGCTCGGCAGCCCTCAAACTTTAGGGTGCGTTTGCGGCCTCGTGAATTATCTAAGAACTTGATTCGAAGCGTGTGGGAACGTTAGACGTGGGGTTTTTCAAAATTGTAAACTTTTATTAGGTCTACTTAGCGCGCGGTTATACCCCTTGGTGTGGGGGAGTGAGTGGAGGTTCCATAGCTTGGAGGCGTAGGTGATCTCACGGCTCGACAGCCCTCGAACCTTAGGGTGCGCTTGCGGCCTCATCGACTTATGTAAAAGTTCTCTTGTTTTTTGAAGAAATGCGAGTTTTTTGGGGACACAGGGGGTTCCCCCTTGCAGCCCTCGAGGGAGGTTCGACTCTGAGAAAACAAGGTCGATCCTTCCTAGTTTTTATGAAAGAATGCTTTGAACACCGATATATTCTTTATTCTATCATGGGATTGCAAAACAATTTACAGAGCCTCGAGGCTTTAGGGAAAAAAAAGTGACATAGCTGTTCGATGTTCCATGCATTGGTGAAGATTTTGCCTTTCTCGTTCGATAGTTTATAGGTGCCGGGCTTCAATACTTCCACGACGATGTACGGCCCTTCCCATGGCAGAGTAAGCTTGTGTCATCCCTTGTTGTTCTGGCTTCGCCGAAGCACCAGGTCACTGACATTGAGGTCCTGTCTGCGGACGTGTTTGTTGTGGTAGTGTCGGAGGCTTTGCTGATACCTTGCAGAGTGTAACAGAGCCACATCGTGAGCTTCCTTGAGCTGGTCGAGGGTGTTTTCTCTTGTGGCATCATTGTTTTGCTTCTTGTAGGCTTTTAGCCTCGGGGATCCATATTCTACATCGGTTGGGAGCATAGCCTCGGATCCGTAGACTAAGAAGAATGGAGTGAACCCCGTGGCTCGACTCGGCGTCGTTCTTAGGCTCCATAGGACCGAGGAGAGCTCGGTGACCCATTTTTTGCCGTGTTTGTTTAGTTTGTCGAAAATTCTCGACTTTAGGCCTTGTAGAACCATGCCGTTGGCACGTTCTACTTGGCCATTTGTTTTTGGATGAGCTACGGCCGACCAGAGCACATGGATGTGATGGTTGTCGCAGAAATCCAGAAACTTTTTGCCAGTAAATTGGGTGCCGTTGTCCGTGATGATGCAGTTAGGAACCCCAAAGCGGTGGATGATGTCGGTGAAGAATAGCTCGGCTTGCTCAAACCTGATGCTGGTGATAGGACGGGCCTCAATCCACTTGGAAAACTTATCAATGGTGATGAGGAGGTGGGTGAAGCCACCAGTTGTCTTTTTTAAGGGTCCGACCAAGTCAAGCCCCCAAACGGCGAACGACCATGTGATGGGAATCGTTTGCAAGGCGTGAGCTAGGAGGTGGGTTTGCCTTGCATAGTACTAGCATCCTTTGCAGGAGCGTACTAGCTTAATAGCGTCAGAGACCACGGTTGGCCAGTAGAAACCTTGTCGGAATGCGTTTCCAACGAGGGTTCGAGGTGCCGCGTGATGACCGCAAGCCCCCGAGTGTAGATCTTTGAGCAGGTTCTTGCCTTCCTCATTTGTGATATAGCGTTGTAGGATGCCCGTAGGGCTGCGTCGATAAAGCTCTTTGTTGTCGCCAAATATCACAAAGGTCTTGGCTCGGCGAGCGATCCGTCGAGCCTCGGTCTTATCCAAAGGGAGGTCCCCTCAAGTGAGATGGTCGAGGTATGGAACACACCAGTTGGGCTCGAGGTTGGCTGGTGGGGTCGAGCCTTCTGCCTGCATGACTTCAGTCTCGGTCGAGGGAGCTTCCGCCTCAGGTGGGGGATCGAGTGATGGACTGTCCCCCCCCCTGTCTGCCCTGGTGTTGATGGACTGTTGATGGAGATCCCTCATGGAAACATCAGGTGGAACTATGGCTCGACTAGAAGTGATTTTCACGTGTTCATCGGTAGCTTCATTATATCTGCGTGCAACATGGTTGAGCTCGAGGCTGTGAAACTTGTCCTCAAGGCACCGTACCTCCTCATAGTAGGCTTCCATCTTGGGGTCATGGCAGCTTGAGCTCTTCATGACCTGGTCGATCACGAGCTGGGAGTCACCACGAACGTCGAGGTGTTAGACCCCTAGTTCGACAGCGATGCGCAGGCCCGCGATGAGCGCCTCATACTCAGCGACGTTGTTGGAGGCAGCAAAATGAAGCCGGATTACATAGCGCATTTGGACTCCGAGGGGCGAGATGAAGAGCAATCCCGTGCCTGCTCCTATTTTCTTCAGTGACCTGTCGAAGTACATGGTCCAAAGCTCAGCCTAGAGCTGAACCAAAGGAAGTTGAGTGTCGGTCCACTCCGCTAGAAAATCAACCAGCACCTAGGATTTGATGGCTTTACGTGGCGCATAAGAGAGGGTCTCACGCATGAGCTTGATCGTCCACTTTGCTATTCTACCCGAGGCTTCCTGGTTCCGGGCTATCTCTCCCAGGGGAAAGAAGACACCATAGTCACCGGGTGGCCCTCGAAGTAGTGACGAAGTTTGCGTCGCGTCAAGACGATGGCGTACAACAGCTTTTGGATTTGCGGGTAGCAAACCTTGGTTTCTGAGAGCACCTCGCTGATGAAGTAGAGTGGCCTCTGAACGAGCAAGGTATGTCCTTCCTCTGCCCTCTCGACAACTAAGACCGTGCTGACCACTTGTGTCGTTGCGGCGATGTAAAGCAGGAGGGGTTCCCCTATGGCTGGAGGGATGAGGATCAGAGAGTTGGACAACGTAGCTTTGAGCTTTGTAAGGGCTTCTTCTGCCTCGAGGGTCCATGAAAAGTGTTCTGATTTCTTTAGGAGACGATACAGTGGGAGCGCCTTTTCACCGAGGCACAAAATGAAGTGACTAAGGGCCACGAGGCAGCCCGTGACCCTCTGTACGCCCTTTAGATCACGGATAGGGCCCATTTTGGTTATTGCTGTGATTTTTTCCAGGTTAGCTTCGATGCCATGTTCAGAAATGATGAACCCTAAGAGCATGCCTCGAGGGACACTGAAGACGCACTTCTCGGGGTTGAGCTTAATGATTTTTGCCTTAAGGCATTTGAACGCAACGTCGAGGTCGTTTACCAAATTACTGACCCTCTTGGTTTTGACAACGATGTCGTCAACGTAAGCCTCGACGGTTGGTCCAATGTGTTCCCCAAAAACATGTTGCATGCATCGCTGGTACGTAGCCCCCACGTTTCGAAGACCGAAGGGCATAGTAACATAGCAATATATGCTGAACGGGGTGATGAATGAAGTCGCGAGCTAGTCGGACTCCTTCATTTTGATCTGGTGGTAGCCGGAATACGCGTCTAGGAATGACAGAGTTTCACATCCCGTAGTAGAATCAACGATTTGATCAATGCGTGGTAAAGGAAAAGGAACTTTCGAACATGCTTTATTCAAACTAGTATAGTCTACACACATCCTCCACTTCCCATTCTTTTTCTTAACTAATACAGGATTAGCCAACCACTCGGGATGATGAACCCCCTTGATGAATTCGGCCTCCAATAGCTTGTGGACCCCTCACCAATGACCTTGCGCTTCTCCTCGTCAAAGCGGCGCAAGCGTTGTTTCACTAGTTTGGCTCGGATCTCCAAGGCATGCTCGGTGACTTCCCTAGGTATGCCCGGCATATCCAAGGGACTCCACGCAAAGATGTCGATGTTTGCGTAGAGAAAGTCGACGATCACTGCTTCCTATTTGGGATTGAGGGTGGTGCTGACACTCAACGCCTTTCTGTTTGGGTCGGCGGGATCAAGGGGTATGAGCTTGACGTCTTCCGCAGGCTCGAAGTTGCTGGCATGGCGCTTGGGGTCGGGGACCTCTTTGGCCAAACTGTCGAGGTTTGCCACCAAGGTTGCTGACTCTAGGATGGCTTCCCCGTGCTCGACGCATTCCATGTCGCACTCGTAGGCGTGCTCATAGGAGGGCCTGACAGTGATGACACCATTGGGGCCCAGCATTTTGAGCTTGAGGTAGGTGTAGTTAGGGACCGCCATGAACCGAGCGTAGCAGGGGCACCCAAGAATGGCGTGGTATGTCCCATGGAATCCAACCACCTCGAAAGTGAGACTTTCCTTCCTAAAGTTGGTGGGAGTACTGAAACAGATAGGCAGGTCGACCCGCCCAACGGGCTCTGCTCGTTTCCCCGGCACGACTCCATGGAAGCCCCCGATGCTGGGTCAGAGGTGTGTCCTCGTGATTCCAAGAAGGTCGAGGGTCTGGGATAAATGATGTTAAGACTACTGCCTCCGTCCATGAGCACCTTAGTGAGGCGTGTGTTGGTGATGATGGGATCGACGACGAGTGGGTAGACCCTAGGATTGGGGACGTAGTCTAGGTGGTCATCACGGTCAAAAGTGATGGCCACCTTGGACCAGTCAAGGAAGAGGGGGTCGCAAGTTGGACGGAGAAGACCTCTCGACGTTCCCGTTTGCGCTGCCATGTTCAAAGGCACATCGAGGGTCCTCTGTACATCATGAAACAGTCATGAATCTCAGGAAACCCCTCGTCCTTGTCGTCTCCCTTGGGATCCTCCTTCTTGTCGTCTTTCTTGATGCCTAGGCTTTCAAAGTACCTCCAGAACATGTGGCTATCCTCGAGGTTGTGGTTCGTGGGCCTCTTGCGGTAGGGACACGGTTCTTTGAGCATTTTGTTGAAAATGCCCCCGCCAGGGGTCCTCGAGGTTTCTTATGGTCAGTAGCGGCAACAAGGTCGTCGGCCAGGGCCTCTTTGTTTGCCCTGCTGATTTTTCTTCTTCTTCTTGTTCCTCTTCGAGCCTCGGCTGGAGCTCGCGGGATCCTCTTCCTTATGCTTCCCTTTGTCCTAGTCGCTGCCAAAGATGGCACCAACCGCCTCCTCGCCGGCGGCAAAGTTGGTGATAATGTCCATCAAAACCATTAGCAGTGATGGGAGTGCTGCGGCCCAGCTCTTGGACCAACTCTTTGCAGGTGGTACCAGAGAGGAAGGCCATGATGACATCGGAGTCGGTGATGTTGGGAAGCTCGGTGCGCTGTTTGGAGAAACACCAGATGTAGTCCTAGAGGGACTCGCCCGGCTTTTGTTTGTAGCTTCAGAGGTCCCATGAGTTACCAGGGCGCATGTAGGTCCCCTTGAAGTTTCCCTCGAACACTCCCACCAGGTCGCTCCAGTCGTGGATCTATTGAGGTGGGAGGTCCTTGAGCCAGGCTTGGGCGGTGTCTGATAGGAACAGGGGAAGTTGTCGAATGATGACTCGATCATCGGTAGCCCCACCCAGCTAGCAAGCCAAGCGGAAGTCGGTGAGCCAAAGTTCAGGTTTGGTTTCACCGTTATACTTGGTAAGGGTCATGGGGGGGCAGAATCGAGCTGGAAGTAGTGTTTCGCGAATGGCCTTGCTAAAGACCCGAGGGCCTAGTGGCTCAAGTGAAGGGCTTCGATCCTCCGAGCTGTCGTAGCGCCCTCCCCTATGCTTGTGGTAGCCTCGAGCTGCACCGTCACCACTCTTACGCCTCCGGCGCTCAGTGATGTTGTCATGGGCATCTCGAGGTTCATGGTTGTCGATGATACGTTCACGGACAGAGGCCGCCTTGTTTTGCTGGGGGGCTTGCTCGGGATGAACCGAGGCCTCTCTCTCCTGTCGGGAGGGCTCCGCAAGCTGCTCCAAGGCAAGCCCACGTCGCCTCGAGGCAGAACTCTTGGCTTGCTGCATGGCAGCGGTCTTGAGGAGTCCTCGGATTTCATCGCAAGCCCGACAGGCCTCAGGGTTCGATGGCTCGGACATGTTACGAAGGAGCATGGCGACCGCGACAACATTCTGGCTGGCTCGGCCGAAGATCGGGGGCTTGCCTGCCCGATCCTCGATGATGTGACGATTGACGTCACGAGCTCTCTCTCGAGCTCCTCCACCGTGTGTGTGTGCTATGCGCTCGTGTTCGAGGGTTTGTTGAAGTAGGCATAGATTTTCTCGTTCCTCGTCGAGCTTGTCCTGCAATTCGTGGATTTGCTCGAGTTGCATTCCTTGGTCTGCAAGGAATTGAGCCTCATCCTGTGCAACAGGGGGCTCGACCTGAGGTGGTGTGGCGTTCCTTCCTCCAACGGCTGCCTCATCCTCTGAATCCAACATGATAGCCCCATCATTATTGAAGCACTCGCGAGTCGGGTCGTAGGTGTCATCGGCAGAGTCAGAGTCTAGAGTGCCAAAATAGTAGTATAACGAGTGCATGTGAGGTCGTGCATCTCTGAGGTCATGATGACAAAAGGCAGTCGCATGGAGCTCTGTATCCAGGGTCTCCGTGGAGTCCAGGTACTCGGAAGTTGGCGTGGACGCGATGAGGTCGAGGGTGGAACGTAGATGGTGTCCGGGGAGTTCCTCGTAAGCACTCATGCTGGTGCTTACAGAAGAAGCATATGCCCAGGCAACCGAGTCTAGTCCATACGGGAATGCCGGTGAGGGCGTGGTTCCCAGTACCGGAGCAATCGAACTGGCTGGTGGCGGCGCCGCACCAGGCGGTGGAGTGATGGGACACCCCATCGGCATCTTACCCTCAACCAAGCTCATCCTACATAGATCCTTAGTGAGGAAATTCATGTCGGCGTCTGGCTGAGAGGCGCCGGATCGGGGAATACCATCACCCTCTACAAGGCAATGACGGCGGCTATGTTGGGCATGTCGTTGCCTGACGGTGCGTGCCTGGTGAGAGCGACGGTATCGACGCAGCGCTCCCCCGGGCTGGGAGAGCTCGTGGTCACCGTCGGTCGGGTGCCTAGGCGGGAGGAGGACCATGTCGTAGCCGTGGCCAAGAGACATGAACTCCAAGCTCCCAAACTAGATCACTGTGGCCAATGTGATGAGGACATCGCCACTCTGGACACACCGACGTTATGGTCTTTCTCAAGTTGCAATTCATCCCCAACTCAGCTGCCACGTCACCCTCGGATTCAGCAGACACGTCGTCACTGTTTTGGTCATAACTCTCTCATACGACATCAAAACGGGGCGTTCTTGGATGCGTTGGAAAGGGGACGACGACGCTGTCGTTTTGGATCTGGTCCCAGAATCACCTATTTGGGCCAACTTGGCCATGTATCGTGTCGAGCCTTAAGCCCAAGTTGTGGACGCCCAACCCCTGGCCGTTCCCAACCCTAGGACGAGTCTTAGGCTATAAACAAAGCTGCCGCCACTGTTAGACAATTGGGTTTTGTTTAGAGTTTAGTTTTCCATCGAGAAACTGAATCGTTCATTGTAACTGTGGTGACAAATCCTTTTACAGTGATCCAGGGCCCCTGTTCATGATTTCCTCCACTGTGTCAATTAGTCCTTTGGAATTGAGTTCTTGAACCCTCTATTGATATTCGCAACATTCATATTTGCAATTTCAGATTGCGTGTTTTACCTTCTTGCTTGTGCTCTTCGATTCGCTTGCAGGAAAAGCCTTCTTGGTGAGGTCAATCAAGTTGTGCTTGGTTGATAACCAACGGAGCAGTGGTGTAACGGTTGCAAGGTTCAAATCGTGTCTGATTTGAAGCCGGATCGCCAACGTCGAGATCTCCACAAATCGAACTTACCGGTTACATCTCGGAAGATCGGGCCAGTATTCACCAATTGGTATCAATTGGTGAATACTGGCCCGATCTTCCGAGATGTAACCGGTAAGTTCGATTTGTGGAGATCTCGACGTTGGCGATCCGGCTTCAAATCAGACACGATTTGAACCCTGCAACCGTTACACCACTGCTCCGTTGGTTATCAACCAAGCACAACTTAATTGACCTTGCCAACAAGGCTTTTCCTGCAAGCGAATCAAAGAGCACAAGCAAGAAGGTAAAAACACACAATCTGAAATTGCAAATATGAATGTTGTGAATATCAATAGAGGGTTCAAGAACTCGGTTCCAAAGGACTAATCGACACAGTGGAGGAGATCAAGAACAGGGGCCCTAGATCTCTGTAAAAGGATTTGTCACCACAGTTACAATGAACGATTCAGTTTCTCGATGGAAAACTAAACTCTAAACAAAACCCAATTGTCTAACAGCGGCGGCGGCATTGTTTATAGTCTAAGACTCGTCCTAGGGTTGGGAACAGCCAGGGGTTGGGCGTCCACAACTTGGGCTTAAGGCCCGACATGATACATGGCCAAGTTGGCCCAAATAGGTGATGCAGCACCTTGACGTGGTCACACAGAATGATCCATGGACCTTCTAGAGCTGGGACTAGACCCAAAACGACGGTGTCATCGTCCCCTTTCCAACGCATCCAAGAACGCCCCGTTTTGATGTCGTATGAGAGAGTTATGACCAAAACAGTGATGACATGTCTGCTGAATCCGAGGGTGACGTGGCAGCTGAGTTGGGGACGAATTGCAACTTGAGAAAGACCATAATGTCGGTGTGTCCAGCGTGGCGATGTCCTCATCATCCTCCCCTTCTTGAATTAGAGTCGTCCTCGACTCCATCTTGGCGATGTCCTCATCACAATGGGAGTGGATGTTCGGGGTCAGCCATCCAGAAGAATGGCGGAAAAATGATGTTGGCACACAGCGTCCCTTACCTAGCGCGCCAACTATCGGCGTCTGGTCCCACAAGGGTATTAAGCCAATGAGTGAATCAGTGCTGCGTGTCCCTAATCTAGATGGTGATGCAAAGAGAGTACACGGGGGTTTATCCTGGTTTAGGCAAAAGAAGGCCCTACGTCCAACGGGGGGGAAGTATTGTATTTCCTTGCACCTAAGTGCTTATATAGGGGTTACAAGCTATGAGAGAGGGAGCCAATCCCAGGTCTTGGAGAGAAAAGGTGAGAGTACAAAGGAGATTGCTTGAGATGTTGATCTTCTACGGTGGGATGGTGACTGGGTTTTTGCTTTTTCCATCCCCCTTTCATAGAGTCCCCTGCCTGCCCTTTTATAGGGTCAAGAGGAGGCAGAGACACCAGGGGATGCCTTAGAAGTGAAGTTTTGTCGAGCGCTGTTGAAGCCGTTGTAGCGACGTGCTCCGAGAATGGCCGGTCGTCCCCGAACACCAGGTGACGTAGAGGATGAGACAGTGAAAAGCCCCCGGATCCTGTGGCATGCGGGCCTTGCTTCCTTGTTGATCGGCGATTGGTCGAGGCCGGGTCGAGGACGGGTCGAGGTGGGTCGACAGGGAATGGATAAGGCCGAGTCCCAGGAATTTTAGGGTATGTTACTCGTCGTATTCTCCCTCGAGGGGGATCAGTGGTGGAATAGTGCTCGGCATGGCGTGTATAGTGATAGGTTTTCACCGCCCATCCCGAGATGGGCAGTAAAAAGTGAGATTTGACACTGGTACTGCTTCCATATCGGTTATCGCTGTAGCCATGGGGGTTGGAAGTGGTTGGCGGTTGCATTAAATGCTTTGACTTTTGTCTCAGAGTTGGTGAGTAAGGTGGGTCGACCGGCTCGACCCAGGGTCATGCGAGTCGGAGATTTCTCGGTGGTCGAGGTGTCCCGTCGAGCGAGTCTCGTGCGAGTCAGAACGTGGTCAAGGCGTTCCGTTCGTTGTTTCGGCTCGTTCCGCCTTCATGGGCGGAGCCTTTGGCGTGGTTTTCTTAGGGGCTTGTCTTTCTTAATCGTTGATTATGGGTACCCCTTATTTAGGTACCCGACAGCTACATATTGAAGAAAGGCACTAGATTGAGCAAGTTTGAGAAGAAGTGTGATGAAGGTTTCTTACTTGGTTACTCCACAACTAGCAAAGCTTATAGAGTTTAGAATTTGGCTAGTGGTACTCTTAGGGAGGTGCATGATGTGGAATTTGACGAAACTTATGGTTCCCAAGAGGAAGATGAGAATCTAGATGATGTGAGAGGCACTCAATTGGCCAATGCAATGAAGATAGATGTTGGTGACATAAAATCTAGAGAAGTGATTGAAGTTGAAGATGATAAAGATCAAGTGCTTCTAACTCAACTGTGAAAGCTAGTGGTTCTCATGATCAAGATCAAGCTAGTGCAAGTGAAGACAAAGTGCAAGATCAACACAAGTGGCTAGTTCATCATCTCTACCAAATAATCAACAAAGTGCAAGCAATCAAGTTTAAGTGCTCCAACCAACCAATGTTGCATGAGATCATCCTTTGGACTCTATAATTGGTGATATCTCAAGAGATGTGCAAACTAGATCAAGATTGGCATCATTTTATGAACATTTCTCATTTGTGTCATCCATTGAACCAAAAAAGATAGATGAAGCTTTGTTGGATGTTGATTGGGTGAATGTTATGCATGAAGAGCTAAATAACTTCACAAGAAATCAAGTATGGGAGTTAGTTGAGAGACCTAAGGATCATATGCGAATGGAATCAAGTGGATCTTTTGGAACAAGCAAGATCAAGATGGGATAGTTGTAAGGAACAAAGCAAGATTAATAGCTCAAGGTTACACTCAAGTTAAAGGTCTTAACTTTGGAGAAACATATGCCCTGGTTACAAGATTGAAAGCAATTAGGATCTTGTTAGCCTATGCTTGTGCCCACAATATTAAGTTGTGCCAAATGGATGTGTAGAGTGCAATTCTTAATAGGTACATCAATGAGCTTGTGTATGTTGAGCAACCACCTAGTTTTGAAGATGAGAAGGAACCCAACTATGTCTACAAGTTGAAGAAAGCTTTGTATGATTTGAAGCAAGCACCTAGAGCATAGTATGAGAGATTGAGGGACTTTCTACTCCCTAAGGGATTCATTATGGGCAAGGTTGACACCACTCTCTTCACCAAGAAGATTGGCAAGGACTAATTTGTGTTGCAAATCTATATTGATGACATTATCTTTGGATCAACTAACCAAGATTTTTTGTGAGGAGTTTGGAAAGATGAAGACAAATGAATTTGAGATGTCCATGATTGGAGAGCTTAGTTACTTCCTTGGTCTTCAAATCAAGCAAATAAAGAATGTCACATTTGTGAGTCAAGGCAAGTACATCAAAGACATGCCCAAGAAGTTTGGAATGGATGATGCTAAAGCTATTAGTACACCAATGGGGATAAATGGAAACTTGGATAGTGATGCTAGTGGCAACATGGTAGATCAAAAGATGTATCGATCTATGATTGGAAGCCTATTCTATGTGACTGCATAAAGGTTGGATGTGATATTTAGTGTATGCATGTGTGCTAGATTTTAAGCCTCACCAAGAGAAAGTCATTTAAAGGTAACTAAGAGAATATTGAGGTACTTGAAGCATGCAAAAAATGTTAGATTGTAGTATCCCAAAGGAGCAAGATTTGAGTTGATTGGTTATTCGAACTTCGATTATGTGGGATGCAAAGTTGAGAGAAAGAGCACATCGGGCACATGTCGACTATTAGGAAGATCACTTGTGTCTTGGTCATCAAAGAAGAAAAATAATGTAGCACTTTCAACCGCTAAAGCGGAGTACATTTTAGTCGGTAGTTGTTGTGCTCAATTACTTTAGATCAAGGCTACTTTGAATGATTTTAGAATCAAGTTCAAACAAGTGTTATTGCTATGTGACAATGAAAGTGTCGTGAAGCTCGCTAACAACCCGGTTCAACATTCAAGAACAAAGCACATAGATGTCCGCTATCACCTCATAAGAGATCATCAACAAAAAGGGGACATTTGCATTGAGAATGTGGGTACTGATGATCAACTTGCCGATATTTTCACCAAGCCACTTGATGAAAAGAGGTTTTGCAAGCTAAGGAATAAATTGAATATACTTGACTTCTCAAATATGTGTTGATGCACTCCCATTATATGACATGCCTCTCCTTCGAGCAAAGCAAGGTAAAGTTGGCTCACATGTCATTCTTCCATTGCTAAGGACTTGTTTAGTGCATCTAGTCATTCCTATCATGTCTTAGGCTTATTCATAAAAATCAAATGAGTTTGATGCTCATATGGTACCACTATTGCTTGTATGCTTGAAATGATCTAGTGGTAGCATATGACATGTTTGTGGGCTTATGAACCTAGTGTTTGATCTAGAAAATGAGCTATAAGTGTTTAACTCAACATGGTCAAGATAACCCTTGAAATGAGATGTAAAGAAGCTTGCCCTTGGATCAAACCAAGTTAAATATCCTTTGCAAGCAATCTAGATTGAACCAAATTTAAAAAATGATCCTCACTTAACATGGTTTCACCCCCAACCTATCTAAAATTTGAGCTCACCTTTTATGCTAATTGTTGACAAAGGGGGAGAGAAATTCACAAAGATAGTAAGATAGGGGGGCAAACAATTGAAATGACATTGTAAGGGGATTAATTAAAATTTGAAGCACACAAGTAGGGAGAGCAAGCTCATAAACTTGTATGTTGCATTTGTATGTGCATTACATATGCTTGCTTGCCAAGTTTTTAAATTCCATATCCATGCTTGTGTGGTGTATGCTAGACTATAGAAAATGATTGATGCAATAAAAACTAGCATGCATAGGATAGCTAGACACTTAAATTAGTCTTACAAGTTGTACTAGAGCCTTGCTTATAATGTTGATCTCACGAGGTATCTAGTTCTTTGATGTTTTTCAAGTGGTATCTAGCAAACCATGGTGCTAAGGATGGTGTTCAAATGGCAACTCCGATTGGTATCACACTTCAAAGGTCCATTCTTTACACCTTATCATCATTTGGTAGCTATTTCTCTCCCAAACTTCTTATCCATGCATATGTGCAAGATTTTGAATCTAAACTCTTAGCACATATATAGGGGGAGATAAAACTACAAATTTGGGTTTATGAAACTTGTCCATAACCTTTACACATGGTAATATGCTTGGGCAAGCAACAAGCATCCAAAAAGATTTCATTGAATATATTTATAAATAGGTTGTCATCAATTACCAAAAAAGGAGAGATTGAAAGCCCTAGTTTGGTTTTGGTTAACTGATGAAACCTAGGACTAACCTTTGATCTAAGTGTGTAAATTAGATGAGGTAGTCCAATCCAATTTGTGGAGCTAGATGATGGTCATGGTGAAGGTGATGACCACATGTGATGATGATCAAGTGCTCAACTTGGAAAAGAAGAAAAGAGAAAAATAAAAACCAAGAAGATCAAGGCAAAGATATCAAATAGATTTTTGTTTTGGTGATCAAGACACTATAGAGAGTGTGATCACGTTTAGGATCGATAGTCATACTATAAAGAGGAGAAATCTTTGGCTAAGTGGTTATCGTGTGCCACTAGATGACATGATTCTTGCATATGAATTTAGGAACCTAGTGTGCTAACTTTGACCCTTGTAAAATGCTTTGAAAAATGCTAACACATGTGCACACTAGTTTTACACTTTGTGGTTAGCAAGTTGGAAGCAAGGGTGAAGTTGTTGCGAAGTTAGAAAAAGAAAAGGAGAAGGGGGACAGTGACCGGACGTAGGGGACCTGTGCGTCTGGTACTAAACCCTAGCTGACTGGGTACTTCGTAGCACTGATCGGACGCTGCACCAGACGCAGGGCGTGTGTTCAGTCAATGGTTCTAGAGGAGGCGCTACTTGGCCTCATGATCGGACTCTGGTGGTGGTGTGCGACCGAACGCGCAGGGGGCACGTTAGTTCAACGCTGACGTACACTGGCGTTACCCTCCTACGTGAGCCATGTGAGGACCTAACTCAGTAGCACGTCTGGTCAGCTACGACCTAACGTGTCCGATTAAGAAAAATGTGCTTTGGACCCTCTTTGTTGCTGACCGGACCGTGGAGTGGTCTGCGTCCGGTCAGAGGCTAACGCACATGCGCAGAGGCATGTAATGGTCGTATTTGAACTACGTGATGTGGCACTCGATGGTTGGCTCTGAGGAGCGAGCGAACTCAGCGATTGGACGTAGGGGCAGCGTCCGAACAGTGTGTCCAGTGCCTCTTCGATAGCCCAACAACTCTTTGAGCTTTGGGACTTTATAAATAGGTGGTAGCTGGCTTGGGACTCACTCTCTTGGCACTTTGACATACTTGACATCCTTGTGAGCCTAAGCAAACACCTCCCACTCATCTCAATCATTGATTCATAATCATATTGAGATTGTGAGTGATTCTAAGTGCATTTGCTTGAGTGATTGCATCTAGTGGCATTTAGGGATCATTGTGGCTATGGATTTCTTGTTACTCTTGGTGGTTACCGCCACCTAGATGGCTTGGAGCAGCGGAGGAGCATCGGCATGAGTTGGTGATTATTCGTGGCCATCTCCCGGTGATTGTGAGGGGTCTTGTGCCTTCCCGAGTGGAGCACCGAATGGTAACTCTAGTGGATTGCTCGTGTCATTGAGTTACCTCACTTGTGGGCAGGTTCTTGTGGCACCCTTGTGGTGGGCTAGATGTGTGATACCTATTAGCCACTGAACCACCAAGTGTTGGTCGACACAACGGGGACTAGCGTGCCAGAAGCACGTGAACCTCGGGAGAAAAATCGTGTGTTATCTTATGATTGGATTTCTCCCGGTGATTGAATTGATATTCATCTTGTGATTGGTTCATTACTGTACACAACAATATAATCACCCTACTCACTCCTTTACATTTCTTATAAACAAGTTGCCAAGCTCTTTAGTGTAGATAGTCTTTGAGAGCTTGTTAGTTTGGTTAGTGTGGCTCTTTAGTTAGTCTTTGAGAGCACGCTAGCTTAATGAGTAGTGACTTAGCTCATGTGTGTACCTAGTGATCATAGCAACTAGAATTATTGGGTTAGGTGGCTTGTAACCCTTGTAGAGCTAGATCAAAATTGCATTACGCCATTTTTTGTACTAATCAATTGCTCAAGTGCTTTGTAGAGTTTTAAATAGGCTATTCACCCTCCCTCTAGCCATATTAGGACCTTTCACTCCGGCGATGACTTTCCTAGCAACGAGGACGATGATAGTGACGACAACAACTACAATGGTTTTCACCCGGGTTTCAACGGTGGCGGCGGTTGAAAGCTCTATGTTTGGTGTTGGTAATTAGTGACAATGTCTAAGTATTAATCCTATGCCTAAGTTGTATATAGCATATGAGGATTAGTACATTCCAAGGTTGGTGGCAAGATGGACATGGTGATCATGATGGTCACACTTGGATTTGGACGCAACCCTACGTGATCAAGGCAAAGGTATATGCTTAAGGGTAGTGTTTTAGTAACCAAGACACCTAGTGGGTGTGGTTACATTATAGGATAGATAGCCATACTATAAAGAGGGGAATGACGCGGCTATTGAACTCCTAAGTGCCTCTAGGTGTGTATTTCATAATCATATGCATTTGGATAGAACTAATAACTTCTAAAAAAATGATTATGAAAATGCTAACACACTCGCACATGACGTGATCACTTGGTGGTGTTAGCACATTTGCGATGGCGTTGGAGTTTGAGCGGTAGAGAGGGTTTGGGGTCCTCTCTCCCTCCTGCCGAGCTTGCTCGGCGGGATTCAGGCGTTTTCGAGGAGTTGAAATGACTTTTTTCCACTACGTCGGCAGTCAAAAAACAAACGGATGTGAACGGAGGTCACAGAGGTGACCGGACGCTGGACCAGACGCGGTCTCTGTTTGACTGGACGCGTCCGGTCAGTGTTCAGCATCTGCGCGTGTTTTGGTTTTTTAATCGGACGCGGTGGCGCATCTGGTCACAGTCGATCGGACGCGTCCGGTCGATCTGGGAACTTACTAGACTTCAACCTGACGCTAGCCCTGTGGCGTCCGATCAGTTCGTCAGCGCGTCCGGTCGCTATCTCGGTGGAGCGCTGCTTAGGCTTGACCAGCGCGTCCGGTCCATTACAGGACCAGCGCGTCCGGTCATACTTCGCGCGTCCGGTCAGCATGACTTCGGCTGTTTCAAGTGCCTAACGGCTATATTCGAAGGGGTACGTCTATAAATACTCGTTGGCCGGCTCAAGGCTCACCCTCTTGGACATTTGACATACTTGTGAGCACTATGAGCTAAGCAACTCCCCTCCCACTCATCTCTCTTGCTTCTTTGCATATTTGAAGTGAGATTGAGTGATCCAAGTGCATTTGCATTGTGAGATTGCATCTAGTTGGAACTTGGTGGTTGATTTGATGCGGGATTCTTGTTTCTCTTGGTGGTTGCCGCCACCTAGATAGCTTGGAGCAGCTTGGAGGCATTGGCAAGAGTTGGTGATTGTTCTTGGCCACCTCCAGTGATTGTGAGGGGTTTGTGCCTACCTCGGCGAAGCGCCAAAGGCAACGTTAGTGAATTGCTCGTGTCATTTGCAACCTTTTGCCATTTGGTAGGTTCTTGTGGCACCCTTTGAGAGGCTCGGTGTGAGACCGATTAGCCACCGAACCACGTGGTGAAGAGGGACACAACGGGGACTAGCGTGCCGGCAAGCACGTGAACCTCGGGATAAATCTTCGTGTCATCCCTTTCATATTTTGATTGATTGATCCCGGCATTCGATTGTCTTGGTATTCATTGTTGATCATATTTGTTGGCTCAATACTTCGCCCCTCGGTGAAACTCTCCTAACTCAACTCCGTATTACCTTCTTAGTTATCTTTGCTAGCTAGTTAGCTTTGCTAGAGTAGCTCCTTTGTGTAGCTTGCTAGTTGTAGTTATAGTTACCTTCTCGATTTGACTTGTGTGATTGAGTGCAAATATACTAGAATTGTGAATTGGTTAGGTGGCTTGCAAACACCTCGTAGGCTAAGCAAAACACGCATCTCGCTATTTGTTATATTGATAAACTTGTTTAGCTTGTCTTTGTAGAATTTTTTTTAAAGGCTATTCACCCCCCTCTAGCCATCAAGACCTTTCAAGTGGTATCGGAGCCGTGGTCACCGTTTGTAAGGCTTAACAACCTCGGTGTAAGATGGCTCAAGTTGTGTTCAACCATGTCGGGGGCAAGCCTCCATTCTTTGATGGTGTCTCATCTTTTGATCATTGGAAAAGAAAGATGAAGCAATATCTTGGCTCTATTAATGAGAAGGTTTGGGAGGTGACACATCATGATTATGCTATCATTGATCTCGACAACCTCACCAACAATGACCGAATCAACAACCACTGCAACACTATGGCTCTCAATACTCTCTACAATGGAATTGATGCAAAGGTCTTTGAGCAAATCAAGGATCTTGAGATGGCAAGTGAAGTGTGGACAAGATTAGAGGAAACATATGAGGGCACTTCAACGGTAAAGAGTGCCAAGCTCTATATGCTCAAGGATAAGTTTGCAAGCTTCAAGATGAAGGATGATGAGTCCATACCGGAGATGTTCTATAGGCTACAAGTTATTGTCAATGATCTCAAGAGCCTAGGAGAAGATGTCAAGGACAAGGATTTCTCACATAAGTTCTTGATGAACTTACCTAAGAAGTTTGCTATCTTGAGAAAGATGATCCAAAGAGAGGGTTTGGATAAGGTGACTCTAAACCAAGTGCTTGGAGATGTCATGACCGATGCTCAATATGATGATGATGAAGATAAAGATTAGAAGAAGGTCAAGAAAGAGAAGCCCATTGCATTCAAGGCTTCATCTTCTAAGGGCAAGAGCAAGGTGGAGAGTGATGATGATGATCCATTCAATGATGAGACCATGGCCCTCCTTGTGCACAAGATGGGAATGTTCATGAAGAAGAAAGGATATAGGGCAAGGACGAGGAGAGACACTATAAAGGCAAAGAACCTTTGCTACAATTGCAATAGTCCCAATCACATAGTGGCGGATTGCCCCTATGAAGATAAGAGATTTCATAATGGGGACTTGAAGCTCAAGAAGAACAAGAAGGATAAGAAAGAGAAGGAGAAGAAAGCAAAGAAGAGCTTCACATTCAACAAGAAGAAGAAGGGTGGTGGTTATGTGGTCACTTGGGATAGTGACAACTCTGATAGTGATGATGATGCAAGCTCTAGTGATGATGAAAGGACCACTCGGGGAGCCATTACAAGCATCACCCTCTCCAACAAGCCATCCATCTTCGACACTACATCGACATACCTTATGGCCAAGCCTACCAAGGTAAAATATGATGATAGTGATGATGATTCTTGTGCTAGTGATGGTTGTAGGAGTGATGATGAGGAGGATGAGGACTACTCCAAGGATGATCTATTAGGCATAATAGATCAAATAAGTAAGGGCTACAAGAGGACAACCAAGAAGTGCAAAATCTTGGAGCAAGAGCTCATTGTCAAGAGCAATGAAAATGATGCCTTGATGGAGGAGCTTGTTGCTCTCAAAAAGAGTAAGGAGTGCAAAGGAATTGAACAAGAGCTCAAAGCTCTTAGAAAATCCTTTGATGAGCTAGAGGCCTCTCGTGAGTGTCTAAAGGAAGACCACGAGGATCTTAAAATTGCTCACACTAGGCTTATAGAATCCCACTCCACTCTACTTGAGCTCATCAAAGAAAAGGACCTCAAGTTAGAGAAGTTCATGAAGGAAGCTAAGGAGGAGCAAGTGATTGTCACTTCTGATATTGGACTAACATGTGATATTATTGATGATTCTTTATTTGTTGGTCCTACTAATGCTTCATGTAGCTCATCATCATCCACCACAACTAACTTTATCTCTACTACTAGTGATTCATCACTTATGGTTGAGAATGAGACTCTCAAGAAAGAGGTGGATGATCTCACCCATGCATTAGGCAATGCCTATGGTGGGGATACCCGCTTGCTAAAATGCTTGGGTAGCCAAAGGTTCTCTCTTAATAAAGAGGGTTTGGGCTATACTCTCAAGAAGGGCAAGGCGGCCTTTGCTACTCCAAAGCCTCGCTTTGTGAAGAGCAATGGTCGTTATTGCAATAGATGCAAGCAAGTTGGGTATCTAGAGATTAATTGTAATAAAATGAACAAGAACAACAACAAGTTTCATGCTAAAATGGATTGCATTTCTTTTGATTCTTGTTATGTGTTTACCAAGGGTGAGAAGGGTGTGCAAGCTAAGTTTGTTGGTACACCAATTATGGGTCTAAAGAAGAAGGCCATTTGGGTACTAAAGAGCTTAGTCACTAAACTCCAAGGACCCAAGCAAGTATGGGTACCTAAAAGACATTAATTTATTTTGTAGGTAAATTACAAGGCCAGAGGAAAGCATTGGGTGCTTGATTGTGGGTGCTCTCAACATATAACCGGTGATTCAAGAATGTTCAACTCTCTCAAATCAAATAATAGTGGCATTGATAGCATCACATTTGGTGACAATAGCAAGGGTGATATGAAGGCTCTTGGAAGGATTGCAATCTCAAATGATCATAGAATTTTCAATGTGCTCTTAGTTGAAAAGTTGAACTTCAATCTTCTCTCGGTTGCTCAATTATGTGATCTTGGTTTCAAGTGCATATTTGGTGTTGATGATGTGGAGATAGTTAGTGTTGATGGCTCCAATTTGATCTTCAAAGGCTTTAGATATGAGAATCTATACTTGGTTGATTTCAATGCTAGTGACACTCAACTTTTAATATGCTTGCTCACCAAATAAAGTATGGCTTGGTTATGGCATAGAAGACTTGGTCATATCGGCATGAAGCAATTGAACAAGTTAGTGAAGCATGACTTAGAGGCTTGAAGGATGTCACATTTGAGAAGGATAAGCTATGTAGTGCATGTCAAGCCGGAAAGCAAGTGGACAACACTCATCCATTGAAGAGCATTATGAGTACTTCCAAGGCATTTGAGTTGTTGCACATGGATCTATTTGGGCCAACTACATACACAAGCATTGGTGGCAACAAGTATGGATTTGTGATTGTGGATAATTTCACTAGATACACATGGGTATTCTTTCTTGTGGACAAAAGTGATGTATTTGATATATTCAAGAAGTTCATCAAGAGAGTGCAAAATGAGTTTGAGACCACAATTAAGAAAGTGAGAAGTGACAATGGAAGTGAGTTTAGAAACACAAGAGTTGATGAGCTATGTGATGAGCTTGGAATCAAACATCAATTTTTGGCCAAGTATACACCTCAATCAAATGGCCTAGTTGAAACAAAGAATAGAACCTTAATTGATATGGCAAGATCAATATTGAATGAGTATAATGTGAGTCATTCATTTTGGGCTAAAGCAATCAACACGGCTTGCTTCTATAGCAACCGCCTCTATTGCCACAAGTTCCTAGAGAAGACACCATATGAGATCTTAAATGGAAGAAAGCCCAACATTACATACTTTCGGGTATTTGGTTGCAAATGCTACATCTTGAAGAAGGACACTAGATTGAGAAAGTTTGAGAAGAAATATGATGAAGGCTTTCTATTTGGTTACTCAACTACTAGCAAAGCTTATAGAGTGTGGAATTTGGCTAGTGGTTTACTTGAGGAAGTTCATGATGTTGAGTTTGATGAAACAAATGGCTCTCAAGATGAGGAAGATAACTTGAATGATGTGAGAGGAACTCAATTGACCAATGTTATGAAAGAAATGGATATTGGTGATATTAGGCCAAAGCAAGTGATTGATGTGGATAACAACAAAGATCAAGTGCTCCAAAGTCCAATCACTCAAGCTAGGGGTTCTCTTGTGCAAAATCAAGCTAGTACATCATCTCAAGTGCAACAAGATCAACAAGTGTCTAGTTCATCATCTCCAACTCATGATCAACATCAACATCCAAGCAATCAAGTTCAAATACTTCAACCAACTAACATTACAAGAGATCATCCATTGGATTCCATCATTGGTGACATACAAAGGGGAGTTCAAACTAGATCAAGATTGGCATCGTTTTGTGCTCACTCTTCTTTTGTGTTAATGGAAGAACCCAAAGACAATGATAAAGCATTGAGAGATCCAGATTGGGTAAATGCAATGCATGAAGAGCTCAACAACTTCAAGAGAAATGAAGTATGGGAACTAGCTGAAAGGCCTAAGGATCATAATGTCATTGGAATAAGATGGGTCCTTCGCAACAAGCAAGATCAAGATGGAATAGTAGTAAGGAACAAAGCAAGACTAGTGGCTTAAGGTTACACACAAATAGAGGGTCTTGACTTTGGTGAAACATATGCCCCGGTTGTAAGATTAGAAGCAATTAGGATCTTACTTGCCTATGCTTGTGCTCACAATATCAAGCTATATCAAATGGATATGAAGAGTGCATTTCTCAATGGGTACATTCAAGAAGAGGTGTATGTGGAGCAACCTCCCAGTTTTGAAGATGACAAGAAACCCAATCATGTCTACAAATTAAGAAAGCTTTGTATGGATCGAAGCAAGCACCTAGAGCATGGTATGAAAGATTGAGGGACTTCTTGTTATCCAAAGGATTTGTCATGGGCAAAGTGGATACTACTCTCTTCACTAAGAAGATTGGGAAAGACTTATTTGTATTGCAAATATATGTTGATGATATCATATTCGGTTCAACCAATCAAGATTATTGTGATGAGTTTAGGAAAATAATGGCAAAGGAATTTGAAATGTAAATGATTGGTGAACTTAGTTTCTTTCTTGGACTTCAAATCAAACAAATGAAGGAAGGAACATTTGTAAGCCAAACCAAATACATAAAGGATATGCTAAAGAAGTTTGGTATGGAAGATGCAAAAGGAATCACTACTCCAATGAGCACTAATGGAAGCTTGGATAGTGACAAGAATGGCAACATGGTGGATCAAAAGCTATATAGATCAATGATTGGTAGCCTACTCTGTGTAACGACATCAAGGCCCGATGTAATGTTTAGTGTATGCATGTGTGCAAGATTTCAAGCCTCACCAAGAGAAAGTCATTTGAAGGCAACAAAGAGAATATTGAGGTACTTAAAGCATACACAAGATGTTGGATTATGGTATCCCAAAGGTGCAAGCTTTGAGCTAGTTGGATATTCGGATTCCGACTATGCCGGTGATAAAGTGGAGAGAAAGAGCACTTCTGGGACTTGTCAATTGTTGGGAAGATCACTTATTTCATGATCATCCAAGAAGCAAAATAGTATTGCACTATCTACCGCCGAAGCCGAATACATCATCGTGGGTAGTTGTTGTGCACAAATCTTGTGGATGAAGGCAACATTGAAGGATTTTGGAATCAATTTCAAGAATGTGCCACTGCTATACGACAATGAAAGTGCCATGAAGCTAACCAACAATCCGGTTCAACATCAAAGAACAAAGCATATTGATGTTTGTCATCATTTCATTAGAGATCATCAACAAAAGGGTGACATTGCAATTGAGAATGTGGGCACCGAAGATCAATTAGCCGATCTATTCACCAAGCCACTTGATGAGAAGAGATTTCACAAGCTAAAGAATGAGTTGAACATACTTGACTTCTCCAACATGAGTTGATGCACCCCATATATGACATGCCTCTTCTTCGAGCCCCAAGGTACAATTGGTTGACATGTCATACATTCTATGCTAAGGACTCGTTTAGTGCATCTAGTCATAATTTACATGTTCTAGGCTCATTCATGGAAATCAAATGAATTTGAAGGTTATATGGTACCACTATTGTTTCTTTGCTATGTATGATCTAGTGGTAGCATATAACTTGTTTAAGTAGCTTGTGATCCTAAGTGTTTAATCTAGATCACTTGTCTAAATATTTGCTTCAACATGGTGCATGATAACCCTTCTAGTGAGGTGTGAAGAAGCTTGCCCCTAGATCAAACCGAAGCATTTTATTTATGCAAGCAATCTAGGTTGAATCACAAACTTGATCCTCACCCTATAATTCAACATGATAATCTATCTAAAATTAGTCCCTTGTGGTCATTGGTGCCAAAGGGGGAGAAAATGTTGTTCACAAAGATAGATTCTAAAGGGGGAGAATACCAAAGGGGAGAATTGATAAAAGAAGGGGATCAATTAAATTTTTGAGCACACAAGTAGGGGAGCAAGCTCTTCAACATGAATGTTGCATTTCCATGTGCACTTCATATGTATGATGCATAGTTATGCATTTCTTTTTCTCCAATACATTGCTTGTGTGGTGACTTGCTAGTATAATTTGAATGGTATATTGAGGTACTAGCATGAATAGGAAGTAGTTAGATTTTTCTTGCTTCATGTTTTCCAAAGTGGTACTAGAGCCTTGCTTATAATGTTGATCTCACGAGGTTTCTAGTTATGTTTGTGCTTTTCCAAGTGGTATCTAACTACACAAGGTGCTAAGATGGTGTTTATCGCTACTCCGATGGTATCACGCTTCAAAGGTCTATAATCTAAAACACTTAGCACCTATTGATAGTCAATGCTCCTATATTTTCCTATCTAAGCATGCATGCTTCCAAAATTCAAACATATAGCATACATGTAGGGGGAGCCATTGCTATCAATTTGAATTCATGATCATGTGTCCATAATTCTTACACATGGTAATATACTTGGACAATGTGACATGGGTTCAATCAAAATTTTTATCATAACATCTTTGTGAAAGGGTTGTCACCAATTACCAACAAGGGGGAGATTGAAAGCTCTATGTTTGGTGTTGGTAATTAGTGACAATGCCTAAGTACTAATCCTATGCCTAAGTTGTATATAACATATGAGGATTAGTACATTCCAAGGTTGGTGGCAAGATGGACATGGTGATCATGATGGCCACACTTGGATTTGGACATAACCCTACGTGATCAAGGCAAAGGTATATGCTTAAGGGTTGTGTTTTAGTAACCAAGACACCTAGTGGGTGTGGTTACATTATAGGATAGATAGCCATACTATAAAGAGGGGAATGACGCAGCTATTGAACTCCTAAGTGCCTCTAGGTGTGCGTTTCATAATCATATGCATTTGGATAGAACTAATAATGTCTCAAAAATGATTATGAAAATGCTAACACACTCGCACATGATGTGATCACTTGGTGGTGTTAGCACATTTGCGATGGCGTTGGAGTTTGAGCGGTAGATAGGGTTTGGGGTCCTCTCTCCCTCCCGCCGAGCTTGCTCGGTGGGATTCGGGCGTTTTCGAGGAGTTGAAACAACTTTTTTCTACTACGCCGAAAGTCAGAAAACAAACAGAGGAGAACGAAGGTCACAGAGGTGACCGGACGCTGGACCGGACGCGGTCTCTGTTTGACCAGACGTGTCCGGTCAGTGTTCAGCATCTGCGCGTGTTTTGGTTTTTTGATTGGACGCGATGGCGCGTCCGGTCACAGTCGATCGGACGCATCTAGTCGATCTGGGAGCTTACTGGACTTCAACCGGACGCTGGCCCTATGGTGTCCGGTCAGTTTGATAGCGCATCTGGTCCCTGTCTCGGTGGAGCGCTGCTCAGGCTTGACCAGCGCGTCTGGCCCGTTATGGGACCAGTGCGTCCGGTCATACTTCGCGCGTTTGGTCCGCATGACGAGCGCGTCCGGTCAGTGCTTCACGGCATAGGCGCTGTGCGATCGGCGCGTCCAGTCAGTTTGACCAGCGCGTCCGGTCAGCGCGACTTCGGCTGTTTCAAGTGCCTAAAGGCTATATTCGAAGGGGTACGTCTATAAATACTCGTTGGCTGGCTCAAGGCTCACCCTCTTGGACATTTGACATACTTGTGAGCACTTTGAGCTAAGCAACTCCCCTCCCACTTATCTCTCTTGCTTCTTTGCATATTTGAAGTGAGATTGAGTGACCCAAGTGCATTTGCATTGTGAGATTGCATCTAGTTGGCACTTGGTGGTTGATTTGATGTGGAATTCTTATTTCTCTTGGTGGTTGCCGCCACCTAGACGGCTTGGAGCAACTTGGAGGCGTTGGCAAGAGTTGGTGATTATTATTGGCCACCTCCGGTGATTGTGAGGGGTTTGTACCTACCTCGGTGAAGCGCCAAAGGCAATATTAGTGAATTGCTCGTGTCATTTGCAACCTTTTGCCATTTGGTAGGTTCTTGTGGCGCCCTTTGAGAGGCTCGGTGTGAGACCGATTAGCCACCGAACCACGTGGTGAAGAGGGACACAACGGGGACTAGCGTGCCGGCAAGCACGTGAACCTCGGGATAAATCTTCGTGTCATCCCTTTCATATTTTGATTGATTGATCCCGGTGTTCGGTTGTCTTGGTATTCATTGTTGATCATATTGGTTGGCTCAATACTTCGCCCCTCGGTGAAACTCTCCTAACTCAACTCCGCATTACCTTCTTAGTTATCTTTGCTAGCTAGTTAGCTTTGCTACAGTAGCTCCTTTGTGTAGCTTGCTAGTTGTAGTTATAGTTACCTTCTCGGTTTGACTTGTGCGGTTGAGTGCAAATATACTAGAATTGTGAATTGGTTAGGTGGCTTGCAAACACCCCGTAGGCTAAGCAAAACACGCATTTTGCTATTTGTTATATTGATAAACTTGTTTAGCTTGTCTTTGTAGAATTTTTTAAAAGGCTATTCACCCCCCTCTAGCTATCAAGACCTTTCAGCGGTGGCTCGCAGCCGCGCATGACTCACTTCGGCACCGCAGAGCAGTCGTGCTTGGCTACGGGTCTGGCCTAGCTTTTCACACGCGGAAATCGAGGTCTACCATCCTAGTCGGGGGTGTGGCTTGCCGTGTCATTTTGCCACGTTGCGCATGCCCTACCACGGCTTCAGCAACAGGATTCCCATGGTGGGGATGACGCGTGTCGATTCCCCCGTGGTCATGCAAGTTGACATCACTCTCATGCAGACCAGCGCACCCTCTCCTATCAAGTGTTCAGCTACTGACCCTTTGCTGGCGAAGACAGCACTGTGCACGTCGCGGCCTCTCATCAGCACCAGCGAGGCTAGGGTGCACTCCATCGACGTGCTCCCTCGGGGGTCTTGCCCCACCAGTTGCAGCTGCATGGGCATTGTGGGGGCCGCCCTAGATGAGGAGTTTAAAGTGTGCGCTGGTCGGGTGATGGCCTTACTCCATGGGCCGCCTGACGGGTCGGATGTCTTGTGTGGATTCGGTCAGGGCTCCTTACACTTGGAGGATGAAGACTGGGTATTGGCCCATGAGGTAGACATTTGCCTATCAGGGACAGAGGAGTGCGGCTCTGGCCTCACCTCACCGACATAGCCCACCTGGTCCATGGAATCTTCACTGGCTCGAGCCCTTTCACCAGAGTGTGGGCCTGGCGACGCGACCAACATGGACGGGGTCATGGGAACTTGGTCGTTGTGGACGGTGTTGCGCCCACAACATGACCACGGAGCGCGCGGCTGCACCACTCACGGTGGAGGACTTCATCAACAACTTTAGGAAGCCCCTCATGCAACCCATCCTGCTATCGCCGCTGCATAAGGCTGGCGGCAAAGAGTAAGTATAGGGACGCGAAGCCTGAAGTGCAAGCAAGAAAGGTGATGATGAGAAGGATTGGCCTTGACGTGGAGATTGAGCTACCAACGATGCATCTTTCTAGGAGTTCTAGCAAGAGTTGAAGCTACCGCTGACGCCATCGAGGAGGGAGGCCATGCAGGTGCTCTTCTTGGGTAGGAAGCAGCGGGGTACGGGCCTTGTTTGCACCGCCTAATCCTTCGCTCCTGGTCACCACCATGCCCGGTGCCCATGTTAGGTCAAAACGTCTTCATCTGGAACGTTCGTGACCTCAACTCGCGCACGCGTTGCGATGTCGTATGTGAATCCTTGTTGCAGGAACATGTATCAGTCGCATGTCTTGTCAAGACCAAACTTGATGTACTCCTGCTGCCTTTGGCAAATGATCTAATGGGAACCTCGTTTGACTATGTATGCTTGCCTGCCTCGGGGGCTTTAGGGGTCTCATGCTGGCTTGGTCTCACAATACATGGTCAGTCTCATGGCAAACTTCGTGATGTTTCTCGGTCGCCATCTACCTTCAGTCGCTGTGCTCAGCCCAGGCGCCTTGGTCGCTCGTGGCCATCTATGGGCCGGTCGATGAAAGTCTGAAACTCGAGTTCATGGATGAGCTCAGGGAAATTCACGCGGACTGCACCGGGCTGCATTTGATCTGTGGTGATTTCAATTTGATTTACCAAGCGGCGGATAAGAGCAATGACCGCCTAAACCTGAGGTCAATGCGCTATTTTCACCGTGTACCGGATGACTTGCAGGTTGATGAGCTCTACCTACATGGTAGGTTCTACACCTGGAGCAACAAGCGACGTGTTTTACCATGGAACGGATTGACCAGGCGTTCACCACTATATAGTGGCTTGAGATGTTCACTGACCACCACCTGAGATCGCTCTCCACGGATTGCTCCGACCATGAACCATTGCTGCTTCAACTCAGGACTCAACCTTGGGCCAAACCATGATTCTTGTTCGAGGGATTCTAGGTACGCTTAGATGGTTTCATGAAGGTTGTCCAGCAAGCTTGGTCGTGCTCGCTGTCCAATATCGACGCCTGCCGGGTGCTCGATTTCAAGCTGCGCCGCACTGCTAAGTCGCTCAAAAGCTAGAGCATGAAGAATGTCAACAGTGTTTGGCTATAGCTTTTCATGGCCAGGGAGCTGATTGCATAGCTTGACGCGGCACAAGAAGCCAGGTATTTATAGGAGGATGAACAAGTGTTGCGTAGTGATCTCAAGCGAAAGAGCTTGGGCCTTGCTTCACTTGCAAGGACGATCACCCATCACCGATCTAGGATCCGCTTCCTGGAGGAGGGAGATGCAAATACAAAGTACTTCCACTTGCAAGCTTGCCACCAGAACCGTAAAAACTATATCCCCTCCATCCAGCATGCCGGTCCATGGTTCTTGGCTGAAGAGGCCAAGGAGGATCTTGTCTACAATTACTACAACAGCATTTTGGGCGCGCTATTCAATCGCCTCCACTCACTGCACCTCAATGGCCTCCTGCCATAGTTGGACTTGACTGGCATTGGTGGTTGCTTCTTCGAGGAAGAGATATGGGCATCAATCAAGGGAATGCTATCGGACCGTGCTCCATGTCTAAACGGGTTCATCGGGCTGTTTTACTAGGTGGCCTAGGATATTATCAAGGCCGACATTCTCAACACCTTCAATGCCCTCTGGTCGCTCGATGCCAGAAGCTTCCATTTGCTGAATGATGCTCAGATGATTCTGCTACGTAAAACTCAATCACTGACGAGAATGAATGACTATAGGCCCATTAGTCTGATGCATAGCTTCAGCAAGCTATTTGCAAAGTGCTTGGCTAGGAGATTGGTGCCGAAGCTTAAGCTGATCGTGGAGCCAAACTAGAGCGCCTTCATCAAAGAACGCTCCATCCATGATAATTTTTGGTCAGTGCAGCTGGCATGCAAATGGCTCCACTACAAGAAGTTCATCGCTGTTCTTCTAAAGGTTGATATCGCTAAGGCCATCAATTCGGTTGCCTAGCCATTCCTCCTTGAGGTGCTGCAATTCATCAGTTTCCCTAGGCAGTGGACTAAATGGATCTCAATCCTACTCTCCACCGCAAGCACGAAGGTGCTGCCAAACGGTCGAGCAGGAAGAAGGATCGTTCATGCTCGTGGTCTGAGGCAAGGCGATCCCATATTGCCATGCTGTTTGTTATCACCATGGAAGTGCTAAACTCTCTCATCAAGGAGGCCGATCGCCGTGCTGCTCTCATGCCACTGCTCGAAACTGCAATTGTGCACCACCTCTTGCTCTATGCAGATGACTTGGTAGTCCTCCTAGACCCTACTTAGAACAACCTTCTATGCCTACACCAAATCCTTTAGCCGTTTGTGGGCACATCCGGCCTAGTAACTAACATCGAGAAATGCGTCGCCACGCCAATTTGGTGCATATATGACATGGTCATGACTGTGCAACAGGCGTTCCTATGCATCGTCACATCGTTCCATGTAGGTACCTTGGCATTCCGCTATCGCTGATGAGGCTACGACATGCGGACTAGCAGGCGCTCGTGGACGTGGTCGCGGTAAGGATACCCACATGGAAATCAGATCTGCTAACTAATGTTGGTCGCATGGTGCTCACAAAGGTGACGCTCCCGGCCATCCCTGTGCACCTGAGCATCAGCCTCTCCCAATGGGCGATTGGGCAGATCGACAAGCGAAGGCAGGCGTTCCTCTAGGCCGGCTCCCAAAACACCAGCGGGGGAAAGTGTAAACTCGCCTGGAGATGGTCTATAGACCGACCAACCTCGGAGGGCTCGATGTCCTTGATTTGCGCTTCTTCGGGTTCACCTTGTGGTTACGGTGGGAGTGGCTAAGCCGAACCGACCCCACACGCTGTTGGGGCGCCTTGCCTTCCAAGGTGGAGAAACAGGTCGCTGCCACGAGTGCCGCCAGCATGTTTGTCATTGTTGGCGACGGCGGCTCTACCAAGCTCTGGATGGACAACGGGGCATCGGTCGGCCCCCTTTGCCACTATATGTCGACATTGTTCGCGGCGTTGTCAAGGATTAGGAAGAGCAAAAAGGTCAAGGATGGTTTGAGCCAAAACCGATGGGCTAGAGAGCTCGTGGGAGCACTCACTGCCTGGTACTATGCCAGTTCCTGATGGTGTGGGAGCTATTGCAGGACGTGGTGTTGGATCTGCTGCAATCAGATCGATTTGTTTGGAAGTGGTCGCCGGACGGGAAGTATTCTGCATCCTCGGCCTATAGAGCCTTCTTCTCTGGATCCACTGAGCTCCTGGGTGCCAAGGTGTTATGGCAAACCAAAGCACCACTGCGTGTCAAGTTCTTTTTTATGGCTTGCATTGCATCGGCGTCTATGGACTGCGGAGCGCCGGATGAGGCACGGCCTCCAGGATGACGACGCTTGCGTTCTGTGTGACCAAGAGCCCGAGGCCTGTGATCACCTGTTTCTGGGATGCGTGGTGACCAGAGAGTTCTGGCACGCCCTTCTCTCTCCAATTGGGCTTGAGCTGATTGCCCCGCGTCGCGATGATGAACTGGCCGACTGGTGGTTGCGCAGCAGGGGGGTGTTGAACGCCGAGGCACGGCCGGCCTTCGATTTAGTACTGCTGCTCATGGCGTGGTGCGTGTGGAAGGAGAGGAATAGCAGAACGTTCAATGGAACCGCGGCGGGAATGCATGCGATGGTACTTGCCGTTCTGCGGGAGGCTGAGGACTGGATCAGCGCGGGTATCTCCCCTCTAATTGCTGCGCTCGCCATGTGGTCGCAAAGTTCAAATCTCATGTAATAAACATTTTGAGGATCGAGTAGTTAGGTGTTGGCGCTGCGCGTTCGTTGGCCTCTCGCCACTGTTGCCCAGTGTTTCAATGTTGTTTTAAACTCTATTCCCTCTTAATGAAAAACGGATACAGTGCCTGATCGAGATAACAAATAGGGAAGTCACGTGATTGGACAAAAAAAATAGTTAGAAGAATCTACCTATTGGAAGTGTGGTTTATATGCAGTGTCTGTGAGATCTCGTAGGCATAGAAACTACGTGTGCTTTCCAGCATACATTGAGACTGCCATATATAATTTTCCTCCCATCTATGGTTCAATATGATGTACGCATCTAGTAGTACATCTCATTTAAGGCCTGTGTACAAGAAATCTGCTATGGTTTGTATTGGATGTACGATTTCATGGCATTATTTGGGGCCTTCAGTTATCCTAACCTCTTAAATTACGCTGACCAATTGGATTAGACACCTCGCATTAGGGGTACATGACAGATGAGACTTGAGACATTCGATCTCTAATATCTCGTTAGTTAACCAGTGATAAAAAAAATGCACGAACCTTTGTACCAGTGGATGGAAGGAACCGTACTCGATCTGTCAGTCTGTCTGCACCTTCTCGAGCCTCGACGTTCACGAAGGATGGAAAACTTCGGTCTCGTTTAGATGCTGAAAAAATTTCAGCCCGATGAATAGTACCACTTTCGTTTTATTTGATAAATATTGTCCAATCGTGGACCAACTAGGCTCAAAAGATTCATCTCGTGATTTCCAACTAAACTGTGTAATTAGTTATTTTTTTATCTACATTTAATACTCCATGCAAGCGGCTAAAAATTGATGTGATGGAGAGAGAGTGAAAAAACTTGGAATTTTGATGTCATCTAAACAAGGCCCTGTTCACTCACTCGTTGGCCAGAGAATCATCGGTGCCTCCTCAGGTCTCAGGGGGGCCAGATTCCAGAGGCCGGAGGCGACAGCACTGTACGTCTGTACTGGTGGTGGCGGGAGCGGAGCAAGGCAGCAAGCGCGCGCAGTACAAGCTGTACTCGCCGGGCGCGCGGCTGCGGTACTGGCGCGTACTACCGCCACCCACCTCTGCTAGCCATAACGTCACATCCGCGACCGCGATCCACAGCACGAACGTACGACGCCCGGTACCGCGCGCGATCCACTTGTGATATGAGCTCATTTGGTGTCATAGTGTGCTCACCTGGCGTCGTATAAAAGTGCCAAATTATTCCCCCCCTGCCTGGCTCCTTCCCTTCACTTTCCATCTCCTCTCCTCCGTTCCTCCTCCAAGCTAAGGGGGTCCTGGCCCATTCCAGTAGCCAGGAAGAAAATCGACGACGACAAGTAGGAGGGCGAGCGCAATGCAAGGCATGCAGTTCCGGCGGGGGCGGACTGGGAACACATGTGAATGAGATGAGATTGCTCGGTCGTGCTGGCCTGGGCAGTCGCCGTCGCCGTAGTTGATCTGCTTGTATGCATGTGTTCTCAGGTCGCCCCCGCTGGGCCTTCCTTGCTGCTGCGGTGCTGCGGTGGCTGGAACGCGACGACGGGCGCTCGCCCAGACGTCCGATCCGTCCACACTATCGAGGAAGGCACGCACCACCACGTCTGTTCTGCTGCGATACGAGAGCGTATGCAAGTACGTTTTGCTGCACCCTTTTAGTTTTTTTTTAAGGAGAAACGCCTAATAATAAGTTAATAGACTATTATATCACAATCACACGGATGTCATATTCTTATATTACCTCTTAAAGCGTATGTGTATGAGTGTAGACTTTTATAACATGAAAGAAAACGTATGTATGAGTTGACTTTTAAAAAGACATTTGGATGTCTTTCTCTTTTTATTAAACCAACTCTTTCAACGTTTTGTGAAAGTGCAAAATTTTGTAATTCTTCATTTTGAATGGTATTAGTTCTAACATTTAATAGCCTTGTATAATATGGGATGATCTTGCCCCTTTTCCACAAACTTTACAGGATCATATTCAACATATATGGATAATACTCTTTACCATTTGGGGGGTTTTGGGCTGCAGATTCGATAAAGGAGGCCCAATGTGAGATACATGCACTAGTGCAGGACTTGGTAGCAGTCCCGGTTGGGAAACCACTTCCAGTCCCGGTTTTAGCAATCCTAGGTCTGCTAACCGGGATTGAATGGGGTCATTTAGTCCCAGTTGCTTATACCAACCGGTACTGAAGGGGGCTCCAGGCCGAGCCCGAGGGTGGGCGCCTCTAGTCCTGGTTGGTATAAATAAAAATAAAATCCACCATTATTATTCCTAATCTAAAAGACCACATATTTTTATGCTTATTACTAAACCATGAAATGATCTACATTATTAGCAATGAAAGATTAGAAGATGAAGTGGCTAACCTTTAGAAGATTGAAGATGAAGCCGGCGGCCGAGAGCAAGAACTTGCTCCCCCAAGCAAGAACACGAATGAACACACGCGCACAAGTAAGGACCAAAGATTTGACCTGTGTCACGGGCTGGGGGACAATGAAAGCGGGTATATATAGTGGGGACCTTTAGTACCTGCTGGTGGAGCCTACCGGGACTAAAGGATCAACCTCTAGTCTCGGTTGGTGGTTCCAACCGGGATTAAAAGGCTACCTTTAGTCCCCGTTTGAACCACAGACCGAGACTAAAGGTCCCTGCTGCACTATCCGTTGGGGGGATTCTAGTCCTGATTAGTGGTTCCAACCGGGACTAATTCTTTTATTAGTCCTAGGCCCAGTCCCAACCGGAACTAAACACAGAAAACCATAAGTCTGTTCTCTACTAGTGATGGCAACGAATCGGTGCATGAGTAGTTGGGCTGGGTCATCCGACGGCGTGTGTTTATTTGCTTGATGTATAAACTACTATAGAAACGTGTTGTAGAGCTGAGGGAAAAAGGTCCATTTCCACCTCCCTAAACTATATCAGTGTAGTCTGATTTCTCTTATCAAACTTCAAAACCTATAAACTCTCAAAATCATTCAAATTACATCCCTGCCCTACTTTTTTTAAAGACGAAAGAAGAATTATATTAGATTATAACTAGCTACATCATCACGTTACAATCACTCTGGAATACACTACATATATCCAGAAACTGATTTTCATCTATATTGTACCCACATTATAAATAGCTCCAAATCTTAAATCCAAACCTGTATGACGCTTCGTATGGATGACCACACGGGTAACCACTCGGTAAAAGGCCTGAGAATAGATGCCCAACAATCGACGGCCAACGTTACTGTAGGCGGAGTTAAGAAACTTCTTCTTTCTTGTGTCTTTCTTTTTCTTCTTTCTGCCACCGAAGAATGAGAAAGACTGATCTGAAACTTATTCTCCCTAGTCTTTCATCGTGGCTAGATCTAACCACAACAAAATGGAGAAGAGACCAGAGAAAATTATTCAATAACAGCGACATCATCTCTGCCTTGATGTCGTCGTTCGGAAAAAAAAGTCCTCATGTCGTCGTGCCGAGGAAGTTGTTGACACAGTAGTTGTCACCCAAGAGATATGTCACACAACCCAACTCACGCCATGATTAGTCACAAACTCAACCTAGATCGTGGATCACGTTGATAATCACTCATCATAAAACAAAACACAAGGGCACATATCAACCTTGTGTTCGCAATATCCGAGAGCCTTCTATACTAATTTCATGCAAAGATGGCCATATTTTGTAGCCTTTTTCTTTTAAAGCTACCACTAGAGCTGGCAATTTAGAAAAGAATAATTATAAACCTATAAATGATTGGATACTTGTTAGAATGTTTTATTAAGTTCATGATATGGAATAATTTAGGAAGAAGAGAAGATAAAAAATGAAGGTTGGCACTTGGAAGATCGTGGGCAAGAAAAGGCACCAAAGAAGACCACAAACTTAAGTGAAAGAGGCTTCAACTCTTGTGATCTAATCATTTGTTTGTGCACGGCATTTCCACATGGGAATTTCATTAAGCACAAAATAATCCTTTGCAATAAATAGACTGAAATAAATTAATGATAAAGGTATTCTTGGTGGGGCTTTTCTCATCGATTTTTTGGTAGCATGGTAAGAATGACACAATATGTGATTAGATGAGTTTTTTGTTATGCTGTTTGTTAGCTAGGTTATTATGTTTCTTAATATGTGCTCATATTCATCTCACTTTCAACAGAGTTATATTATGCTTATTAGCTGAGTTATTATGCTTTTTGTTAGTTAATTTGTGTTTCTATATAATATCGTAGTATTAGCACGGGCAATACTAGTAATGATAGATGGTCCATTTGTGTTTTGTGCTTAGATGGTTCAGAGTTGGAGAAGAATTGATATTTTAAATTGGCATGAATTGAGTGCAAGAGCCTGATTGGTTGGTTTCCAACCAAGCCAAAGATTTTGTAAGTCATGATTTTGGCTATTATTTGGTTTGCTATCAAAACTTGTCAACCTCGCACATTTGGCTTGCCAAATCTATGACAAATTTTTTACCGAACTTTGGCTTGCCAAATCTTTAGCATGGTAAATTTTGATCGCAAACCAATCAGGCTCTAAATTGTCGTGAATTAAGAATGTGAAGGTCGTCCCTGTGATGCATCAAAAAAACCTCTGAATGACAAGATATTTTAAATCTTAATTGCTGTAGTTTCCTTCTGCACAGAGCATATGAAAGTGCCCCAAATAAAATTCTAATGTACGGTCAAATTCGGTTAACGACCGATGAGATGTCGAAGGTTTAAACAATAGAGAGCTGGTTTTGGAGAATCTGCTGTGGTGTGTTACTATTTTTATAGGCTAAATTGATTTTAAGAGCTGATTTCTTTAATTTTTAATATCTAAATTTACAGAGCTTCTTAGAGCTGCTTTTAGTCCCTCGGTGTAGTCTACTAGCACGGTTGGTCGCGCTGCCGCCATGCCCGTGATGAACAGTAGAGAAAATATCTTAAATTCGCCTGAGGAAAAAAAAAAAAGCAAACGTGAACAGTAAATATCGATGTCACGGCATGAACAGTATTTAACGCAGGGGCACTCTCCGGCCTCCAAATAACTTCTAGTCGAGGGATACTTATATGACTCCATATATCCGCACAGTATATGACTAAGGGGGTGTTCGTTTCCACAGCACATCCTGCTAGCCTCAACTGCCACAGCTACAAAAAGGGATTTGCAGCAACGTCTACTTTTTTTTTAGGGACGGCTCTATATCGAGCTGCCTCCATAAATGGTGCCCAAACGAGTTGCCTCTACAAATTCATTTGAAGAGGCTGCTCGTGTTATCAGCCGCCCTTATAAATTGCCCGATTTGTAGGGGTGGCTAAATATTGAGCCGTCACTACAAATAGACATCAAATTGTAAAAATTAAGTACTAAAATTCAAAATTTTTCAAACGACCTTAGATGGAGAAATGATCAAAATAGAAGATGTAGATCTCGAAAAGTTATGAAACTTTGTTGTTTATAACTTTTTCATTCGAAATCATTAATTGTTTCAAAACGTTGTTTGAAATTTAATTTTTGAAATTGCTGGAGAACTCTAATTTCTCTTTTTGATTTCTAACGAAAACTTTAACTAGTCTTTCTCCCTCATACTAACTTTAAATTTGATGATTTTTTTCTAAATATTTCTAAAATCATGCTCTATAAATTTATTATGTTCTTATAGCTATTATTTTGTTCATCTTTTCATGTGACTGTGTTTTATCTATTTAATTTTGAATTTCAAAAAATGGCAACTTCAAACGTCATTTTGAAATATTAAATGATTTCAGCTAGAAAAGTCATGAACATAAAAGTTATATAACTCATCAAGATCCATAACTTTTATTTTTTGTTATTTCTTCACCCAACAAAGTGGTAGCAATATTGTTCACAAAATTTATATAAGAGGGATATGTAAAATTTGTGAACAACGTTACTACCAGTACGTCAGATGAATAAATGACCAAATGAACAAAATATTAGTATCACTTTGTCGGATGAAGAAATAACCAAAATAAAAGTTATAGATCTCGAAAAGTTATAGAACTTTGTAGTTGACAACTTTTTCATTTAAATTAATTTTGTCAAGGAAAACTATGTTTGAATTTCTCAAATTTGAAATTTAGATTTTTCAAACGACAACGGATAGAGAAACAAGCAAAATAAAAGTTGTAGATCCCAAAAGGTTATACAACTTTGTAGTTTACAACTTTTTGATTTGAAATCATATTGTCAAGGAAAACTACCTATGAATTTCCAAAAATTTAAAATTTAAAATTTTTAAATGACCTCAGATGAACAAACAGTAACAAAAAAAAGTTGTAGATCTCGAAAAGTTATGAAACTATATTGTTGACAACTTTTTCATTTGAAATCATCCTGTTAAGGAAAACTACATTGGAATTTCTCAAATTTAAAATTCAAATTTTATAAACGACCTCAGATGGAAAAACTACCAAAATGAAAGTTGTAGATCTCGAAAAGTTATAAAAATTTATAGTTGACAACGTTTGCATTTGAATTCGTTTAGGGCCTCAAACAATCAATTTATACTCGGTTTAGGATAATATGTGGGGAACCAAAATCCAATATAGACGCAAGTGAGTGTGAGGTGCAGTGGTACATGAGGGTATGTGTGAGGGGGAGATCATGGGTTCGAATCCCTGCAACCGCAAAGCACGTGATTTTCGCACGAAAAATGTCACGACTTGCGCCTTCGACGGAGCGGACATGGGTGGCTGACTAGTGGCCTCCCCGAATTAAAACTTTTTGGGGCCTGGATTCATGATTTTTTGGAAGTGGATTTACAAATAGCTGAAAGCCCAAGTTTGGTTTTGGTAATTAATGACACCAAGTTGCTAATGCCTTGTGTTAAGTATTTTGAGTTAGGCATAAGCAACACATGTGATGAAGGTGTATGTGGCAAGGAGTGGTGGCCACAAGATCATAAAGAGATGGTGCATGGACATGAAATGATGATCATGGTGGAGATGCACATAATATGATGGACATGATGATCAAGTGGAAGAGAAGGATCTAAGAGCGCAAGGCAAAAGTATAACCATAGGGTTTTCCTTTTGCCGGTGTAAGATGAGTAGAGAAGTGATTGATCGGGTTTAGGATACATAGCCGACTATCAAGAGGGGCAATCACGGTTAGCTTGGGAATCAAGTGCCACTAGATCAATGTCTTGAGCATATGCATTAGGATCTAGTAGAGAGCTAACATAACGCCTTAAAAATGATTGTGAAATGCTAACACACATGCACATGGTGGTGTACACTTGATGGTGTGAGCACATTTGCATAGGCGGTGGAGTTTAAGTGGTAGAGAGGGGTTTGGGTTCCTCTCTCCCTCCCGCCGAGCTTGCGATGCGGGATTCGGCGCTTTTTGGGGAAGTGAAATGCCTATTTTCTGCTGCGCCGGAAGTCGAAAAAGAAACGGAGGCGAACGGAGGTCACTGTGGTGACCGGACGCTACACCGGACACGGTCGCGGTTTGACCGGACACATCCGGTCAGTTCTCAGCAGTTGCCAGGCGCGATTGAGTTAGAGTTTCCAACTGGCGCGTCCGGTCCCTCACGGAACTGGAGCGTCCGGTCAGGCACCCAGAGGGGCACAGTTGGTCATAGAGTCGACCGGACGCGCGGCGCGTCCGGTCACGTGCGATCGGACGCGTCCGGTCGCGGTGGGAGCTTACTGGACTCTGACCGGACGCCAGGTGCAGCGTGTCCGGTCAAACGCTATTGCGCGTCCGGTCACGACAACGGTAACTTCTGACGCGCACTGTTCACGCTTGTCCTGTAGTGACCGGACGCGTCCGGTCACCCTGACCGGTGCGTCCGGTCAGTACGTTATTCACTACGTTGTTCGGTAACGGCTAGCTGCGTACCCCTTCACTATAAATAGAAGATGTCCGAGGTTTGAGGGCAACTCTTGCACATTTTGAGACCTAGAGACATCCTTTGAACTAGAGAACAACCCCTCCACTCATCTCTTTGCTTAGTTGCACATCTTGAGTGAGATTGAGTGAGATTCAAGTGCATTGCTTGAGAGTTGCATTCTAGAGGCACTTTATCTTCGAGTTGCTGTGGATTTATTGTTACTCTTCCGTGTTTCCCGACACGGTAGACGGCTTGGAGCAACGGAGGTGATTAAGCTCACAATTGAAGATTGTTGGAGCCCTCACCAAGTGTTGTAAGGGGTTCTTGATCCTTCCCCGCGGGAGTTCGCAAATTGGATACTTTACTGTAGCAAAACCACCGTCTAAAACCGCTCGAGGGGGTGATTTGGCCGGTTTTGCAAAGTTCAGAGTGTAAATTAGACCGTTTCATAGTTGAGGGGGTAAACTAGACTACCCCCAATAGTTGGGGGGTCAATTAGACTTTTTCCAATTCAGAAATAAACAACCTTTGAGCAGTATACATGTTATCTTCTATGTTGTACTTTTATTTTTTCACACTACATCAATGGGATATTCCATGATGTATTCTAGCTAGGATGTTTACATAGCATGAACATGGCGTTCCATGATGTATTTTTTATTGTTCATGTAGTATCCGTGAGATGTTCACTACCGGAATCAGGCGCTTTGCCACCCCAATTGCACTCGGCAAAGTGACGTCTTTGCTGAGTGTTTTTTGTCGGGCACTCGGCAAAGCGTTTACCGAATGCCCGACACTCGGCAAAGTTCGAACCGAAAAAACCTGAAAAAAATAGAAAAAAAAATTTTAATCGGGGGAGGCCCCCACCGGCTAGCACTCACCCGTCTCCGTCAAAGGCCTAAGTCGTGGCATTTTTCGCGCAAAATTAACGGCTACGCGGGATTCGAACCCGCGACCTCACTCTTGCGCGGTACCTCCTCTAACCACTACACACTCACATGTGTCTAGATATAGTTTTGGTTCCCCACGTATTATACTAAATCGAGTGTAAATTGCTTGTTTGAGGCCCTAAATGAATTCAAATTAAAAAGTTGTCAACTATAAAGTTTCATTACTTTTCAAGATCTACAAAGTTTATTTTGATTGTTTTTCCATCCGAGGTCATTTGAAAAATTCAAATTTAAATTTTTTTAAATTCAAACGTAGTTTTGCATGGTAAGATGATTTCAAATCAAAAAAGTTGCCAACTACAATGTTTCATAACTTTTTGAGATCTACAAAGTTTATTTTGGTTGTTTTTCTATCCGAGGTCGTTTGAAAATTTCGATTTTTAAATTTTTAAAATTCGAACGCAGTTTTACATGACAAGATGATTTCAAATTAAAAAGTTGCCAACTACAAAGTTTCATAACTTTTCGAGATCTACAAAGTTTATTTTGGTTGTTTGATCATCTATTCATCCGAAATGGTCGTTCTAACATTGTTCACAAATCTTATATATCTCTTTTAGTTTCATAAACTACAAGAGAGATATGTAAAATTTGTAAACAAATTTACTTTCACTTTGGTATATGAAGAAATGATCAAGACAAACATTGTACATCTTGATGAGTTATAGTTGAAAACTTTTCATTTGAATTAATTTAATACTTCAAAATGTGCTTTGAAATTTTCTTTGCCTAGTGCAAAAAAATGCTCGGCAAAGAAGCTGTAAAAAAACACTCAGTAAAGAAGTTCTTTGTCAAGTGTAAAAAAAACACTCGGCAAAAAAGCTATAAAAAACACCCAACAAAGAAGTTTTTTTGCCGAGTGTTAAAAAAAACTCAGCAAAGAGCTTCTTTGCTGAGTGTTTTTTTTCCGAGTGTTTTTTTTGCACTCGGCCCGAAAAAAAACTCTCGACAAACCACTGGGCACTCAGCAAAGAGCCGAATTCCGGTAGTGTTTATGTGGTATATTTTAGGATGTTTGAGTAGCATGTGATGTTATTTTTTACTTTCCTCGATTAGGTGGAGTATTTTCTATTTTTCTATTTTTTCCCCTTATGTTTGTTAATTCTATATTTTATTAATTTTATTTTTATTTAATTTGTTCATTTATTTATTTTTTTAATATATTTCATAGCAATTGTTATTTGTTTTTCATTTCCCATTTTCTATCTTTGTTATTTTACTCTCATTAGATATTTTAATTTACTTTTTATTTTTTTATCTCCTACATTCTATCATGTCATGTTCTATGGTGTATTTTGGGATGTTTACATAGGCTCTATTTCGCGGATCTCTAGCTCTAGAAATTATGTGGATTTCCTAGATGTGGTCACCTATAGCTCTAGGAAATCCTTGATCTAGAGCTGCAGACATATTAAGTGCATTTACATAAGTCATTTTATTTTTTTTGATTAAATAAAAAAACAAAACCATTTCAGATCTAACATAGATCTTGGAGCTAGAGCTATGTCAGACGGGCCTATAATATAAATGAGACGTTCCACGATTATCTTTGAGTAGTCATATGATATCCGTGAAATGTTCTATGTTAAATTCTAGGTTGTCAAAATAGTATTTGGAGATGTGATGTCTTTTTAATTTTACTATATTATGTGTCTTTTTGTGTTTGATATTTTTTGGTTTCCTTTATGCTTTGTTCTATCTTTTACTAATTTTGTATTTATGTTATTTATTTATTTATCTATTTATATATATTTCATAGCTTTTGTTATCCTTTTTTATTTTCATAGATATTATAATGCCATTCGTATGAACCTAGATTTTTTATCCTAAATATATCAAATATTGTTCTCTTGACCTTAGTACATTTCCCATATGAAGATGAGACATTTTATCTTGAACCTAAAACATCGCTTGTACTCAACAAACGAATGCTTTTCTATCTTCACGAAGAAAATACTATTTAATGTTTTTATTAAATATATTCACATGAAGCCTTGTTTTGAAAGATTTATATGTAAGAATAACAACTGTATAATCGAATTTAATTTGAACGCGCAGTTCGACAACTACATCATTTTTATATTTTCAAAATGATTCATGCGGCATGGGCTAGGTTGCCATAGACTTGACTCCTAGCGGGCCATGTTAGGCTCATGTTGGGCCGAAAGATGTGGGCGGTGACGTTTTTGTTGAGACGGTAGATGTCAGGACAGTTGCGTCCATGGGTGATATTGATATGGCTTTCAGATGGGCTAAGCTGTGGGCTCCAATATTGTATCTAGGATGAGGCCTTCGGGCCGAATGCGATGACGAATGCACTCCGACCTTCGCTGCTGTGACTTACTTCTCTGTCAAGAGGAAGAGAGACGTCGCAAGAGAAACCGATGGATGGATCTCTCCTCTGGCTCTGGCGCACGCATGCGCGCGCGCGGCTTTCCCCGCGGCACACGGCGCATCAGCGGCAGGCGGCAGGAGGGAGCAGCTTTCGCTCGCTGGCCGGCTCGCTTTGCAAGGACTCGTTTAGATGCCCGATTCCGGGCACCGAATTACTGTAGCATTGTATCAATTTTGTTTTTATGTGATAAAAATTGTTTAAATTTTGACTAATTAGGCTCGAAATGTTTATCTCGTAAAGTACAATAAAATTGTGCAGTTAGTTTTTAATTTCATCTATATTTAGTACTCCATATATATACCGGCATTTTAATGTGATGAAAAATCTTTTTTTACATAGTAAAATTTAGAAGTGAATTTGGGTATCTCAGGCACCGTTTAGATGCCAAAAATTTTGCCAAAATTTTCAGATTCTCCGTCACATCGAATCTTTGAACGCATGCATGAAGCATTAAATATAGATAAAAAAAATTAAACTAATTATACAGTTTAGACGAAATAGACGAGACAAATCTTTTAAGCCTAATTAGACTATGATTGGATAATATTTATCAAATAACAACGAAACTACTACAGTAACATTTCGCCAAAAAATTTGCAGCCTAAACTGCCCCTCAGCCAGGCCCCAAGTTGCGGGCAGGAGATGCGGACAAAAACGACGGCGATGATCTCGAGCAGGACAAGGTCCCTACCCCCTGTACTACTCCTAGTACTCCCCTAGGGGTTGCACAGTCGCAGCCCGAACTCTGCGCCTCTGACTGTCTGACTGCCCTACCCTGCATTCCATAGCTCTGTGTGCGTGTGTGTGCAGGCAACGTGTCCAGTGTCCTCGTGCCAAGCCACCGGGCTGAGGAAAGCAGGAAAAGACAGTACAAAAACAAAAATCTTCACACGCCAAAAGGTCAAAAAAAAAAACGTGATTCTCCCGGTCCGACGACTAGGCGCGGAGGGAAGCGAGAGATGGAAATGGATATCTGGATATTCAAATTAATCGAATCTGTATCCGTTAAAATTACAATACGGATACTAAATAGATGTGTTCAAATCTATTTTCTCTTATTTTTCTTTATTTGATTTCAGATCTATATTTGTAGATATCCTACAACATATGTATCCGTGATGAGTATAGTACTAGGTGAAACTATCTAAATCTAAAAATTATCCCTATAACTGATGACTAATAATATTGATTTTGCAATCTTATAATATGTACCATTAAACCTATTTAAAAGTGAATACTAATAATATTAATTATATACAAAACAAAATCTAACTAATTTTATATGACTAATGAAATTAATTTCATATGACTAATTATGTTAAATTTCAATTCATATGACCACTGATATATAATATGTATTATTAAAATATTTAAAAACAATAACTAATACCATTAATTTTAATATTAATAAGGATATAAAAATAACTAACGCCCTATTCGTTTGACTGAAAAGTTATGGCTGAAAGTATTGTACGCTGATTTGTTGTGAGAGGAAAAACATTGTTTGTTGGCTGAAAAAGTATGGCTCGTAAGCCAAGCGAATAGGACGTAAGCTTTATATAACTAATGATAAACATATTGAACATGACCATAGCAATACTCAATTAGCTAACTAATCCAACAAGAACAAAAGTATACCTAGAGGCGGGACCAATGTTGGGGACAATGGCGGCACTTTTCTCACTAGTTGACATAGTGAGTTGCTTGAAATCATAGACATCAGTCGGTATAGGTAATTGTCCGTTGTGCAGTCCCATGAACGATGACCAGAAAGAAGACGGAGTAGTATTAGTCAACGGGAAGAAGATGAACAGGAGCATTTGCACGATCTCGTGCTCCCCAGAGACCTGATTCGGCCACATACTCGAGCACGTGTCGTAGATGGACATCGGTTTCAGAGGCTTGGTCTTCCAACCTTTTACGTGCAGAAGCTAGAACGGGGAACACTCGAGAGCAACCGAAACAGACGAAGGTGTGGTGGTTTTGGTGTTCACATCCACGCGAGGCTTCAGATGTCTGTGCCCTTATATGCGCCAATTGGAGAGGAGAGATAGGAGGATGCACCTAGATGTTCGGGTGTTGCTAGGATGGAGTAATCGTTGAGCAACAGATAGCAACTCATTGTGTTTTCTCTCCAAATAGCTACCTATTTGATAACTTTATCAAACAGCCCAAGTGGCAAAAACCAACCCATCCTGTATTGCATTATGTCATACCACGGTGGGCTCACTTACTAGGCCCACCCTACATCACATCATGTCATGGGGCAGCAACCTCGGTTATTCGGACTGAGGCCTTGTTTACTCTCCTAAAACGTTACATCCTATCACATCGGATGTTTGACACATACATGGACTATTAAATATAGACTAAAAAATAATTGATTGCATATATTGCATGTATTTTATGAGACGAATTTTTTGAGCCTAATTAGTTCGTGATTAGACAATGTTGTGTTACAGTAAACATATGCTAATGATGGATTAATTAGTCTTGATAAATTCATCTCACAGTTTACATGTGAGTTCTGTAATTAGTTTTTTTATTAGTATCTGAACACCTCTTCCGACATCCTATGAAATATCCGATATGATACCCAAAACTCTACCCCCTTGGAACAATCACATGCCAATAGGGAAGAAAAGAGAGAAGGGAGTGTTAGATGAAAACCAATCCATTTTCATCTAACACGTTATCAAGCCTGTCGCTAGTAGACTGAGAAGGAAGGAGTAGGAGTTCGCCGGAACTTCGCCGGAGTTTCATCGCTCCAGTTCAAGGTAGAAGATGACGACTCGATCACCGACGCTGTGGAGTCCGCCATCACCCATGCCCTGGACCACCCTGGAGGTGTTCGTCGCTTCATGCTCCAGGGCGCTGTCCATCGTGCCCTCCGGGACATCCACGACCACCGCACTCCCATTCGCCGCTTCAATGGAGTGCGCCCTGGTGGTGGACGTCCGTCGTCGCCGCGCTTTGAGGCTCGTTCATCGCCGTGCCCAGTGCCTCGTTCGTCGAGGCTACAATTCGCCCCGGCATCTGCTCGACGCATGGCCACGCCATGTTCGTTAGACACGTGAGGGTGCCGTCGGAGTTGTCGCCGATGCCGTCTTTGCTGCCAAGGCCATCGATGACGCTGCTGCCTCCACCACCGAACCCGCCGTCCCTGCTCGCAATGCCTTGGAACGGAGGCAGTGGCCTCATGGCTGAGCGCCGTGCCGCTCCTTCGCTCCCCTACCGTAGCCCCGGCACGGAGATGTGGCCGACCGGCTTCGGCTACGATCTAGACGTCGCCCTCCCTCCGCCAGCGCTTCCTCTGATCGAGCCACCTCTGAACCGTGGCTGCTCTTACGCCGACGTGGCGGCCGCCCTGAAAGCCCAAGTTTGGTTTTGGTAATTAATGACACCAAGTTGCTAATGCCATGTGTTAAGTGTTTTGAGTTAGGCATAAGCAACACATGTGATGAAGGTGTATGTGGCAAGGAGTGGTGGCCACAAGATCACAAAGAGATGGTGCATGGACATGAAATGATGATCATGGTGGAGATGCACATAACATGATGGACATGATGTTCAAGTGGAAGAGAAGGAACTAAGAGTGCAAGGCAAAGGTATAACCATAGGGTTTTCCTTTTGCCGGTCTAAGATGAGTAGAGAAGTGATTGACCGGGTTTAGGATACATAGCCGACTATCAAGAGGGGCAATCACGGTTAGCTCGGGAATCAAGTGCCACTAGATCAATGTCTTGAGCATATGCATTAGGATCTAGTAAAAAGCTAACATAACGCCTTGGAAAATGATTGTGAAATGCTAACACACATGCACATGGTGGTGTACACTTGGTGGTGTTAGCACATTTGCGAAGGCGGTGGAGTTTCAAGCGGTAAAGAGGGGTTTGGGTTCCTCTCTCCCTCCCGCCGAGCGTGCGAGGCGGGATTCGGCGCTTTTTGGAGAAGTGAAATGCCTATTTTCTATTGCGTCGGAAGTCGGAAAAGAAACGGAGGCGAACGGAGGTCACTGTGGTGACCGGACGCTGCACCGGACGCGGTCACGGTATGACCGGACACGTCCGGTCAGTGTTCAGCGTCTGCGCGGTTTTTAGTTTGATGATCGGACGCACAGCGCGTCCGGTCACTGACGACCGGACGCGTCCGGTCATCTAGGGAGCTAACTGGACTCTAACCGGACGCTGGCACTGTCGCGTCCGGTCATTGCGAGAGGCGCGTCCGGTCGTTGTTTAGTTGTGCGCTACTCAAGTTGACCAGCGCGTCCGGTCAGTTGCGGGACCAGCGCGTCCGGTCACACCCGGCGCGTCCGGTCAGTATGACCAGCGCGTCCGGTCGGTGTTTCAGAATTTAGCCGTTGCGTGACCGGCGCGTCCGGTCAGTTTGACCAGCGCGTCCGGTCAGCACGACTTCGGCTGGTTAAAGTTTCTAATGGCTATATTCGAAGGGGTACGCTATAAATAGAGGTTGGCCGGGGTTTGAGGGTAACTCTTGCACATTTTGAGAACTAGAGACATACTTTGAGCTAGAGAACAACCCCTCCACTCATCTCTTTGCATAGTTGCACATCTTGAGTGAGATTGAGTGAGATTCAAGTGCATTGCTTGAGAGTTGCATTCTAGAGGCACTTGATCTTCGAGTTGCTACGGATTTCTTGTTACTCTTCCGTGTTTCCCGACACGGTAGACGGCTTGGAGCAGCGGAGGTGATTGAGCTCGCAATTGGAGATTGTTGGAGCCTTCACCAAGTGTTGTAAGGGGTTCTTGATCCTTCCCCGCGGGAGTTCGCAAATTGGATACTCTAGTGGAGCTTGTGGCTTGGAGGATCCCCATCTTGTGTGCGGTTGTGCGGCGCCCGCCGAGGGCTCGACTCTTGATAGTCGATTAGCTCGTGAACCGACAAGTGGGTGTATCGCCACAACAGGGAGTAGCTTGCCGGGAAGCAAGTGAACCTCGGGATAAATTCTTGTGTCATTCTCTTCCCGAGGATTTCTCTTGTGTTATTGATTGATTGATACTTCTCATCTCTACACGGCGGTATAATCTCTCAAAGCTCTTCTCTCGTATTACTTCTTGTTTCTAGCTTGTAGTTGTTGTTGTGTTTAGTGGATAGCCTTGTACTAGACTTGTGTAGGTGGCTTGCTTAATTAGTTAGAGCTAGTGCTTTTGCTTCACCACCTTTCTTACTAACTTGTGGTTAAGTAATTCTTGTAGAAGTTTTAATTAGGCTATTCACCCCCCTCTAGCCTATTTGGACCTTACAAGTGGTATCAGAGCCGAGGCACCGTTTATTTGAGGCTTAACAACCTACAGTGAAAAAAAATGGCTCAATTAAGCTTGCACATCAACAACACCAAGAAGGCACCTCACTTTGATGGCACAAATTATGCATATTGGAAGGTTAAGATGACCGCACACCTAAAGTCAATCAATAGAGAAGTGTGGAAGGTCACCGAAACAAAATTTGAGGTTGCTAATCCAGAAGCACCTACACCGGTGGAAGAGAAGAAGCTCCAATGCAATGATATTGCCATTACTGCTCTTCATGAGGCATTAGATGACAAGACATTTGAGCAAGTAAAAAACATAGAGATTGCTCATGATGCTTGGGCCAAGCTAGAAGAAACATTTGAGGGCACCGAAGGCACAAAGACCGCTAAAGCATATATCTTGCAAGAAAAATTTTCAAGCTTCAAGATGCAAGATGATGAGAGTGTACCAGAGATGTTTCATAGGTTGCAAGTCATTGTTAATGAGCTTAAGGCACTTGGTGAGGAGGTCAAGGACAATCAATTCTCTATGAAGTTCTTGAGAAGCTTGCCCAAGAGATTTGATACATTGATCACCGTGCTAGTGAGGACTACATTGAAGGATTCAACTCCTCAATAAATATTTCAAGAAGTGATGACCGATGATTCATATAGAGAAGATGATGAGAAGGATGAGTTGGTCAAGAAGAAGAAGAAAGAAAATGAGAAGAAAAATGATGAAAAGAAGAAGAGTGTGGCATTCAAAGCCATCACATCCAAGGGCAAATCTAAGATTGAATCATCAAGTGATGAAGACTCAAGCTCTTGTGATAGTGATGACATTGATGAGAAGATGGCTCTCTTTGTCAAGCAATTTGGCAAATTCATGAAGAATAAAGGCTTTCGTGCAAGAAGGAGAAAGAACTCATCCAAGAAGAATGAGCATACCATGAGATGCTTTAGATGCCATAGCAAGGACCATCTCATTGCAAAATGTCCTTATGATAGTGATGATGAAGATGCTATCAAGAAGGAGAGAAAGAAGCAAAAGAAGAAGCAAGAGAAGAAGGAGAGCTCTTATAAGAAGAAGAATGATTCTCAAGTTGCTACATAGGAAAGTGATGATTCCTCAAGTGATGATGAGGATGACAACAAGAGTAAGAAGAAGGGACATGCTAGCATTGCCATCCAAGAGAAGGTCTCCCTCTTCGACACTCCATCGTGCTTCATGGCTAAGGCCGCTAAGGTATCATCCGACGATGAGAGTGATCATGATAATGCTAGTGATAGTGATAGTGATGAAGAATAATTCACTAAAGATGAACTAATCACTATGCTAGAAGATTGCACTCAATATTTTAAAGAATCTAGAAAGGAGTGCAAGGGCTTGCTTAAGGAAAAGAAAAACCTTATGCAAGAACTTGATGAGCTTAGGGCATCTTATGAGAGTCTAAAGGTAGACCATAAGAAGCTTCAAAAGTCTCACACTAAGCTTGAAGAAGCTCATTCCTCTCTAGTTGAAAAATGTGAAAATATGCCAACTAATGTTGAGAAAGCTAAAACTTGCAACATAGGCATATCATATGATATAATTGATGAAACTTTTCATAAGCCTATTGTTGTTGCTCTCACTAACCCTTCATGTAGCTCATCTACATCATCCTCATCTAGTAGTGATAGTTTCACTTGTGACTCCATACTTATAGTTGAGAATGAAAATCTCAAGAAGGAGGTAAAAGAGCTCAATCACACCTTAGCTAAGGCTTATGGTGGTGAGGACCGCTTGCTTATGTGCTTAGGTAGCCAAAGAGCTTCTCTCTACAAAGAGAGATTGGGCTATAACCCCAAGAAAGGCAAGGCCGCTTTTGCTCCTCACAAGACTCGTTTTGTGAAGAACAATGGTAGCTATTGCAAAAGTTGCAAGCAAGTTGGTCACATAGAGCAACATTGCATGAACAAGAAATCCAATGCTAATGTATCCTCAATTAAGTTTAATTCTTTCTATATGCTCACCAAGGGTACAAATGGTATTCATACTAAGTTCATTGGTACACCATGGATGGGCTCAAAGAAGAAAGTCATTTGGATACCAAAGAGCTTAGTCTCTAACCTTGGAGGACCCAAACAAGTTTGGGTACCTAAAAAGAATTGATCTTGTCTTGTAGGTAAATTACAAAGCCGGAGAAAGGCATTGGGTGCTTGATAGTGGGTGCACTCAACATATGACCGGGGATTCTTGTATGTTCAATTCAATTGATACAAGTCAAAATGGTGGTTTTGATGCTATCACTTTCGGCAACAACAAGAAAGGCAAGGTCAAGGGGCTTGGTAAAATTGCTATCTCAAATGACATGAGCATTTCTAATGTGTTGCTAGTTGAGAGCTTGGATTTCAATCTTTTATCGGTGGCACAACTTTGTGATCTTGGCTTCAAGTGCATATTTGGTAGTGACGATGTTGAAGTCGTAAGTGTTGATGGATCAAATTTGATATTCAAAGGATTTAGACATGGTAGCTTATACTTGGTTGACTTCAATGATAGTGAGACACAATTGACATCATGCTTGCTTAGTAAATCTAGTATGGGTTGGTTATGGCATAGAAGGCTTGGTCATGTTGGGATGAAACAATTGAATAAACTTTTGAGGCATGACTTAGTTAGAGGCTTGAAAGATGTCACTTTTGAAAAGGATAAACTATGTAGTGCTTGTCAAGCCGGCAAACAAGTTGGAAATTCACATCCTAGTAAAAGTGAAATGAGCACATCAAAGGCATTTGAGTTATTGCACATGGACTTGTTTGGGCCAACAACATACACTAGTATTGGTGGCAACAAGTATGGTTTCGTGATTGTGGATGACTACACTAGATACACTTGGGTGTTCTTTCTCTATGACAAGAGTGATGTTTATGATCTATTCAAGTCTTTTGTCAAGAGGGTGCAAAATAAGTTTGAAATCACCATCAAAAAGATTAGAAGTGACAATGGTAGTGAGTTCAAGAACACAAGAATTGAAGATTTGTGTGATGATCTTGGTATTGGACATCAATTCTCACCAACATATACTCCTCAATCAAATGGTGTAGTTGAAAGGAAAAATAGAACCTTGATTGATATGGCTAGATCAATGCTTAGTGAATACAATGTGAGTTATTCATTTTGGAGTGAAGCTATCAACACGGCTTGCTATTGTAGCAACCGTCTCTATTGCCATGGGAAGCTTGGGAAGACACCATATGAGCTATTGAATGGAAGAAAACCCAACATTGCATACTTTAGAGTGTTTGGTTGTAAATGCTATATTCTCAAGAAAGGCACTAGATTAAGCAAGTTTGAAAAGAAATATGATGAAGGATTCTTACTTGGTTATTCTACTACAAGTAAGGCATATAGAGTTTGGAATCTCACAAATGGCACCTTGGAAGAAGCTCATGATGTTGAGTTTGATAAAACCCAAGGGTCTCAAAATGAAGCTCAAAACCTTGATGATATGAGAGGAGATCAATTGTCAAGTGCAATGAGGAACATGGAAATTGGTGATATAAGGCCAATGCAAGTTGATGATGATGATATTCATGGGATCAACCAAAGTATGCAAATTGATACAAATCAAGCAAGCTCTAGTGGTTCTCATGATGAATCTCAAGTTCAAGGTCAACCAAGTGGAAGCAATCAACTCCCAATACTCCAACCTACTAGTATTGCTAGGGATCATCCATTGGATCAAATCATTGGTGGAATTCAAAGTGGTGTTCAAACTAGATCAAGGCTAGCATCCTTTTGTGAGCATTACTCATTTGTCTCATTAGAAAAACCAAAGAAGATAGAAGATGCATTGAAGGATTCCGATTGGATAAATGCCATGTATGAAGAACTAAACAACTTCACTAGAAATCAAGTTTGGAAACTTGTTGAGAGGCCAAAGAACTACAATGTGATTGGCACTAAGTGGGTCTTTAGAAACAAGCAAGATCAAGATGGCATGGTTGTGAGGAACAAAGCAAGATTAGTAGCATAAGGATACACTCAAGTTGAGGGTCTTGACTTTGGAGAGACATATGCACCGGTTGCAAGATTGGAGGCAATTAGAATCTTATTAGCATATGCTTGTGCACACAATATCAAGTTCTATCAAATGGATGTCAAGAGTGCATTTCTCAATGGCTACATCAATGAAGAAGTTTATGTTGAGCAACCTCCCGGTTTTGAAGATGACAAGAAGCACAACCATGTTTACAAGCTAAAGAAGGCATTGTATGGTTTGAAGCAAGCACCTAGAGCATGGTATGAGAGGTTGAGGGACTTTCTCCTCTCTAAAGGGTTCAAGATGGGAAAGGTTGACACCACTCTCTTCACCAAGAAGCTTGGAAATGACTTGTTTGTGTTGCAAATCTATGTGGATGACATTATCTTTGGATCAACTAACCAAGACTTTTGTGAAGAATTTGGAAATATGATGGCTAATGAGTTTGAGATGTCTATGATTGGAGAGCTTAGTTACTTCCTTGGACTTCAAATCAAGCAAATGAAGAATGGCACTTTTGTAAGTCAAGGAAAGTACATCAAGGACATGATCAAGAAGTTTGGATTGCAAGATGCTAAGCCAATGAGTACTCCAATGGACACTAATGATCAATTGGGTATTGATGCTAGTAGAAACATGGTAGATTAAAAGCTATACCGGTCTATGATTGGAAGTTTGCTCTATGTCACCGCTTCTAGGCCGGATGTGATGTTTAGTGTGTGCAAGTGTGCAAGATATCAAGCTTCACCTAGAGAAAGTCACTTGAAAGCAACCAAGAGGATATTGAGATATCTTAAAGGCACTCATGATGTTGGATTATGATATCCTAAGGGATCTAACTTTGAGTTGATTGGATATTCGGACTCCGACTATGGTGGATGCAAGATTGATAGAATGAGCACAAGTGGCACTTGTCAAATGCTTGGAAGATCTTTTATTTCATGGTCATCAAGGAAACAAAATAGTGTTGCACTATCTACCGCCGAGGCCGAATACATTAGTGTCGGTAGTTGTTGTGCACAATTGCTTTGGATAAAGGCCACTTTGAATGATTTTGGAATCAAGTTCAAGAATGTATCATTGTTTTGTGACAATGAAAGTGCTATCAAGATGACTCAAAATCCGGTTCAACATTTAAGAACTAAGCACATTGACATAAGGCACCACTTCATAAGAGACCATCAACAAAAGGGTGATATTAGCATTGAAAGCATTGGCACCGAAGATCAACTAGCCGACATCTTTACAAAAGCCACTTGATGAAAAGAGATTTTACAAGTTGAAGAATGAATTGAACATACTTGACTTCTCCAACTTAAAATGAGTGCACCCCCACATTCTTATATGACATGCCTCTCCTTCGACAATGCAAGGTAAAGTTATTTGGCATATCATTCATACTGTGCTAAGGACATGGTTAGAACATATAGACATATTTGCATATCAAATAGGCTCATTCATGAAAATCAAATGATTTTGATGTATATATGGTACCACTATTGCTTTTATATTTGATTGATCTAAGTGGTAGCATATGACATGTTTGTGGGCTTGCAAACCTAGTGTTGAATCTAGAAAATAAGCTCATGATGTGTAATTCAACATGGTCAAGATAACCCTTATACTTTATGAGGTGTGAAAAAGCTTGTCCTTGGATCAAACCGAATTACATATTCTAGGCAAGTGATCTAGGTTGAACCATAATTTGAACTCCCTCATATTGATTGACTTAACTCTCATTGGCACCTTTTTGGTGATTGTTGACAAAGGGGAAGAGAAAAGTCACAAAGATATTGCAAAGAGAAAATAAGATATACTAAGGAAAGAGAGAAAAGTCACAGGGGAGAGAAAAGTCATAAAGATAAAAAGTTAAGTTACAAAGGGGGAGAAAGGGATCAATTAAAATTGAGCACACAAGTAGGGGGAGCAAGCTCATGAATTATTTGTTGCATTTGTATGTGCATTAACATGATAAATTGTTGCATTGCAAAGCTTAAATTCATATTCATGATTGTTTGGTGTATGCTAGATATAGAACTTGAATAATATTTTGTTAAGAATAGCTTTACATGTGGTATCTAGACACCTTTGCTTTTAATGTTGATCTCACGAAGTACTTTAGTGTTTGTGATCTTTACAAGTGATGTATTACAAGTGGTGTCTAGCTACTTCGATGCTAAGGATGGTATATAAAGGCAACTCCGATTGGTATCACGCTTCAAAGGTCCATTCTATATACCTTAGCATCAATTTGATAGTAGTAACTCTCCCAAAATTCAAATCCATACATATGTGCACAATTAAACCAAACTCATGGAAGCATATATGTAGGGGGAGCTAATACTATTGAAATTAAAAATTGTTTTCATTTCATATCTTTGTGATGGTTGTCATCAATTACCAAAAAGGGGGAGATTGAAAGCCCAAGTTTGGTTTTGGTAATTAATGACACCAAGTTGCTAATGCCATGTGTTAAGTGTTTTGAGTTAGGCATAAGCAACACATGTGATGAAGGTGTATGTGGCAAGGAGTGGTGGCCACAAGATCACAAAGAGATGGTGCATGGACATGAAATGATGATCATGGTGGAGATGCACATAACATGATGGACATGATGTTTAAGTGGAAGAGAAGGAACTAAGAGCGCAAGGCAAAGGTATAACCATAGGGTTTTTCTTTTGTCGGTCTAAGATGAGTAGAGAAGTGATTGACCGGGTTTAGGATACATAGCCGACTATCAAGAGAGGCAATCACGGTTAGCTCGGAAATCAAGTGCCACTAGATCAATGTCTTGAGCATATGCATTATAATCTAGTAAAAAGCTAACATAACGCCTTAGAAAATGATTGTGAAATGCTAACACACATGCACTTGGTGGTGTACACTTGGTGGTGTTAGCACATTTGCGAAGGCGGTGGAGTTCAAGCGGTAAAGAGGGGTTTGGGTTCCTCTCTCCCTCCCGCCGAGCTTGCGAGGCGGGATTCGGCGCTTTTTGGAGAAGTGAAATGCCTATTTTCTATTGCGTCGGAAGTCGGAAAAGAAACAGAGGCGAACGGAGGTCACTGTGGTGACCGAACGCTGCACCGGACGCGGTCACGGTATGACCGGACGCGTCCGGTCAGTGTTCAGCGTCTGCGCGGTTTTTAGTTTGATGATCGGACGCGCAGCGCGTCCGGTCATTGATGACCGGACGCGTCCGGTCATCCAGGGAGCTTACTGGACTCTAACCGGACGCTGGCACTGTCGCGTCCGGTCATTGCGAGAGGCGCGTCTGGTCGTTGTTTAGTTGTGCGCTACTCAAGTTGACCAGCGCGTCCGGTCAGTTGCGGGACCAGCGCGTCCGGTCACACCCGGCGCGTCCGGTCAGTATGACCAGCGTGTCCGGTCGGTGTTTCAGAATTTTGCCGTTGCGCGACCGGCGCGTCCGGTCAGTTTGACCAGCGCGTCCGGTCAGCACGACTTCGGCTGGTTAAAGTTCCTAACGGCTATATTCGAAGGGGTACGCTATAAATAGAGGTTGGCCGGGGTTTGAGGGTAACTCTTGCACATTTTGAGAACTAGAGACATACTTTGAGCTAGAGAACAACCCCTCCACTCATCTCTTTGCATAGTTGCACATCTTGAGTGAGGTTGAGTGAGATTCAAGTGCATTGCTTGAGAGTTGCATTCTAGAGGCACTTGATCTTCGAGTTACTGCGGATTTCTTGTTACTCTTCCGTGTTTCCCGACACGGTAGACGGCTTGGAGCAGCAGAGGTGATTGAGCTCGCAATTAGAGATTGTTGGAGCCTTCACCAAGTGTTGTAAGGGGTTCTTGATCATTCCCCGCGGGAGTTCGCAAATTGGATACTCTAGTGGAGCTCGTGGCTTGGAGGATCCCCATCTTGTGTTTTTGTGCGGCGCCCGCCGAGGGCTCGACTCTTGATAGTCGATTAGCTCGCGAACCGACAAGTGGGTGTATCGCCACAACGGGGAGTAGCTTACCGGGAAGCAAGTGAACCTCGTGATAAATTCTTGTATCATTCTCTTCCCGAGGATTTCTCTTGTGTTATTGATTGATTGATACTTCTCATCTCTACACGGCGGTATAATCTCTCAAAGCTCTTCTCTCGTATTACTTCTTGTTTCTAGCTTGTAGTTGTTGTTGTGTTTAGTGGATAGCCTTGTACTAGACTTGTGTAGGTGGCTTGCTTAATTAGTTAGAGCTAGTGCTTTTGCTTCGCCACCTTTCTTACTAACTTGTGGTTAAGTAATTCTTGTAAAAGTTTTAATTAGGCTATTCACCCCCCCTCTAGCCTATTTGGACCTTACACGCCCGCCCGGAAACGCCATTGGAGCGGGTTTCGCCTCTTCCTCCAACGAGGGGGAGGTGGTTCCCCTCCGCTGAACCCCTTCGGGGGAGCCGTGGGGGCGGCTCCGCCGTTCCCGACATGCTACAACGGCCTTCGTGGCTGGAGCTCACCGGGGACGAACGGGACGCGCCCCACTGGCCGGCCTCCATGGCCGGAGAAAGGGCCTCGGCCCCGATCCACCATGAGAGGAAGAGGAGGAGGAGGACAAAGGCTCTATACGGCGGTCATCTTCATCGGGAGGCTCGACGGTGGCAGCACAAGCAGCGGTGGCGGTGGTAAGGCGAGCGGAGGCGGCGGCTGGGGCGGTTCGGCAGGCGGTTAGGGTTTTCTAACCCTAGTCATCGGCCTTTTATAGGCGGCGGTGGCGCTGGTGCCCACCTGGGCCGATCGGCGGCCAAGCCCAGGTTTTCGGCCCGCGCGCGCCTTCCCTCCTAGGGCTGCCATCGCTTGGCTGGACCGCCCCTGGCTGGGCTGCGCTAGGCTGGCCGGCTGGGCCGCCTGCTAGGCTGGCTGCTCGTCTAGGCCTATTTCTTTTTCTGTTTTTGTGTCCAGATTAGTTTTCTTTATTATTTCAATCAGCAGTAGTATAAGTTAATTAGCATATGCTTTGCTAGTTTAATTTCTGCAAGAACATTAGTAGTTTGGATTGATTGTTGTTGCTCTGTACCTGCTGGATAATTGTCATTGTAAATATAATTTGTGGTTTGATTATATTATTATACAATGCCTTATGATTCTATCATATTTTTGGAGTATGTGGTGCATAAACCCCCCCTTTGCACCACATACATATTACATTTGTGACTTTGATAATTGTTTTGGGCTATGTTGATGCACCCAAACCCCCTGATTTGCATCAACATAGAGGTTACACTTGTTATTTTATGATAGAATTGGGTATGTTGGTGCCCCAAACCACAATTTTGCACCACATACAAGTTAAAATTGCTAGTAGACTTAGTTGCAATTTAACTATGCCATCTATAGAATTAGAAAACTTTAATATCTATAGAATTCACATTGCAATATAAATATATTTTTTATTTTGGATAATTAACACAAGGTAATGGAGTCTATGGCATTGGCTGCGTTTAATCCACTTGTGGATTATCCTGCCCTGAGACCGTGTCATAGCAGTGATCACATCACCTGTTACTGAGAGGTCTACATCTTGTTTCTTTGAAACTTTTGATGACCACCTACACCGTGTTTTTATCCAAAATAAAGATTTTGGATTGCTATCTTCATCATATTGTTTTGCTATTACACAAGATAGTAGAGTTCTAAGTAAAGACTGTGTTTAATTCTTTATGAATTATCCTGCCCAGAGATCGTGCTGATAACGTGTTAGATGAAAATACACGGTCATTCGACCAGTCCATTTTCATCTAACAGGGAGGATGCACCTAGACACTATGCCGCCATTACTGGGATGAAGTAGTCATGAGGTAACAAACAATAATTCCCACCACGATTTCTCTCCTTATAACTGCCAATTTGATGACACCATCAAATGGGTGAAGTGGTAAAAACCAGCCACTCTGCAGCACATCATGTCACGGCATGCGCGGGCTCAATTACTGGACCGAGTAATCACAAAGAAATGGACAATAACTCTCTGATTTCTCTCCCGGTAACGGTCTAGTCGATGATTCCATCACGCTCATGCCACGCCTCGGCTCGGCTCGACGCGCGTGCTCATTGCACACCCTTTATCCCTCTTAACTTTACAATAGGTGCGCACACACAAGCCATTTATTTGAGTTAATCAACATTTAGTCAAAGTTTTATATGGACTAAACATTAATGCATCTACATTTAATATGAGCCTTTAAGATTTACTCATGTTAGTATTTAAAATGGGCTAAGCCTAATTAAATTCAACACACATGTTAGGCCAGTCTCAATATAATTTTATCAGAGTTTCATGGACATTAAATGTGCTGATGTGGCACCGTATTAATGAAGTGAGAGATGATAAAAGTTTCATGTGAGTAGAAAGAGTTTCATCACTGTTTTCAAAATATAGATGTGTTGGAAACTGGGTCACGAAACCTCCATTGAGATTGGTCTTAGTAATCATCCAGACTTCCAGAGTTTGTTTTTTTTACTGCACGAGAATGGCCCTCTGACGAGTCAGACCATGAGCTGAGAAACCGTGTTTGTTTGACCCTGATCCGGAGCTCTCTGCTTCATTACACCCAAAATGGATTAGCAGCACGCTGGGCCCAAGCGACGTTGAATCAGGAGGCCTCCGTTGGACATGTCCAAACCATCTCAACCGATGTTGAATCAATTTCTCCTCAATTAGTGCCACCCCAACCCTATCCCGAATATCATCGTTCCAGACTCTATCCCTCCTTGTGTGCCCACAACATCAACGCAACATACGCATCTCTGCTACATTCAATTGCTGGACATGTTGTCTTTTTGTAGGCCAACACTCAGCACCGTATAACATCGTCGGACGAATCGCCGTCCTATAGAACTTACCTTTCAGCTTCTGAGACACCTTTTTGTCACAGAGGACGCCAGAAGCTTGACGCCATTTCAACCAGCCGGCTGAAATTCTATGCCTAACATCTTCATCAATGTCTCCATCCTTTTATAGCATCGACCCTAAATACCGAAAAGTATCCTTCTTAACCACCATTTGCCCATTGAGGCTAACGTCTCCCTTCTCATGCCTAGTCGCGCTAAAATCGCACCTCGTGTACTCGGTCTTAGTCCTACTAAGTCTGAGCCCTTTCGACTCTAACGTGTGCCTCCATAGTTCTAACTTCCTACTAACTCTTGTCCTACTGTCGTCAACTAGCACCACATCATCAGCAAAGAGCATACACCAAGGGATATCACTTTGTATGTCCCTTGTGACCTCATCCATCACCAAAGCAAATAAATAAGGGCTCAAAGCTGATCCCTGATGCAGTCCTATTTTAATTGAAAAGTCACTGGTGTCGCCATCATATGTTCGGACAAACGTCACCACATCCCTGTACATATCCTTGATGAGGGTAACATACTTAGTTAGGACTTTGTGCTTTTCCAAGATCCACCACATGACATTTCTCGGTACTTTTTCATATGCCTTCTCGAGGTCAATAAAGACTATGTGCAAGTCCTTCTTCTGCTCCCTACATCTCTCCATCAATTGTCGTAATAAGAAAATCGCCTCCATGGTCGACCTACCAGGCATGAACCAAAACTGATTTTGGGTCACATGTGTCACTCTCCTTAGGCGATGCTCGATAACCCTCTCCCAGAGCTTCATCGTATGGCTCATCAACTTAATTTCACGGTAGTTAGTACAACTTTGAAGATCTCCCTTGTTCTTGAAGATAGGTACTAATATACTTCTCCTCCATTCTTCAGACATCTTGTTAGACCGAAAAATAAGGTTAAAAAGCTTAGTTAACCATACTATCGCTCTGGCGCCTAGGTATCTCCACACCTCAATGGGGATACCATCAGGGCCCATCGCTTTACCTCCCTTCATCCTCTTCAAAGCCTCTCCAATCTCTGCCTCCTGAATTCTCCTCACAAAGCGTCTGTTGGTATCGTTAAATGAGTCGTCCAACTCAAGGGTAGGACCCTCATTCTCCCCGTTAAACAGCTTGTCGAAGTACTCTCTCCATCTGTCCTTGATCTCCTCATCCTTCACCAGAAGTCGATCTGTCCTATCCTTGATGCATTTTATTTGGTTGATGTCCCTTGTCTTCCTCTCGCGGATTCTAGCCATCCTATAAATGTCCTTCTCCCCTTCCTTCGTGCCTAGCCGCTGATAAAAGCCATCATACGCCTGACCTTTTGCTACACTCACAGCTCGCTTTGCAACCCTCTTCGCTATTTTATAGCCCTCGATGTTGGCTGCACTCTTGTCATGGTGGAGACGCTTGAAACACTTCTTCTTCTCCCTAATAACCCTTTGCACCTCGTCATTCCACCACCATGTGTCTTTCGCTTCCCGTTTGCCTCCCCTACTCACGCCAAACACTTCTGAAGCTACCTTCCGAACACATGTTACAATTTTTATAGAGAAGTATTTTATTTAGAAATTAGAAATAAAAAAATATTTGCGTGATTTACTATTATTTTTTGCTTGGCAAAATATCTAGGTTGTGCCGCGGTAAATCATCACCTCTAATCAACAACACATGGTTGCTTTAAATCTCGCACACTGTTTGGCTGATGATTTTTGCGGCGGCTAAGCCAGCTGATGTTGTTTTGTTGTAAGCGAAAAACACATTATGCCATGGTTGATAAGCAGTTCATGCGAACAGGCATCGGAAATCTTATTGCACGTCTGATCCACGTCATATTTACGTGCATAACATACTCTGATCTACAAGGGCGACATCTAAACTTCACCTGATCTCGATCCCTAGTAGTACTAGTAATAATGGATCAATAACCCTAGCTATAATCAACGTCATCACGTGACAATAATGCTTAGCTTTGCCCGCCTACAATCACTAGCTGCTACACTACCTTCCGGGTTCTGACTTTTACAGTCGTTGCCGTTGCCCTTGCCACCCAATCTCCCTCATCTTTTTTTTATAAGGGCTCATTTTCTTAATCTTCAAGAGTTGACAAAACTTGACTAACCAAATTTTCTATTTTCTTTTCTTCTTTTAATAATAAAATAAAAAGAATAACAGAGGATTTCCAATCCCACCAGCATCACTGCACTGCGCCATTTGGGCGCAGCTATATAATACTACTGTAAATAGAAAAGGAATTGAGGGGATGAAATGAAATAGGAAAAAAAACCCAGCCTCTAACGCCTGGGGACCACCCTGGATCAAGGCCCATGTGACAATGTGAGACCCCTCTGCGGATCCATCGCCTCTCCCCACACACATGGCCGCCCCACCCAGATCCTGAGATCCACACACATCCACTTCCAAGTTTTTTTTTTCTAAATAACATAAAAAATCATTTCTAATAATCTCTTGTGTACTGTATTTATACCAAACCAAAAAAGTAAAAAGAACAAATAAATTGCCATGTAGTAGTAAGACCAGTCTCAGTGTGAATTTTATGTCACTGTTTTCAACACATCCAGATTTTGGAAACAGTGCAGAAGAGTTTCATCCCAATGAAACTCTCTCTACTCTCGTGAAACTCTTATCATCTCTTTCTTCATTAATATGGTGCCACATCAGCATAATTAATACTTATAAAACTCTGATGAAACCCATTAAAGCTACCCCAAGTGTAAAACTCCATGAGCGGTAGCTGGGCAACAACCAATAAGTGGTGCCCCTGCATAGGGGATGCATGACGAGAGCAAAGAAGGCAAGTAGCCGGGTCCGGCCGTGTCCCCTTTCTGTTTCTGGGCTTCTGCTCCTGGCTGGCCTCTGGCGCTGCGAGTTGTTTCAACGCCAAATAATTCGAAATCCTGCCTAAATAATTCGGTGGTCCAGGGCGCCGTGGGACCTCTGCAAAATCATGCCGGTATGATCCGGGTAAACAATCAACAAACCTTTACACCCTTTTCCCGTCGTCTGCCATCCTCATCTTTCTCACTTTCTTTACCTACCTGGAAGTACGGCATTTGTGCATCAAACTGATGTCCAGCAAAGGGAAATTTCCTGCAAACCTGTGCAAAAACAGGTGGGTTTGTTTTCAGACAAGAAGCTGGACATGAAGGGGTTTTGAGGTTGTAGTCTTGTACGTAGAGGGGAAAGACATGGTACAAAAAGGCGTGGTATATAGGGAAATTGCAACCAACTTTTTTTATTATCAAAATATAATGGCGCCCTTCGATGACGAAGATACCACACAAAATGGAAGGAACAATAGTTTTTCTCTTCGTTTTTGAAAAGGAAACAAAGAGAGGACATGGAGTGCACAATTTATATTTTTGTCATGTTCAATATCACTTCCAGATTTTTCCTATTATAACAATTGAACCTGAAAAAACAGAGTAACATCATTGCGGAGTTACCACTCTTTACTTTAGAGGCATACATTAAAAACCATTGTGGGTTTGTGGGAACCAACCAAAACGTAGGGCCAAAGGTTTTTAGCTCTTCATTTTTTTGAAAACAAAAGCCAATTGATGATGTTACCATATATATAAAACAAGAAGCGCATGGAGTACACATCTTTTAGTTAATTATCCGATAACTCCAAAATTTGGCATACAACACCTCAAGGTAGACATAATGGTTATGAACATATATACAAATTATTGTCGTTTTCTAAAAGAATTGTATACAACAACTCCAACTAGACATAACAATTATGAATACATGCACACATAATTACCGTTGAAGAGACAAGTTTGTACTTCAAAACTAGCATGGCAATTTGAGCATTTTCATGGTCATGGAGTGAGTTTACAGTAACACAATTGATGTCTTATGACTCATAAATCTTAGGATTTTTGAACCTTTGACATTGTACTTATCAAATGAATTAGCACTCTTTGCTTTTTAGGGAACAAAAGACATATAAACCAAAAACCATTGCGAGTTCATCGGGAATCAACCAAAACATAGGGACCAAAGGTTTTTGGCTCTTCAATTTTTGAAATAGAACCCAATTGATGATGTTACTATGTATAAAACAAGCAGAGTATGGAGTACACATCTTTTCATTATTTCTTTCGATAACTCCAAAAAAAAATTGTGTACAACAACTCATCAACAACTCAGGCTAAACATAACGGTTATGAATGTATGTGTAAATTGTTGTCGTTTTCTCTAAAAATCATATAAAACAACTCAATCTAGGCATTACAGTTATGAACGTGTGCGTAAACAATTGTTGTTTTCTCCGTGTCACGCGGGCAACCACCGTTGAAGAGACAAGTTTGTATTTCAAAACTTGCATAACAATTTAAGCATTTCTCATTGTTATTGAGTAGAGTTTACAGTAATACATTTGATGTCTTATGACTCACAAATCTTAGAGGAATTTTGAACTTTGATACTGTAATTATCAAATGAGTATCACTCTTTACTTCTTTAGGGAACAAAGGCATATAAAAAACCCACTGTAGGTTCATAGGGAACCGACCAAAATATAGGGACCAAAGTTTTTTAGATCTCTATTTTTTGAAATAGAAGTCAATTGATGATGTTACTACATATAAAACAAACAAAGTATAGAGTACACGTCATTTCATTATTTCTTTGTCGATAAATCCAGAAAACTATGTACAACAACTTAACAGCTTAGGCTAGACATAACAGTTATGAACATCCATACAAATTGTTGTCGTTTTCTCAGCAAAATTGTATACAACAGCTCAAGCTAAGCATAATGGTTATGAACGTGTGTGCAAAGAATTGTCGTTTTCTCCATGTCACACGGATAGCCACCTTTGAAGAGACAAGTTTGTGCTTCAAAGCTAGCACAACAATTTAAGCATTGCTCATGGTTATTGGAGTATGGTTTGTAGTAATACACTTCATGTCTTATGTCTTACAAATCTTAGAGAAATTTGAACCTTTGACACCGTACTTATTAATGGGTTACCACTCCTTACTTCTTTAGGGAACAAAGACATATAATCCAAAAACCATGCAGGTACATAGGGAGCCAACCAAAACATAGGGACCAAAGTTTTTAGATCTCCATTTTTTTAAACAGAAGTCATTTGATGATGTTACTATGTATAAAACAACTAGAGTATGGAGTACACATCATTTCATTATTTTTTTATCTATACATCCAAAAAACTATGTACAACAACTCAACAACTCAGGCTAGACATAATGGTTATAAACATCTGTACACGTTATTGTCGTTTTCTCAACAAAATTGTATACATAATTGTCATTTTCTCCATGTCACACAGATAGCCACCTTTGAAGAGACAAGTCTGTGCTTCAAAACTAGCACGACAATTTAAGTATTGCTCATGGTTATGTAGTAGGGTTTATAGTAATACACTTGATGTCTTATGACTTACAAATCTTAGAGAAATTTTGAACCTTTGACACCGTACTAATCAATAAATTACCGCTCTTTACTTCTTTAGAGAACAAAGACATATAAATAAAAAATCATTGCAGGTTCATAGGAAACCAACCAAAATATAGACATTGAAGGTTTTTGGCTCTTCAATTGTAGAACATAAGCCAATTGGATGACGTACTACGTATAAAACAAGCCAAGTATAGAGTACACATCTTTTTCATTAATTCTGTCGATAACTCAAAAAAAAAATATACAGTATGTCTACACCTCATGTTCATAGACATGAACTATTATGAACTATTGTCGTTTTGTCTAACAATCTATATGCAACAGCTCAAGCTGGACATAACGGTTATGAACGTATGCGTAAATTATTGTCCTTTCCTTTCCTCTATGTCATGCAAATTGCCACCGTTGAAGAGACAAAGTTTTGTGCTTCAAAACTAGCATGGCAATTTAAGCATTGCTGATGGTTATGGAGTAGAGTTTCATGTCTTATGACTCACAAATCTTAGAGTAATTTACCGAGAAGTCATCCAATTTCCTAATTATCGAAACAAAGTAACTATCACACTGATTTTTTTAGAAACAGTAACTACCACACTGAGGTAGTGTTTAGATGGTGTAAAAGTTGGTGTAAAATTCCTGTAGCACTTTTCGTTGTTATTTGGTAAAATTTATCCAATCATGGACTAACTAGGCTCAAAAGATTCATCTCGACATTTACAGACAAACTGTGTAATTAGTTATTTTTTACCTAGATTTAATACTCCATGCATACGTATAAAGATTCAATGTGACGGAGAATCTTGTAAAATTTTTGGAAGTTTGAAGGGATCTAAACACTGCCTGACTGATGAAAGCATAGCCTCACTCACCTTTCAAACATGTCCACTGGACATGTAGGTGAAACAGACACCACAGATGAAGCAACACTGTGGTCTGTGGATGGACTTCACCCCCTCTTGCTCTCTGCTGCAGCCTGCAGCGCATCGCAGGCGTGGGCACACGCATGACGTATTATAAAATCCAAAACGCTCAAAACAATCATAAAACGCCAATTTATTACTTAGCGATCAATCAGCGGCGTAATTTTAATTTGTAGACAGAGACGGACAAAATCGCATAACAAAACGGTTCTCCTCCCTCCGAAGAAATGTGTAGATAGAGAGAGAGAAACAAGAGAGAGGGGGGGGGGGGGGGAAGGTGAGAAGAAAACAAAAGTTCTTCACCCCTGCCGTCTTGCCCACTTTTCAATCTCTCACGTCGCCCCATTGCAAGGCTGCTTCTGGTGTCCCTCTCTCTCTCTCTCTCTCGCGCACACACACTTTCCCTCTCTAGATTCCAATACTTTCCCCTGTTCCTGGGCAAGCCCATCATGACGTGAGGGTAGGGAGAGGCGCTGCCCAGTCTACTCTAGCCTGGGTCTGGAGAGAGAGAGAGAGGAGACGAGGGTCGGAGGGTGGGAGTAATACAACAGAGCCAAGCCGAGCGAGGAGAAAGGGGAGCAGAGAACCCAAAGAGGCAAGCCAAGGAAGCAGGGAGGAACTCCAAGATTGGGGGCGACTGGTAAGCAAGAAAGGAAGCTCTTTTCTTGGTATCACTGGGCGTTGATTTCCGCCGCCATCCATTCCGCTCAATTCTTACCTTTCGCTGCCGCTGCAGATACGAGCGAGGAGCAGAGGCGCCGGTTTTTTTTTCCTCCGATTCCCTCAGCTTCCTGGGGGAGGGCGAGGTTCGCCGGGCGGGGACGGACGCCGCGATGGCCGGCGTGGACGCCGCCAGGTACGCGCACAGCCCGGCGCACCACGCCGTGGCGGCGCGGGACCACGCCGCGCTGCGCCTCGTGCTGGACGCGCTCCCGCGGGCGCGCCGGCCCGAGGAGATCCGGACGGAGGCGGACTCCGTCGCCGAGGAGGCCCGCGCCGAGGCCGTCTCGGCGGTCATCGACCGCCGCGACGTGCCGGGGCGGGAGACGCCGCTCCACCTCGCCGTGCGCCTCTGCGACGCCACGGCGGCCGAGATGCTCATGGCGGCCGGCGCCGACTGGAGCCTGCAGAACGAGCAGGGCTGGAGCGCGCTCCAGGAGGCCATCTGCGCGCGCGAGGAGGCCCTGGCGCGCGTCATCGTGCGCCACTACCAGCCCCTCGCCTGGGCCAAGTGGTGCCGCCGCCTGCCCCGCGTCGTCGCCGCCATGCGCCGGATGCGGGACTTCTACATGGAGATTACCTTCCACTTCGAGAGCTCCGTCATCCCATTCATTTCCCGCATCGCGCCCTCCGACACCTACAGGGTCTGGAAGCGCGGCGCCAACCTCCGCGCCGACATGACGCTCGCCGGCTTCGATGGCTTCAAGATCCAGCGCTCCGATCAGACCATACTCTTCCTCGGGGAGGGGTCGGAGGACGGCAAGGTGCCGCCGGGTTCACTGTGCATGATCAACCACAAGGACAAGGAGATTATGAACGCGCTGGAGGGGGCAGGAGCCCCGGCCTCAGAGGCAGAGGTCCAGCAGGAGGTCACTGCAATGTCACAGACCAACATCTTCCGTCCCGGGATCGACGTCACTCAAGCGGTGCTGCTCCCGCAGCTCACATGGCGGCGGCAGGAACGGACAGAGGCGGTTGGTCCGTGGAAGGCAAAGGTGTATGACATGAATCATGTGGTGGTCAGTGTCAAGTCAAGGAGGGTCCCGGGGGCGATGACGGATGAGGAATTCTTCTCATCTTGCAATGACAATGATACAGAGAGCGAGGGGTTTGATGATGTTATGACAGAGGAGGAGAAGAAGCAGTTGGAGGCGGCTCTAAAAATGGATTCTCCAGATGCAGGTGGGGAGTCCAACTCATTTGCTGGCCCTCGACATAGTTGCGTTGAGCCAAGGGAGAGGGAGATACCGATTGAGGACGTGAGTGTTTCTGGAGTTGGAGAGAGTAAGCATGACAAGAAAGGTTGGTTCAGTAATTGGGGAAAGAGAAGTCAAGTTAGCAAGCCAGAAGGGGTGAAGAAGATGGCACCTCCAAGGAGCTCGCTCTGTGTAGATGAGAAGGTGAGCGACCTCCTCATTGAATCGCCCTCAAATGTACCAACAAGACCAGGAAGGCATTCGGTAGATGTAGTCAGAGCAGATGACAACAGAAGGATCAGGGAAAGGGATAATAGGAGACATGTTGCTTCTGCGGAGAATGGGCATAGGCGCAAAGAAGGTTCCAAAGAAAGCGAGTATAAGAAAGGACTAAGGCCTGTTCTCTGGCTCTCTCCAAATTTCCCTCTTCGGACTGAGGAGCTGCTGCCATTGCTTGATATTCTTGCAAACAAGGTGAAGGCAATTCGTCGTTTGAGGGATCTACTTACAACAAAACTCCCTCCAGGAACATTTCCAGTCAAGGTATGATCTGATACATGTTTGAAGATGCAATACCTACTCTACAGTTTGTCCTTCCATTATGTGTGCTGTTAATTCACCTTGATTGTTTCATATCTAGTTTAACACTCAATTTTGTGTCAGTTTCTGTAGTTAGAAAAATCGCCACTGTATAGATTAATTACCCTGCATGATTGAAGACATGAGCTTGTTTCAGAACTATTGGAGAGCCATCTTGCAGTAGTCGACATATTTATACCTTCGTTGCTATCTAAATTTCTGTCATTATGTGCTGCAGTTTGTACATTACTGTTGACCTGGTTATTCTCTTTCATAAATCCGATAATTTCTGTCCATTGGGCACATTGAAATTGTACTGTTGGTAACATTTCATAATTCATAGACAGAAAGTGTTTTTTGGGTGTTAGATTGGTTGCGCAGGATGTATGAAACATGTGCTCTTAGTCTAAAATTGATTCTGGCTGTTAAAACTTTTTTGTATCCTGTTTTGTGCAAGGAAACAACAATGATATGAAGCTTAACATGCAGTCTCTATGGTAGTGGACCAGGATAAAGTAGGTAGCAAGGTAGATTTTATACAATCAAGTTTCTGTACTATGCCAGATATTTATGTTAATGAATCTTTGTAATATCGTACTTGGAGAGTCCCTTTTTTGTGTTTGTTTACTGATCAAATTCAGAGCATCTACCACTTGTATGGTCGCTAAAATGTTTTTAGGGATACTTTGTTCATATATTCATATCCTGTTCTGATAAATGGTCACTTCTTACCTAGTTAATGTGGTCCTCTACTACTGTAGTAGGCAAGGAGTTGTTAGATGATTTTATATTGCAGTCTCATACTATTAGGGGCCGTTTGGTATGGCTCCTGGACCAGCGCCAGGAGCAGTTTCGCTGCTCCACCAGCCAAACAGCAGAGAATGGCTCCGCTCCGCGTTCCAAGCCGCGGGAAACCCGCTGAGAGAGGCGAGGAGAGAGAGTAGGAGCCCAAAAATGTAGTTTCCTCCGGCTCCGCGACAGAGAGTGAGCCTAGAACCGGCCGGTGGCCTGATTTGCCCCCGAGGCGCGTCGGCACAGGCGACGGCGGCGTAGGGGCGTCGCGGGGTGCACGACGGCGGCGCGGAGCTCGTTCGGCGTTGAGGCAGATGCGGCCGCGGAGCTCGCCTCGGACGGCACAAGGATGGCTGGCCACAGAGGCGCATGAGGATGCGGCCGCAACGGTAGTGCTCAGAGGCGCATGCGAGGAGCAAGGGAGGGTGGGCGCATGGCTGCGCAGCGCGCGTAGTTGCCGGAGCTCCGAACGTCGAAGCGCAGGGGCGCCGGGTGTGGAGGAGAGAGCTGGCGTGGAGGGCAGAGCCGTCGCGGGCACGGAAGCGCGGCCCCATGGCGCACTGCGAGGCGGCGGAGGTTGAAGGAGATGCGTCGGATAGGCCACGTGCGGTTCGACCGAGCAGATAAGGTTGGGAAAGAAAATAAAAGAAAAGAAAAAGAAAAAAATAAAAATAAAAAAAGGGTATTAAGGACAATTCGTCCTTTTGTACTACCGGGAGAAGCTGTTTTGCCAAACGGTCCAAAAAATTGCTTCAGCTCTCCAGGTGAATCTGCTCCACCACTGAAGCCACAACTGAAGCTATTTTGGCTGGAGCCGGAGCTCTACCAAATGGGCCCTTAGTTTTAAGCTTTGAAAGGAGTTTTCTGTTGGAGATCTCGGTAGCAATGAATATCATAATATATATATATATATATATATATATATATATATATATATATATATATATATATATATATATATATATATATATATATATATACCTTTGTCAACTTAAGATTGAGCCATACTTTGTATGGTTGAAAAACTAACATCTATCAATATTCATGAGGAAGTTTGGTGCAAATTGGTGTCTATATTGCTGATTTTATCAAATCTTAGCTCCAATATTGGCTGCCTTAGGAAAAATAAGTTCTAAAATCAGATTCGGGATCAATTTAAATTACTGTAGATCATAGGGTTTATCAGGTGAGTGACTATTTATATTACAGACCTGCTTTAGACATCATTTTCATTTGTAGCAGAAACTGTTTAATGTTGTTTTTGTCTTGAAAGGTTCTATTTTTAGTTTTAAGTAGAATATAATGTGGGCCTAAATTTTCAATGCAAGGCACGAAGTTCTATACTTATGATTCAAATGGATCATTCTATATAATTTTAGTTAGGTATTGGAGTTGGTAACAAGACAGCCTTACAGTTTACACTTTGCAACAATGCATCGTTCTCTAGATTGCTGATATTGATAGTTACATTGTTCCTGTTTTTGTTATCATTGGTGTGGTTCAACATGTCTATCTTGGTATATCTTTGATGCCATATCTGCCAAGTAGGGAGCATTAGCCTAATATTAGACTTTTATTGGAATGGGTAAGGGAATCCCATAGAGGCAACGTAAATATGAATCTAGGGGATCAGATGAGTGAAATAGGATACAATTTTTCATAGGAAAATAGTACCATCTAGTGTTATCTATGTTTTACTTACTAATCTGTAATAAGTTATACTGTTACTACATCTAGTGTTATACTGTTATCCACTCATTTGTTAACAGGAACGTTGCTCTTAGTCTTAGATGCTTGTATATGATTTCAGAAAAAATCGATGCAACTAAGAATCATGCATGTTTAGATTGAGAAAATTAATTTGTCCTGTTTGTTGCCTACTGCAGAAATATACTTTTATCTAATCTTGCTCTTTGTTGGATAACAATTTCTTTCCTGCAGTTATAATCCTTTCCGTGCCATTGTAATAGTCAATGTATAATTCAGTAATGATTTTTTTTTCCCTCAGGTTGCTATTCCAGTTGTGCCTACAATCAGAGTGCTTGTGACATTCACAAAATTTGAAGAGCTACAGCCGCTGGAGGAGTTCACCACACCACCTTCAAGTCCTGACAACAGCAAGAGCCCTGCAGTGCAGCCTTCTTCAAGCTCCTGGATTCAGTGGATCAAGGCGCCTTACCGCCAGAACTTCTCGACGGCACCGGGCCCAAGCAGCCGCGTGGAGGACATCCAGGACCCATTCGCCATTCCTTCCGATTACGTGTGGACAACACCTGAAGAGAAGAAAAAGAAGACACAGGAAAACAAGAACAAGTCGAAGAAAGGCAGGAACGGGGCATAGATAATAGTAGGTGATAGCATTGGTGGGGGGGGGGGGGGGGGGGGGGGGTGTGTTTAAAGTTACTATGCTGTGGGTGAAAAGGGCTATACTCTGCCGGATCTAACAGGAGGGATGAGTGGAAGATTTGGAGATTTCGACCGCTCTGACGTCGAATATTGAGAAGCGACCGCTTGTCTTCTTTCATTGTGTTATAACAGATTTGCTGTCAACATTCTTTCGTTTAATCCAAATCGTTTCGGTCCTGATTATTATTGCAATCTATCGCTGTTTTTAAGTTACTGCCATAGTTACCTTGCCAACATTCCAACAACAATCGATGCCCTTTCGCTGTAGTATATTTGTTGAATGGTACGAATTGTAGCTGGTCGTGTCCTCTGGACCCATTTCCCAGTGATGTACAGCCCCTATGTCCTCCGTGCTGCCTAGGTACGGCGCATCTTCTTTATTTCCCTTTTCCAACTATAGCTACGCATGCTGAAATACTGTAATGGTACTTCTTCGGTCCTTCCGTCTGAGTACAAGCTGAAATACTGTAATGGTCCTTCGGTTATTCCTTCCGAGTACAATTATTGTTTTTTCGAGGAATCTAATAATTTTGAATTTGATTAAATCTTTAGATATATTAAATAAAAATTATTTGATTATTTACAAAATATACTTTTGGAGTAAACTTTTCTGGAGACATAAATGGTATACTTGAGAAAAATTTGCTTGTCCCAAACTGTAGGTGGTCGCGTGCATGTATAAATAAATAAATTTAACTTGACTTAGCCACGTGAAAAAATCATCATGTGCTCAGGCGTTGAATTTTCCAGTTGCATTAGACTCGGGATTGTTCCTATGGTTCTGGCTTATAAATTTTTGGCCTGCCTTTTGGTCATGCCTTCCGCATTGATCTTGTACTTCCTGGAGGACTGAGATTGTACCACAGTTTATTCTTTTTGTTTTCAAACAACCTGTGCTAAAAAACTACAATGGTTGCTCCATCGGTAATAAATGTATGAGAGAGAATAAGTTAGGCTAGTAGAGGTTTCATGTAAGTTTTATTTGTATTTAAATATTACGATATGTCACCGATTGACAAGTTAATTATGAAAAGAGATTGAGTTTCATCTAAATGAAACATGTTGTTACAGTTACTAACACAAAAGTTGACGTGATAGTCTCGATAACTCCTCACTAATACTAGCCTTAAGAGTCTAGACAGAAGGAATCCAACTAACCCACAGAGCAGCATGTTCGGACCACCGATGAATGCCATCTTCGACCATTAACAACTCTTAACTCCAATCGGTGGTAAAAGCAAAAAAGGAAAAAGTCTACATAACCCCTAACTATTCAGGGTGGACTACTTCCTCAAACTATATAACCGGATTTTCTACCCCCGAACTTTCTAAAACCGGTCAAATAACCCCCCAGCGGTTTTGACGATGGTTCTGCTACAGTGACAATGATTTTATATTTTTCTTTTTTATTTTTTTTCACTGGATCTTTAAAAAAATCATAAAATAGAAAATCTAATTTTGTAGGACTCCACATGAGTAAATCTACACAGCGAACATATAATATGGTATTTTTTAGTATAAAGTTTCTGTTGTAACTTTAGATCTATGCTCTTCTGTAATTAAATCGAATAATTCATAGCTACAACTTTTATGGTCCAATTATGGTGAAATTTTTATGATGAGCTAATTATTGTATACTTGAATTATAGTAAAAATTTCTTACTAATTGGATCATGTATAACTTAGTTATAGATAAAGCATAGATTTAATAAGCATAAACCTAAATAAATATATAACTAAGTTATACATGATCTAATGAGTATGAAATTTTTACTACAGTTCAAGCATACAATAATTAGTCCACCATAAAAATTTCACCACAATTGGACCATAGAAGCTACAACTATAAATTATTCTAATTAATTACAGAAAAGCATAGATTTAAAGCAACAATAAAAACTTTGTACTAAAGCATATCATATTTTATGTTCACTGTGTAGATTTACTCATGTGGAGTCCAACAAAATTGGATTTCCCATTTTATGATTTTTCAAAAATTCTACGAAAATAAATAAAAATAAAAAGACAAAATCACTGTTACTGTAGCAAAACACCGTCCAAAACCGCTTGGAGGGGTATTTGACCTGTTTTGGAAAGTTCAGGGGTAGACAATCCGGTTTTATAGTATAGGGGATGAAAAAGTCCACCCTAAATAGTCTGAGAGTTATGTAGACTTTTTTCCAAGCAAAAAACAATAAGTACTCACTAGGTATCCATGTTGCTGCGGAAACTAAATAATTGATTTCTTACAGACAAAGGATGAAATATAGATACATAATTTACTGTTTTTATTATGTCCCCGCTATAGAGTTCAGTTGTGATTTTATCAGTACTCTAACCGTGTGATTTTGTTCTTATGATTGTAATTTGAAGCTTTTGTTTACATTCATGTTGATTTTCCATTCTTGCGTTTGAAATCAGTAACTGTCTTTGCTCCTAAGTACACTTATGTTGCAGATTATAATGACTTTGGCTTGTTAGCAAAAGAACAAGCGTAGCTTGTTAGCAAAATAGAGCTAACAAGCAGCTCGTGGATCTATGATGGCATAAGGTAGCGCAGGCTGATAAGTATAAGATAGTAAGATGCGTGGAAACTCATTTCACCTGCCGTTGTCATTAGTCAATAGCATATGAAAACCCGAAATTGTTGGGATTAAATGACACTGCAACATGTAATCCCTCCATTCCAAATTATACCATGCTCTAGTATACACTATGCATAGACATATAATTTTGTTTACTATGTATTAAAAAAACTACAACGACTTATAATTTAAAACAAAGGGAGTATATTGCATTTTGGCTTCTAACGGTTACAGTCATAGCTCATGGGTGCATCTAAAGGCGTCCTCGTGGTGGCTCATGCTCACGAGGCTTGAGCCTGAGCAACCAAGCAGGATTGGTTGTCCACTAGTTTTCACAGACGGTGACGATGACGATGCAACATCCATCACTGGATAACTGTTCCAAGAGGTCCGTAGCGCACCAATAGAAGGACAGTAGTAAGCCACACTTGTGGTACTCTAAATCTATCCTCTAAAAGGAATATTTCGTCTTGGTCATCGAGATTCTCTCATCTATATCACTTTCTTCGGCACCCGTACATCCTCTATATCTCTACTCTATATCAGTGGGACCTACACGTCAGTTTTTTTCTTTTTTTTTTCCCATCGGCCACCCTCTCTTCCTATCCTCTCTTCTCTCTCCTTATCCTTTCCCCTTCTTCCCGGCCGTGTCGCCCGCGCTCCTCGTCGTGCACGGTGGGCACGACCACGGCGGCGCGGCCACGGCGGGCACGCCCACGGCGCGGGGCCGGCCGCCGCGGAGCTCCTCTGCTCCGGCGCGGGCGAGCACGGCGCAGCGCAGGCGCGGGGCCGGCCGCCATGGACGGGCTCCTCTGCTCCAGCGCGGCGCGGGCGAGCTCAGTCGCGGGTGCGGTGCGGGCGAGCTCGGTCGCGAGCTCGGTCACGGGCGCGGCGCGGCCCCCGGCGGAGCTCCAGCCGCCCCACCGAGCGCAGGCATGGCGGCGCGCAGGCGTGGTGCGGAGGCGAATCACGAGCGGCGGCGGAGCTCACATCTGCTCTGGCGGCAGAGCTCCGCGTGTGTCGGTCCTCCTCGCGGCGAGCGGCAGGCCGGTCCTCCTCCTCACAGCAGCACTCCTCTCCATCCCATCCCAGGCCGGCAACCGAGCAGGCGTATCCTGGCCGCGCCGCGCGTCCAGCCCGCCGTCGGGACCCAGCGCGCCATCGGGACCCAGCGCCACGGTGGAGCGTAGCGAACATCCGCTACTGCGTTATTTCTGGTGGACGGCGCAGGCGATAGCGTGTCCGCGTGGACAGTAGCGAACGCCGCTGCGGGGCTCTCATCCGGTAAATCGATCCTACAAGATTGTTTACCGGCTCCCGCTGCAGGCAGTCTAACACCACATCTCCGTCATTGTCTGACTCAGTACATGACGCAATGCGGAGTTCTGCGCACAAGGGATGCAAATAATTTCGCTCAATAGAACTTTCACAAAACCATCAATGCAATGACCTACTGGACAAGCCTGGCTCCGCAGAATCTTCAATTCCACGAGGTATGCAAATAACTTTGCCACATATGGACCAACAATTCCAACAGAAGCGCACAAATTTCCAGCTAGATAATTTACAGATATATGTACAAAATGAGTTCCAGCAGCGACAACTCATAACACGAAGGTTAAGACTGAAATTCGGCGCCAGCCACGCCAAACAAGTTTCCTACAGCAGCACACATATTATACTTCAAAAACGAGTTCATCTAGAAAATTGGCCAAGGCACCTAGGTTATCAGGCAACATATACAATGAATGGCTGATGCACTGATGATGACGAGTTGTAGCTTGGTCCACCTTAAGCAAGCCTCTGTCAACGCCAGAGGTACATCATGCTAGTTGCAAACCTCCATTGTTGGACTGAAACAAGAAGGATATCATAAATTTTTGAACTTTTAAAAGACTAGTAAACAGCCAAGATTAGCCACATTTGTGTAGTTAGCTAAAATTTAGGAAATAGGGGGAACTGTTACTCAAGTTCATTATGCAAGCATGGAGAAAAACACCTGAAGATGCACAGAGTTTCATTCTAAGAACATAAATCAGCACAGGAAACGTCCAGGAATAATTATATGCATGAAGCAATCAGCATATTTTGGACCAACGCGAGCTGGGATCAAGCATGCCAAAAAAGACAAAGAGTATGTGAATCTAGAGTGGATCGAATGACTTAAGAAAAGAATAAATAGTACAATATTATACTAAGAAACAATATGTAAGTGCAAAAATACAGTAAAAGCACAAAACAATAATGTGCACAGCTAATTAGATTTATAGACAAATCACCATTGCTTGGACAATTGTAAGTTTACATCAGGTATGTATAAGTACGCACTCAACTGAATAAAAGAAAACCAAAAGAGGCACATGTGTGACTGCAAAACTAGAAAAAAAGCCAAAGAACACAACTCAATAATAAATTCACAGTAAAACTCATGTGCACACTCATGCTATATGCTACCCAAAATTTAGAAAAAATATTTCTACAGGCTATGAAGCAGTCTCCTGCATGCTCTAGCTATCAGAAACACAGACAGATATACAAGATATCTCTCTTCCATATCAGAAACACAAACAAAAGTTTAGCTATCAGATAAATCTGACAAAAATCTGTGAGTTATAACTATCCAGAACTTTGGTATGGACTGAATTTGAAACCATAACACAACTTAAGAAAAAAAAGTAGGTAACCAGTTAATAACTGAAAATTTGGACTATCACTGCAGAGCATATGAACCACAATAACAAATTTTTTTTGTGAAGTCACATGCAAAATCCTTGCACAAATATAATAGAGCAATGAGCAAAATGTCTGTTTCAAAAATGTACAAGTGTGAATGGCATACACAGGGAACAACTGATCATTTGTGATAATGAGTGGAGGAATAAAGAGCAGTTGGACATTGAATAGCTGGAGAAAGACATCAGATCAGTGAATGATATTGGATATTTGGGTATAAACCAACAAAACAGGAAAAAGGGTCACTACTCAATAGTTTGCTACAGAAAATAACTGAAGCTTTGTTAACTTGATTTTTATGCCTGCTGACCCCAAAAAACAGATGTTTTGTTCATGAAGTATTCTATCATAGCATGCAAACATAACAGGAATCAGTGATGTCTAGTCATATCAAAGGTTTAGCACAGCCAGCAGCACAAGACAACTACTCCATTAGTGACAGCCTCATCGTTGAGCTGTGGTGGTGGGCTGGTGCCCAAAGCTGCAACTTCAATAAGCCCACCATTCAGAATTCACACAATTAAGGCTGTCAAACTTTCAGAAGCCCAACATGCTCATCATTGAATCTTTTAATGACCAGGACTACAAGCTAGTGTAATATTCTAGGTGTCTAGTGGGTGTGCGTGGTCTTAATGCCCTCGCTTTGGGTCAAGTTAGCTAAGCTTAGCGTCTTTGTTTTCGGCAGTCTAGTCTCACCTGTGTTTGGCTTTTTATTAGTCCAAACCATTTTTTTCCCAAACCCACCTCATATCCCAGCCCAGAATGAGGTGGTCTTATTCATAGTCACATAAAACGGGTTCACCACCTTCGACCCTCGACCCGGGTTCGTCGACCCCGACCCAGGTTCATGGGTTCATTTTCGACCCGAAGTGTAAAAATCTCTCTCAAATAGCGTACCACGTACCGCGACCCCGTACCTCGACCCCATTGACCCAGAAACTTTGTGACTATGGTCTTATTTGTAAGGGGCTGTTTCTCTCTCTCTTAATACAAAGATATGCAGCTCTCCTGCGTATTTTGGAGAAAAAAATAAGTTTGCTGCAGGATTCTTTTATTGTTCACCAGCCATCATTCTTTGATGCCACACATGATCTTGATGAAACCTTGTCCCATAGGATCTGGTAGTTCAACTAAATAGCTACAATGGTAATCCTCATCTATAGGACGAATAGGCATGTCCAGGTCAATGAAACCGCAAAAGCAACAGGGAAAAGGAACTAGAGATGGTCACCTAATGGCTATGCATTAAAATCATCTTTCTTACTGGAAAAAGAATAAAAGTGACTATTTAGATTTTGCTAGGATGCGATGTGCAGACATAACTAGCAAGGGCCATGGGCCACGGCCATGGATCATGTGCATTAGACGGTTTAGCAAATGAGTGACATACAACCTCTTCTGCAACTACAGTATAGATTTTTTTTCAACCAAAGCACTGAATCAGCAATGAGGTAGAGAGATTAGGAGGATAGCTAGAGGAAAAACAGTAACGTGATACTAATAATTAGTCTAGATCTGAGCTCAAATATACAGTATTACAAAATACAGAGTTTAAAGTACACATGGAACTCAACCACATACACAAAGCAATCTTTGAAGAAAAATAATGAGTACCTACTGCCAAGAAACAGTCCTATTAAGTACCCAAAGAAAATAGCACATGAGGAATAAGGAGAATTACCAGCTGAGGAATTTTAGTCAGCAGTTGGCTTGATGATCCCCAAGTGAAGCATTATGAAGACTTCAAAAATAAAGGGAAAAAAAAGAGAGCACTGCCTTCTAAATGGGTACTCCAGCTACATGGTTAACTGTCCAACCCATTCATCAACCATCCCATAGTCAAAGCTTAGCTCCCTCAATGGTGGAATGTTTTCCATGGCAAAGATCATGAGGTGGGGGTAAGACGCATTGTAATGATCAAACAGCACAAACTGGACAAACACGTTTGGACTGCAACTGTGGCTGAAATAGCATGCCACGTTCCTTGCCCTTGACACGTCAATTGCAAAGTTTAACTCAGGAATAGCAGGATAGTCTGGAGCCACATAATCAGGGTTCACATCAGATATATCACCCCAATCCAACCACCTTGGAGGAAACCTACTTGGACGCACCAAGCAATCGCCATTCGCTTCCACAATCTCTGACTGCATGTGAGTAAGGACAATCCCGCTGAACTCACAAATGAATGTGCCAGCCTTAATGAGATCCAAAGACCGAACTCCCCACCCAGTCTCCCTTGACCGGAATACTTCAAGCCTATGTTGAAGCCCCTTCTGACTAACCCTGTTGAGGCAACTAGGTGGGCACCTGCAGTATGGCCCACACTCATATACCAGTGGCTTGCCTCGTAGCAGGGTTCCAGTCTTATCATATGCAAACTCGCCACCATTCCTCCCTGCACAGTTACATCCAATTGAGCAAATCCCAGCACAATCACAACCACCACCACCACCTTCAGCAAACTTCCCCTGGATAGCAGAGGTAGGAAATATTGGCCGTGCCAGATACTCGAACAAGAGTGGGTCCTGATCATCATCAACATCATTGAAGAGTGCAACTGGCAAGGTCTCTCGGCCCATGGAGATATCAAAGCTCAAATACCCTGTTGGCCTTATAGCAAGCACATCCACCTTAAGCTGTTCAGCTACTCGATAATTCACAGTACCCATGGGTTCTTGGCCCTCAATGCGCAGCATTCTATACTTATAAACACCAAACCCAGATTTCCCACGGTCGAGCCAGTAGTCAACAACCTTGTAGAGGCCATCGTAGAAGTATACCTTACCAACAGGACTTCGTCTTGACTTGACAGCACGGATTACACGAATCTCAATACCATAAGCCATGCTGCGCTCGAGCGCAAGATTGCCACCCTCCAGCTTCTGATCGACGCAATGCTTGTGGAGGTTGGGATCACGGCCGCCATGCCCAGTGTACACAAGTACATCGCCGTGATCATCATCATCCTCATACCCACCAGATACAATGATAGATGTGGCTATAGGCTCCCCAGATGCAGACCTCCCTGCACTGACATAATCAATTCCTGCCTGCACCTGGCCATGGAGGCCAAGCACGCAGAGCTCCATGCGGAAGAAGAAGGCGTCGCCCACCGAGATCCCGGGCATCGGCCCCACGATGCGGCGGTCGCGATTGAGCCAGAGGTCGTGGTCCGCCATGAGCGCTGCGGCGCGCAGGTCCGCGCGGACGCGGCGCCGGTCCCTGGCAACGCCGAACCCGGCGACGCCCGCGAGGCCGAGGGACTCGGCGCGCTCGTCGTCCCTGAGTAGCAGCCCGCGGAGGCACTCGAAAGTGATGCGCGCCCTGCGCACGAGGTCGCGGAAGTAGATCTGGTCCTGCACGCCGAGCGAGGAGACCCGCACGAGGTCCGCCGAACGCGGCCGGCGCTTCTTCACGACGGACCCGGACGCGGACTGCACCACCGCCGGTGCGGCAGCCTCCGGCCCCGGCGCCGGGACGATCGCCCCGGACCCCGTAGACGAGACGTAGAGGCTCGCGAGGCGGTAGTACTCCTGAAGGAGCGCGTCCACGTCCTGGTTAGGCGGCAGCGACTGCAGCGGCGCCATCACCGGCGCGGACGAGAGGTCAGGAGTCGCTGGCGGCAGAGGCACCGAGGCCTCAGGTGCCGGAGCCGGCGCCGCCGCATGCTGCTGCGGGGGCGTCTGACTCGGGGGCCCAGGCAGCAGCAGGGGCCCGAGCTCTGGTGATGCCGGCTCCGACTTGGGCTCCCTCTTGAGGAACGGCAGGAAGTTGAGGTCTATGGAATCCGACGACCCGGCCGGAGACGACATCGGCGACGACGACGGCGAGGATTCCTCCACATCCATTTCCATAACCAAACTTCCCTGTCCGCCCTCCCTTGCCTCCTCCTCCGCTCCAAAATTCCCCAAACCCTCGCGGCGCATGACGACGACGGCAAGGTGGATTGGAGAGGCCGATGAGGGCTGCGGGGGAGTGGAGGATTTCACCAACTAGTGACTGATGATGATGATGGGGTGATGTTGGTGGAGGCGAGAAAAAAAATGGCGGAGCGAGGGAGCGGTTGCGAAATCTCCAAAATGGAGCGCCCTTCACCGGAGCTCGAAGGAAATGCGAAATTAATTTGGCGGAGAGGATGCCGGGAGCAGAAGTCTAAAAAGTCGTGGGCACACACTTTCTCGTGCTCTCCACAGTCACTGACAAGCAGGCCCGATGGACAACTGTCCGGGGCTTAAGGAAAAGCAGCATTTATTATAGTTGGTACCTCGGGAGAGATGCAAGGTTAATAATGGTATATGAAAAATTGACTCGGTATTGTCATCGACGGTTGCGGATGACTTATTACCGAGTCAAAAGTTTTTAATTCATATACTAAATTTAGATCCTTTTGAGACTAGAAATAAATTATTAATAATTAATAGAATCATGTATTAAAAATAGGTAGTAAATGCCCTATAACGTCAAAGGAGAAAATAAAAGTTAATTTATGATTTACGTAAATAGAAATACTTAAAGGGTATTTGGATGCCCGCTGTCAGCTACCACATCTCATTTGTGGCCGACTATGGCACGCCAAAAGTTGTGCCATATGAATTTGACTCCACAAAGTGTGCGAGATTGCTGAGAGTTTTTGTTGGAGACCGACTGTGGCTGTCAAAGGCTAAACAACATGTAAAATAAATGTGGCGTGCCGCATGTGAGGCATGGCAAGTTGAGGCGTGAACCAAACAATCCCTTAGGTTATATTTGGTTTGTAGCCAAAACTAGTCACACGAAAATTGCGTACTAAGGCCAACTGTTTGCTTCGTGACTAGGCATTAACATGTCGCAATCCACCTTACTCTTTCGTAGTACAAATTTTTGCCGCGCCATGCCAAGAATTTGGTGGACGAAATGCCCACCACATATTTGCTCATGTCGGAGGTTGGTATGGCTAAGCGAGCAAATAAACCAAATAGATCTTTAGTTTTTCGTATTTTATGTTAAAGATAAGTGGCTACTAAATTAGAACCTTATTTAGAAAATAAAACTTTTCTTTCTTTCCTTACAGTTTGATAAAGTGGGCGTCTAAAAGTGGCCTCTAAATGCTTATATAACTAGGGTAATGAATATACATAATGTCACATCCCAAAATTTCTATTTTAGGTTGTGAATAGAAAACACTAAATATAAGCATAGCTTGGTTCGGGTAGTTTTGCTGCAACATCCTCCACAAGATCTCTGATGTTGCGGAGTTTGCGATGCCCTTCTTACAACGAGAGTTCCGACATGTCCTGGGCCGCCTGCATGGCTGCTACTAGGTTCTGGCTAAGCTTTGGGTGCAATCAGGTGTTCTCACCTTCATGAAGTATGTCGTTGTGGACGTTACGTTTGTGAAGGTGCATCTCTAGTTTCAACGGTGAAGCACATTTTTTTATGCGGCCAAGTCATTAATGTTGCTAAGAAGGCGATCCTAGATCTATTTGTTAGTCTCGAGGCGGGTGTCGACATGTGGCCTATAGTGGGGTGTGTGTGTCTCAAAGTGATCGTCGTCAACCCTACGGTGATCTTGAGAGTCAACTTTTGTGTGTAGACCATATAGCACTCCTGAAGAGGAGTCAGGTCGTGGCCCACCTCTTCGTCCTCCTGGACGTAATTAGCTAGGTACTCCTCGTAGTTGGCCTGGTCGATGGGGTCGGTGAAGTCCTCCTCATCCAGGTTGTACGCAACGAGCTTGGCGTTTGTGGTGGGCTCTTCGCCTGTGTTCACGTCATCAAGACTATGGATGCTTGCCATTACAATGAATCAATCTGTATCGTCACTGCAATGTTCCTCGTCCTAGTCCTCGATTATGAGGGTGCTAAGATCGGGTGCGGCCATCATAGCCTGGCGAAGCACGTAGCGGTAGCTGGCCACCGCGTTCCTAACGCTGATTGGAAAATTAGTCAGGATGTAGTGGGGAAGTGGTGTTGGATCCATATCGGGGACCCAGCATGGATCTGCTAGGAGCTCACTGACATTGTCGAGGACGAACTCCTGACTGAACTTGGCGAAGACCTCGTGGGTGTAGAGGTCCATGTGGCATGCCAGGCCAATGGCCTAGCTTCCATGGTATCCTCAAGCCCGATGAGGAATATACTGATGAAAGGCGGCTCCTCCTCCTACAGCATGGTTGACTTAGTTTTCTACAGATGCAAGTTCCCAAGTTGATCGACGATGAAGTCTAGGCTACTGAAGGTGATCTCGACCCCTAGTTGCATCTTCTCCATGTCATCAAAGTTGAAGATGATCCCCATCTAAAACACGAGGAATCTACCTGGCATGCAACTATCAGAGGTGTTGACCCCGACAATGTAGATTAGCATATAACGCACAAGGAATCACTACTACAGATTGTGTTATCACCACAGAGATCTTCACTGCTAAATTTTAGTGATTCGATGGTGATTAGTTTTAGTGTCGGTTCATTAAGTCTTTGGGAGACAAATAGACATTGATAAATGTTTTCACCACTCGTCAGGCATATGACGCGGAATAAAAACTGTGGGACTCTCCAACGCCATTTCATACTTGAAATGGCTAGTGGAAACATGTAGCAATGTCGTATTTGCCACTGACTACAACACACACTTAGACAAAGCGTTTATTAGATTTTTGACCGATGGTTGGAAGGTGGTAGATCGCAGCACCTAATACATGTATGTGGCGTAGATAATGGAGTTGTTGAAAAAATAGCAATACACAGCACATTGAGGATTACATTGATTTAGTACATGTACCAGCAAATCCATAAGGACATTCATGGCCCATACCATGACCAAAAAGTTCCTTATTAGCATGCATGTGTGCAATGGCTAGATTTAGTACAAGAAATAATTGTTCTACTAGCGAACCTCCACCTTAAGCACAGCCTCATCATCCTCATCCTCCTGCTCAAACTCTTCGTCGTTGTCATCTTAGTATAGGTGCGCTCACGGATGATTCGAAAGAAGCAAGTGTCTCCAACCTGGAGGCTGTTGTCAATGCAGAATTGGTGCCACTGTACTTGAACACTATGGGGTGGCCTATGGTCACCCGCTTGGTGGACTTCAAGGTGACCACCCACGACCACCCTCGTATTTAGAGTAGGACGTGGTGCCAACGCGCATAGCCGTGTGTGACCTAAAACTTGACAAGCACATTTTGTGCATGGGACGTGCATAGGTCATGGATCAATATTCACTAATTAGACATTGGGCAAGGGATTTATGGTCAATGGAGAGCATAATAGTGAATTAGCACGCAACTATGTATGTACTCACCAGGTACTAGTTTGATTTGGTCGCTAGGTTGCAGTCCCTAAGGGTGATGGTGAACTACATCAGCTTCGCGATAGGCAATAGGCGAGTAATGGTGCCCTCGGTGGTGTTATCACTATAGTAATTGTGGCAAGTGGTGTGGTTGAAGACCGTGATGGTTAGCTCCGAGCGGCCATCGTAGCGAAAGACGAGCATGGACCCAATGCGGAGGTCGTGCGCGTGTGCAAACATACTCCAACCCACACTAAGGTACACATACCCATTGCTATCATCGTTGATGACTTGATGTCCCTTATGGCGTCCTCTGTTCCCCGTCCAGTCGCACCATGAGTTCACCGGTAGCCTCTACATAGGTGCATCACATTAGACATAGAGCCAAGTTGCCATTGGGTATGTCTACTGTCATGGGGTTAGAACCGTGGCAAGCATAGTTATTCGAGTCGGTGTCAGAGTATGGGTCTCCGGTGGCTCGGGTGGACTCAAGAACACAAGAATCATAGAGAGGACACAACAGTTTATCCTGGTTCAGACCAATCAATGCCCTACGTCCAATAGCTGATGATCCTTATACTCAAAAGCACCTAAAATCGGGGGGTTACAACAGAGTGTAGAGAGAGATTTGGTAGGGGGTTAGCTCGGTGCTAATCCTAAGGTTGCCTTGCCACTGGTGGAGTCTTCCCCTCGTCGGAGAGGAGGAAGACGACGGGATATGGTGGAGGAGCTCTCGATGCCCCTCTATTGACGGTCACTAACACCAATTATAAACCATCAACATTACCTGCATATATGCTTAATTCTATCACCAAACATAGGAATATGGGTTTAAACTAATGAATTCTATGAGCTTTGATGAATATGTGAACGCAGGAGGATTTATCTAGAAAACAGCCCCTGGGACCACCATCATACTCTCCAAACAAGCAAACCGACATTAGAAAGAAATTCGGCTCATGAAACCTACGGAAAACAACTCAAGATAGAGTCTAGAAGCTTCCACTAGAGGGTGGGGCCCACCTATCACAGAGACAGGCCGACTGGCCCCACCTGTAGGCCGGTCGGCGTATGGGTTCCACCGGTCAACGTCTCCTTTCTACGTCAGTTTCCCATCGCCATTGAGAGTCCATCTTCGCCGTTGATCAAGGTTAGTTCATCCAACGGTGATCGAGGGAGTTGACATGGATCGATGACATGGTGATTCCTTGTCCCCTACTCCACCTCAATTCCTTGCCCCCTACTCCACTTCGGCCTATATAAGGATGCCCAAACCCCTCTTCCTAGGGCCGTCCTGAAACCCTAATTCATATTGTCCTCGTCAGGATCCGAGCTAACTATCAAGAGAAGATTAGTCCTCCATAAGATCTAGTCTTATAAATAGAAATAGTGAGATAGCGAGGGAAGAGTTAGAGAAGATGCTGGCCTGTCAGTGCTCTCTCTATGGCTTGTACCTTGGCGGATCCAAGTTCTATCTGAGCTTGCCTCTGAGATTTCTCTGATAATCAACTTCTAATTCAAGTAAGCATCTTGTTTATATTATTCATCATGTTTGCGACTCTTTTGAGTGCTTTATTCTCTACATTAGGGGAGTAAAGTATTAATCATAAGTGTAAGCGTGATGCTTAGACTTAGGTTAATCCTGGATGCACCTTGCATTTCGGATCGGTGGTAGCTCGCGAGGACAACTCTTATAGACTCATTGAATTATTTGTAGTCCACCTCCCGTATGTAGAACAAGTAGGACTCGGTTGCGAAGGAAAGCATCTTCTGCTGGTGTCTTTCCCTAGTAATGTCCTCAGTTGAATAATAGAAGACATATCTTACCAAAGTCAGAACAAGAGAACCTTAGTTATCCTCTCTATACTCCTTTTTATCCTAACCTTGTTGCTATCCTTAGTTAAGTTAGACTATAGTTAGTCTTATACATTTCCCTAAGGATATGAGACTTAGAAAACTTCCGGGTGAAAGCTACAGCGGTATCCGTGCGCTTGCGGATTTATCTGTGTGCGTTAAATATACCAACACCCTTCTCTCTGGGTTGCTCTGCTCTCGGTGCTGAGTAGGAGCGGATGGAATGGAATGGAATGTCCTGGATTCATTCTTTCCCTTCCCCTAGATCTGACCTTATCCCTTATATAACGAGATAGGTCAGGTACATGATGGTTTAGGGAGATAGGTCTATGGTCTACATGTGCCAGAGTCCAGGAGGGTCTTGCGGCGATGCTCTGTGGACCGTGGCGGTGTCGTGGAGTCAAAGAAGCCTTGGGCGTCATCCGCCTACTCTGTTCTCACACTCTGCATGTTAGACTATGTCAGCTTAGACTGGCCTCCCCTAGGTGGACCTTCTGGAGTCTTCTTGGTGGTGAAGGAGGTCGGCTCCAAGGGCTAACACGTGGACTCAGGAGGCACCTAGCCCCTGGAGGCCATGGGAAGCTTGTCTTCTTTGTGTCACGCCCTGTGCATGACCATATCATGGAAGTGGCCGGCAAGGCCACGCCTAGAGCGTGGCGTTTGGGAGCCCCTAAGCCTCGGTAGCTCAAGGCTTGTCTTCTTGCGCCTGGACCTTGGCTGGTGTCATAGGCCAGGCAGAAGCCAAGGCCTGAGCTCTGGCATGTCGTCGATCAAGAGCCTAAGGCCTGGGTGAGCCCCTGAGCCCTGAGCAGGGGACGCGCCGTGCCCAGGCTTGGTCAGGTTTCTTCATCGGAGGGTGCTCGTGAGCGTACCCGATAGGTATAGCCCCTGAGCCCCCTAGGCAATCCTAGAGGGGTTGGTTAGGGGGGTCCTTCGGTCAGGAACCATTGATCCTAAGGCTTAACATACCCATATGTTAGGATCTTGTCGGGAGCCCCCTAGCCCTTTGTGGCGTTACTTAGCTTGATTCATGATGGTGACAGATGACTGAATTTGATCTTCTGGTGACTAAACTAGCCATGGCGGGGACGCTTGGCTATCGAGGCCAAGTGGTAGTGGTGCTGACCCCTTCTCTGTTCCATGTTGCATAGGTCTATGACCCGAGTGAGGGTTCAGTGAACTCATCTGGGAGTTAGTGACTTTAGGCCCGGGGCACCCTTCCTTTTGGTCGAGACCAACCATGGGTTGAGTGATCGAGAGTGTCTAGGCTCTGGCTCGAGGCCACCTAATCACCTAGCGTGCCATGCCCTTCTGGGAGCTTCGATAGCAGGCCTCGATCCTCTCAGGGTGGCCTTCTAGGGCCGACCTTCTACAGCCATAGGTTGGGGCACGAGGAGCGTGCCGAGCTTAGGAGGGGGACCCTCGTTGGGTCCATCATTCAGCGGCTCCTGGCCCAACTCTGAGGAGTTGGTTGGTTTTAGGGGTGCGCCGCCTGAGCGCTCGTTGATCGGGGGGGTCAAGTTGCTCCTTTTAGGGAGCCGGCGCAACACCTGAGGCCATCGTGGGGCCTCATTATTAGCAGGCATGGTAGCTTCTAGGCACGTCCCATCCAATGATGCTTTGTGCAGGCAGTTTGATGGTGTCTAGGCCGTCATGCCTGATAGAGGGGTTAAGGCGTGCACTCCCGCGCCATCCCACTTTGTTTGGGAGATGGGACGTCGGGCCACGTGGAGCGGATCTAGCGGAGAAGGAGCCACGACACTTGGTGCTCGTGGATCCGGACCATTGATGGTAACTGGTGGGCTCGAGGCGGTTCGGATCCCCTCAAGTCCCATGAGGAGGTGTGCCCGGAGTGGGCGACACTCTTAGTGGAAAGTATAGTAGGGACTTGACTCATTGCCAATACCCTCCTAACTCCACCTTTACTATGCAACCACCATCATGCAACTGTTCAGAGGCATGTTCCGGGGATTGAAGGGACGCCTAGCCAGTACCCCGAGGCCTCTTTATCCATCGATGGCTAATCAGAGGGCTCAGAGCTGCCCTTAGCGCATTGAATGGGGCTATAAAGAGGGGGCCCTAGGGACGTGGTGCCTTCTATCCCTTCTCTGGCTCCTTCTCTTCTTCCTCTCAGATCCAACTTCTGGCAGCCATGGCGACGATGGAGTGTGACGCTTCCCTTCGGGTGAGCCTAGCTTCCTCTGCGAAGCGATCGCTCCCATGAGGGTGGAAGGATTCTAGTGAAGGAGCCACCACAACTACATGAGGTGGTGGGTGTTGCTCCGTGGTGCTACGCGAGAGGCTGGCTCAGAGGCGACCGCTTACGGGGGAGCGATCGGTCTGGCCTCTCCTGTGCATGGCATGGGCGGCTTCTGGCCTTCGCTAGCTTCAACCTACAGTAGGCCAGTTCTAGGTTCACATGCCTTCCTAGGGTGCTCGGCCTAGGAGCCCTGTGGCGTGGCTAGTGCGGAGGTGATCGAGGCGAGGCCTCATCGACCATCCCTTCACCAGGCCCTCGGCGCTTGCACCTAAAGAAGTTTTGGGGAGGTCGGGCTCCCCAGGCCTGTCATGCCAGCCCTCACTTTAGGCATTCCTACTCCCCTCTAAGGAGTGGAGATCATCGGAGGGGCGGCGCCCCGACCCTATGTTGGTCGAAAGCGGTTTTTACCGCCGTATATTGTAATCGGGTCATTCTTAATTAATGAAATGAAATTACTTTCATTTGTAATCTCACTGCTCGTGAGTCATGCTTAGAGACTTAGGTCCCTCTTTGGCATGGGCTATTATGATGATGGCCTCGGTGGCCAAGATCACCGTGCCCGTGCTGCTAATGGGTAAGTCCGTGAGAACCTCGGGTTTATGGTCATTTCGTGCCCCGATCATGTCCTCCAGAGGGGAGATCCTCGGCTTCTTGGCTAAGCCACTCGTATAGTTCCTAACCCCATCTGTCGGTGCTCGGGTGCTCACTACCTCCCTCGGTGGGTCACCACGAGTGCCTCTTGGTCGGTACTTGGACATCGTGCGATGGTCGGTTGGCTTTACCTATGAGCGTCTGGCTAAGGCCTCTGGTGCCCGACCATTGGCGTCCCTTGAACTTTAGGTGCCTCAGGCGGCCTTAAAGCCCCTTGGGCTGACTTTAGAACCCTTAACAACGCCCCTTCTAAGGGGTTCTCGCACCGACATGTGTCTGGGTGGCGCGATCCGATGAAGGATCAGGAGATGGAGATATGTGCACACGAATGAAATAAACGCAAGAGAAGGGATAGGGGACAAAGCTAGTAACGCAGTGACTGGGGCCATTCCGTTAGCGCCTTGCCGACCCTTCACCCGTTCCTCCTGCTCTATCCATTAGTTCCTTGCCTCGCTCGGGGGCCTTGCGTTGCGGTCCACCTTCATAGAGTGTAATAGGTGGTTAGCTCAGTCGATCCTTTGGTGTAGCTGAGCTACTATTGGAGTCGCTTGGGTTTAAGGAGACAACAGCAGAGTCAAGCAAAAGCAAGAAAGGTCGAGAGGATAAGAATTATCTTGGTTTGTATTGTTAGAGAGGTAGGTCGGCGAAGGAGGTCAGAAGGTGAATACTGGCTCGAGAGATAGCGCTTCTGGGCGGATGGCTCGGCGATGGCCTTCCCTCATGGGAAAGGTTGAAACTCACCTCGATCGGGTTGACGCTTTCTAGGGGGCTAAGTGCCTGAATGGAGGGGCCAGCCCAGCCATCACCACCGCCATGAGTCTTGGCTGCCTCATCGATGCTCAGTCAGTCGAGCACCACTGCCCCTTGGCTACTCCTTCCGCCAGCACCCTTCCTGCATCACAGGCAGGGCCATCGAGAGCACAGGGGGTGACGAGCACGACCGCTTGGGCGACGTAGTCCTACTTATAGTAGTAGGCTTGTTCGAAGCTACCCTCAATGGTGATGACCCCCTTTGGGTTAGGCATCTTGAGCTTCAGGTAGGTGTAGTTGGGGACAGCCATGAACTTAGCGAAGCATGGCCGACCCAAGAGAGCATGGTAGACTCTGGGGAAGTCGACCACCTTGAAGGTAAGCGGCTCCTTGTGGAAGTTGTCCGGCTGGTCGAAGGTGATGTTGAGCCAGATGCGTCCGAGGGGTACAACCTGCTTCCTCGGGACAATCTCGTAGAATGGCGCCTTGCTGGGGCTTAGGCTGCTCCATGGGATGCCCATCTTGTTGAGGGTGCTGGCGTAGAGTATGTTGAGGCTGCTGCCTCCGTCCATCAGCACCTTGGTGAGGCGCGTGGTGCCTATGATCGGGCTGACCACGAGCGAGCAGTGCCCCCAGATGAGGGACACGATTAGGGTGGTCTTTCTAGTCAAAGGTGATGGCCATCTAGAACCATTGAAGCCATGTCGGATCAGTGAGGGTGTGGACGACATTCACCTTCTGCTCAGTAATGCGGCGCTCTCGTCAAGATTCATATTCCTAGGAGCCCCGAAGATCATGAGGCAATGATCAGCCTTAGGAAACTCAGCATCATCCTCTGAGGCGGTGTTCGCTGACTTGCTGGCCTTGGGGGTAGGCTTCTAGGCCTTGCCCTTCTGGTCGAGGGTGTCATGGATGTAGCCCCTGATGGTGGCGCAGTCTTTGAGGAGGTGCTTCGTTTGTCCCCCGTGGAATGGGCAGGGGGCCTCGAGTGCTATCTCAAAGTGCTCAGGGCATGCGCCATGCCTGCGGGGCTAAGATCTGGTAGCACGGTCGGCCACGACCACCATCTGCTCCCTACAGCACTTCTGGTCCTTGTTCCTCTTGTCGCCGTGTCGCTAGGACAAAGCAGGGTTGTCATCGCCGTCTCCACCACTAAGGTTGCCCTATACAGCCTCCTCGCCAGTAGCATACTAGGTGGTGTCACCTAGGCGCTCCCGCGTCGTATGCAGGGTCTTGCGGTCGAGCGCATGAACCAACGGCTCAAAGGTCATGCCACAGATGAAAGCATTGATTACGTCGGGGTTGGTGATGTTGGGGAGCTCATTGCGCTTTTTTGAGAAGTGCTAGATGTACTCTCGGAGGGTCTCATTGGCCCTCTGCCTGTAGTTATGGAGGTCCCAAGAGTTACCTGGGTGGGTGTAGGTACCGTGGAACTGGTCGATGAAGACCAAACGGAGATCGCCCTAGTAGCGGATGCTGCTAGGCTCGAGCAGCTCGAGCCAAGCTCTGGTCATGCTTGACAGAAGTAGGGAAAAGTATTGGATGGTGAAGTCATTGTCTGACCCCTAAGCCTTCATGGCGAGGTGGTAGTCCTCGAGCCAATGGTCCAGGTTGGTCTCATTGTCATACTTGGAGATATGTGTCTGTGGCCAGAAACGCCTAGGGTAGGAAGTGAAAGCTCAAGTTTGGTTTTAGTAATTAATGACACCAAGTTGCTAATGTCATGTGTTAAGTGGTTTAAGTTAGGCATAAGTAACACATGTGATGAAGGTACATGTGGCATGGAGTGGTGGCCACAAGATCACAAAGAGATGGTGCATTGTAAGGTCCAAATGGCTAGAGGGGGGGTGAATAGCCTATTTAAAACTTCTACAAGAATTACTTAACCACAAGTTAGTACGAAAGGTGGCGAAGCAAAAGCACTAGCTCTAACTAATTAAGCAAGCCACCTACACAAGTCTAGTACAAGGCTATCCACTAAACACAACAACAAAAACAAGCTAGAAACAAGAAGTAATATGAGAGAAGAGCTTCGAGTGATTTTACCACTGTGTAGAGATGAGAAGTACCAATAAATCAATCACACAAGAGAAATCCTCGAGAAGAGAATGACACAAGAATTTATCCCGAGGTTTACTTGCTTCCCGGCAAGCTACTCCCCGTTGTGGCGATACACCCACTTGTCGGTTCGCGAGCTAATCGACTATCAAGAGTCGAGCCCTCGGCGGGCGCCGTACAACCGCACACAAGATGGGGATCCTCCAAGCCATGAGCTCCACTAGAGTATCCAATTCATGAACTCCCGCGGGGAAGGATCAAGAACCCCTTACAACTCTTGGTGAGGCTCCAACAATCTCCAATTACGAGCTCAATCACCTCCGCTGCTCCAAGCCGTCTACCGTGTCGGGAAACACGGAAGAGTAACAAGAAATCCGCTGCAACTCGAAGATCAAGTGCCTCTAGAATGCAACTCTCAAGCAATGCACTTGAATCTCACTCAATCTCACTCAAGATGTGCAACTAATCAAAGAGATGAGTGGAGGGGTTGTTCTCTAGCTCAAAGGATGTCTCTAAGTCTCAAAATGTGCAAGAGTTACCCTCAAACCCTGGACATCCATTATTTATAGCGAAGGGGTATGCAGCTAGCCGTTACGGACGACGCAGTTCAAAACGAGCTGACCGGACGCACCGGTCAGGGTGACCGGACGCGTCCGGTCACTATAGGACAAGCATGAACAGTGCGCGTCAGAAGTTACCGTTGCTATGACTGGATGCGCTCTAGCGTATGACCGGACGCGCCCTAGCGTATGATCGAACGCGCCCTAGCGTATGACCGGACGCGCCGCACCTGGCGTCCGGTCGGAGTCCAGTAAGCTCCCAGCACGACCGGACGCGTCCGATCGTACATGACTGGACGCGCCGCGCGTTCGATCATCACTCCGCTACGCTCTGCCCCTCTGGACGCATGACCGGACGCGCCGGTTCCATGAGGGACCGGACGCGCCGGTCGTGCGCTCTCTTCTTCTGCGCACCGGTGAACTGACCGGACGCGCTGGTCAGACCAGACCAACGTCCGATCACATACCCTCACCACGTTGAAATGACCGGACGCGTCCAGTCAACCCGTGACCGCGTCCGGTGCAGCGTCCGGTCACCTCTGTGACCTCCGTTCGCCTCCGTTTCTTTTTCGACTTCTGGCGTAGTAGAAAATAGGCATTTCACTTCCCTAAAAAGCGCTGAAACTTCATCGCCTTCTCAAATGTGCTAACACCACCAAGTGTACACCACCATGTGCATGTGTGTTAGCATTTCACAATCATTTTTCAAGGCGTTATGTTAGCTCTTTACTAGATCCTATTGCATATGCTCAAGATAATGATCTAGTGGTACTTGATTCCCGAGCTTACCGTGATTGCCCCTCTTGATAGTCAGCTATGTATCCTAAACCCGATCAATCACTTCTCTACTCATCTTAGACCGGCAAAAGGAAAACCCTATGGTTATACCTTTGCCTTGCGCTCTTAGATCCTTCTCCTCCACTCGATCATCATGTCCATCATTTTATGTGCATTTCTTCATGATCTTGCTCATCATTTCATGCACCAAATCATGTGGTCTTGTGGCCATCTCTCCATGCCATTTTCTCCTTCATCACGTGTGTTGCTTATGTCTAATTCAAACCACTTAACACATGGCATTAGCAATTTGGTGTCATTAATTACCAAAACCAAACTTGGGCTTTCAATCTCCCCCTTTTTGGTAATTGATAACAACCATCACAAAGATATGAAATGAAATCAATTTTCACTTTCGATAGTATTAGCTCCCCCTACATATGTGCTTCCATGAGTTTGGTTCAATTGTGCACATATGTGTGGATTTGAATTTTAGGAGAGTTACTACTATCAAATTGATGCTAAGGTATATAGAATGGACCTTTGAAGCATGATACCAATCGGAGTTACCTTTATATACCATCCTTAGCATCGATATAGCTAGACACCACTTGAAATACATCACTTGTAAAGATCACAAACACTAAAGTACCCCGTGAGATCAACATTATAAGCAAAAGGTGTCTAGATACCACTTGTAAAGCTACTCTTAACAAATCATCATTCAAGTTCTATTTCTAGCAATCACCATACAATCATGAATATGAATTTAAGCTTTGCAATGCAACAATTCATCATGTTAATGCACATACAAATGCAACAAATAATTCATGAGCTTGTTCCCCTTAATTAATCTCTTTCCAATGTCATTCTCTCTCCCTTACTATATCTTTCTCCTCTTTGCAACTTAACTTTTTTATCTTTGTGACTTTTCTCTCCCCCTTTGTCAACAATCACCAAAAAGGTGCCAATTTTAGTGAGAGTTAAGTCAATCAATATGAGGGAGTCTAAATTATGGTTCAATCTAGATCACTTGCCTAGAATATGTAATTCGGTTTGATCCAAGGACAAGCTTCTTCACACCTCATAAAGTATAAGGGTTATCTTGACCATGTTGAATTACATACCATGAGCTCATTTTCTAGATTCAACACTAGGTTTGCAAGCCCACAAACATGTCATATGCTACCACTAGATCAATCAAACATAGAAGCAATAGTGGTACCATATATACATCAAAATCATTTGATTTTCATGAATGAGCTTATCTTTTATGCAAATATATCTATATGTTCTAACCATGTCCTTAGCAAAGTATGAATGATATGCCAAACAACTTTACCTTGCTATGTTGGAGGAGAGGCATGTCATATAAGAATGTAGGGGTGCACTCATTTCAAGTTGGAGAAGTCAAGTATGTTCAATTCATTCTTCAACTTGTAAAATATCTTTTCATCAAGTGGCTTTGTAAAGATGTCGGCTAGTTGATCTTCGGTGCCAATGCTCTCAATGCTAATATCACCGTTTTGTTGATGGTCTCTTATGAAGTGGTGCCTTATGTCAATGTGCTTCGTTCTTGAATGTTGAACCAGATTTTGAGTCATCTTGATTGCACTTTCATTGTCACAAAACAATGGCACATTCTTAAACTTGATTCCAAAGTCATTCAAGGTTGCTTTCATCCAAAGTAATTGTGCACAATAACTACCGGCACTAATGTATTCGGCCTCGGCGGTAGATAGTGCAACACTATTTTGTTTCTTTGATGACCATGAAACAAGAGACCTTCCAAGCAATTGACAAGTGCTACTTGTGCTCATTCTATCAATCTTGCAACCATCATAGTCGGAATCCGAATATCCAAACAACTCAAAATTAGACCCCTTGGGATACCATAATCCAACATCATGAGTGCCCTTAAGATATCTCAATATCCTCTTGGTTGCTTTCAAGTGACTTTCTCTAGGTGAAGCTTGATATCTTGCACACTTGCACACACTAAACATCACATCCGGCCTAGAAGCGGTGACATAGAGCAAACTTCCAATCATAGACCGGTATTGCTTTTGATCTACCATGTTTCCACTAGCATCAATATCCAATTGATCATTTGTGCCCATTGGTGTACTCATTGGTTTAGCATATTGCAATCCAAACTTATTGATCATGTCCTTGATGTACTTGCCTTGACTTATAAAAGTGCCATTCTTCATTTGCTTGATTTGAAGTCCAAGGAAGTAACTAAGCTCTCCAATCATAGACATCTCAAACTCATTAGCCATCATATTTCCAAACTCTTCACAAAGTCTTGGTTAGTTGATCCAAAGATAATGTCATCCACATAGATTTGCAACACAAACAAGTCATTTCCAAGCTTCTTGGTGAAGAGAGTGGTGTCAACCTTTCCCATCTTGAACCCTTTAGAGAGAAGAAAGTCCCTCAATCTCTCATACCATGCTCTAGGTGCTTGTTTCAAACCATACAATGCCTTCTTTAGCTTGAAAACATGGTCGGGCTTCTTGTCATCTTCAAAACTAGGAGGTTGCTCAACATAAACTTCTTCGTTGATGTAGCCATTGAGAAATTCACTCTTGACATCCATTTGATAGAGCTTGATGTTGTGTGCACACGCATATGCTAATAAGATTCTAATAGCCTCCAATGTTGCAACGGGTGCATATGTCTCTCCAAAGTCAAGACCCTCAACTTGAGTGTATCCTTGTGCTACCAATCTTGCTTTGTTCCTCACAACCATGCCATCTTGATCTTGCTTGTTTCTAAAGACCCACTTAGTACCAATCACATTGTAGTTCTTTGGCTTCTCAACAACTTTCCAAACTTGATTTCTAGCAAAGTTGTTTAGTTCTTCATGCATGGCATTTACCCAATCGAAATCCTTCAAAGCATCTTCCAATTTCTTAGATTCTTCAAGTGACACAAATGAGTAATATTCACAAAAGGATGCTAGCCTTGATCTAGTTTGAACACCACTTTGAATTCCACCAATGATTTGATCCAACGGATGATCTCTTGCAATGCTAGTAGGTTCGAGTATTGGGAGTTGATTGCTTCTACTTGTTTGACCTTGATCTTGAGCTTCATCATGAGTACCACTAGAGCTTGCTTGATTTGTATCAATTTGTACACTTTGGTTGATCACATGAATATCATCATCATCAACTTGTCTTGGCCTAACATCACCAATGTCCATGTTCTTCATTGCATTTGACAATTGATCTCCTCTCACATCATCAAGGTTTTGAGATTCATTTTGAGATCCTTGGGTTTCATCAAACTCAACATCATGAACTTCTTCCAAGGTGCCATTTGTGAGATTCCAAACTCTATATGCTTTGCTTGTGGTAGAATAACCAAGTAAGAACCCTTCATCACATTTCTTTTCAAACTTGCTCAATCTAGTGCCTTTCTTGAGAATATAGCATTTGCAACCAAACACTCTAAAGTATGCAATGTTGGGCTTTCTTCCATTCAATAGCTCATATGGTGTCTTCCCAAGCTTCCCATGGCAATAGAGACGGTTGCTACAATAGCAAGCCGTGTTGATGGCTTCACTCCAATATGAATGAGTAACATTGTATTCACTAAGCATTGATCTAGCCATATCAATCAAGGTTCTATTTTTCCTTTCAACTACACCATTGGATTGAGGAGTGTAGGTCGGAGAGAATTGATGTCCAATACCAAGATTATCACATAAATCTTCAATTCTTGTGTTCTGGAACTCACTACCATTGTCACTTCTAGTCTTCTTGATGGTAGTCTCAAACTCATTTTACACCCTCTTGACAAAAGACCTGAATAGATCATAAACATCACTCTTGTCATAGAGAAAGAACACCCAAGTGTATCTAGTGTAGTCATCCACTATCACAAAGCCATACTTGTTGCCACCAATGCTAGTGTATGTTGTTGGCCCAAACAAGTCCATGTGCAATAACTCAAATGCCTTTGATGTGCTTATTTCACTCTTAGTAGGATGTGCATTTCCAACTTGTTTGCCGGCTTGACAAGCACTACATGGTTTATCCTTTTCAAAAGTCACATCTTTCAAGCTTCTAACTAAGTCATGCCTCAAAAGTTTGTTCAATTGTTTCATTCCAACATGACCAAGCCTTCTATGCCACAACCATCCCATACTAGATTTACTAAGCAAGCATGATGTCAATTGTGTCTCACTATCCTTGAAGTCAACCAAGTATAAGCTACCATGTCTAAATCCTTTGAATATCAAATTTGATCCATCAACACTTATGACTTCAACATCATCACTACCAAATATGCACTTGAAGCCAAGATCACAAAGTTGTGCCACCGATAAAAGATTGAAGTCCAAGCTCTCAACTAGCAACACATTAGATATGCTCATGTTATTTGAGATAGCAATTTTACCAAGCCCCTTGACCTTGCCTTTCTTGTTGTTGCCAAAAGTGATAGCATCAAAACCACCATTTTGACTTGTATCAATTGATTTGAACATACAAGAGTTCACTTTTGCCGGTATAATCATAGGGTTCACTTTTGCCGGTCTAAGATGAGTAGAGAAGTGATTGACCGGATTTAGAATTGATAGCTGACTATCAAGAGGGGCAATCACGGTTAGCTCGTGGATCAAGTGCTACTAGGTCATCTTCTTGAGCATATGCATTAGAATCTACTAGAGAGCTAACATATCGCCTTGGAAAATGATTGTGAAAATGCTATTTTCCATTGTGCCGGAGGTTCAGGCATTTATGAGGAAATGAAAAGCCTATTTTCCATTGTGCTAGAGGTTGAAGAAGTGGTGAAAGCACGGAGGTGTTTCATGAGCTAAAACATGAGTTTTAGTGATACACATATGAAGAGTAGCTCATAAGTGATAAGGGCGATCAAGCGGAACGAGAAAACGATGAAGTGTCGCCGAGTTACACGTGACAGACGTGTGAGCCAGGAGCAACAGATGCTAACGTCAGCGTCTATCGGGCTACCCTAGCTTAGCCTGTGCACGCGGGTGCGACAGACACGCTGTTGCGAAGGCAACAGACGCAGCCTCACGCACTGTTCTAGCTTCTAACGCTATGGAACTGCGCGGGCGCGCGCGAGCGTGAGCGATAGAAGCTCGACGCCGCGTCTGTCGCCCTTGCGGCGTACACGTCTGATGAACTCAGGCGAAAACATCATCATTGGACCACGTCTATCGGGTGTACGTGCGCGTATGTCGTGTGGTTACCGAGCGCATAGTGGCTGCGACAGACGCTCGGCCGCGTCTGTCGATCGATCGACAGACGCGTCTGTCGTGTTTGAGCGCAACGCGAGGCGTACTAGACCGCGTCTATCGGTGCGACAGACGCGCGCCTACGAAGCGTCGGACGTGTCTATTGTTGAGGAAGTCGACCGTTGGATTTTGGTCGCTGGGACACGTGGCACGCGTAGGAGCGACGGATGCTACTATGCAGCGTCTGTCGGCTTGGCGACAGATGCTACTATGCAGCGTCTATCGCCCTCGAAAATCATCCAATGAAGTTGATAACGGCTAGCTCTTGAGTGAAACGTTATAAATAAGAGGTGGCCGGCCCTTAGGGGTTCTCTCTTGCACATTTGACATATTGAGGCACACTTTGAGCTAGAGAACTTCCCCTCCACTCATCTCCTTGCTTAGTTGCATACTCTAGAGAGATTGAGTGAGATTCAAATGCATTGCATTGAGAGTTGCATCTAGTGGCACTTGATTCTTGAGTTTGCTGCGGATTGCTTGTTACTCTTGGGTGTTTCCCGACCCCCTAGATGGCTTGGAGCAGCGGTGGTGTTGAGCTCATGATTGGAGATTGTTTCGAGCCTCACCAAGCGATTATGAGGGGTTCTTGAGCCTTCCCCACGGGAGTTCCTGAATTGGCTACTCTAGTAGAGCTCGTGGCTTGGAGGGTGCCCATATTGTGTGCGGTTGTGCGGCACCTGCCGAGGGCTCGACTCTTGATAGTCGATTAGATCGTGAACCGACAAGTGGGTGTATCGCCACAACGGGGAGTAGCTTGCCATGAAGCAAGTGAACCTTGGGATAAATTCTTGTGTTGTTCTCTTCCTGAAGATTTCTCTTTTGTGATTGATTGATTGATTGGTTCTTCTCATCTCTACACGGTGGTATAATCACTTGAAGCTCTTCTTTCGTGTTACTTCTTGTATCTAACTTGTAGTTGTTGTTGTGTTTAGTGGATAGCCTTGTATTAGACTTGTGTAGGTGGCTTGCTTAATTAGTTAGAGCTAGTGCATTTTGCTTCACCACCTTTTGTACTAACACTTGTGGTTAAGTAATTCTTGTAGAAGTTTTAATTTGGCTATTCACCCCCTCTAGCCTATTTGGAACTTTCAAGTGGTATCAGAGCCGAGGCACCATTTATTTGAGGCTTAACAACCTACGGTGAAAAAGAAATGGCTCAATTAAGCTTGCACATCAACAACAACAAGAGGGCACCTCACTTTGATGGCACAAATTATGCATATTAGAAGATTAAGATGACCGCACACCTCAAGTCAATCAATACACAAATGTGGAAGGTCACCGAAACAAAATTTAAGGTTGCTAATCTGGAAGCACCTACACCGGTGGAAGAGAAGAAGCTCTAATGCAATGACATTATCATTAGTGCTCTTCATGAGGCACTAGATGACAAGACATTTGAGCAAGTGAAGAACATTGAAATTGCTCATGATGCTTGGGTCAAGTTAGAAGAAACATTTGAGGGCACCGAAGGCACAAAGACCGCTAAAGCATATATCTTGCAAGAAAAATTTTTAAGCTTTAAGATGCAAGATGATGAGAGTGTACCGGAAATATTTCATCGGTTGCAAGTCATTGTCAATGAGCTCAAGGCACTTGGTGAGGAGGTCAAGGACAACCAATTCTCTATGAAGTTCTTGAGAAGCTTGCCCAAGAGGTTTGATACATTGATCACCATGCTAGTGAGGACTACATTGAAGGATTCAACTCCTCAACAAGTATTTTAATAAGTGATGACCGATGATTCATATAGAGAAGGTGATGAGAAGGATGTGTTGGTAAAAAAGAATAAGCAAGAAAAGAAGGAGAGCTCTCATAAGAAGAAGAATGATTCTCATGTTGTTACATGGGATAGTGATGATTCCTCAAGTGATCATGAGGATGATAATAAGAGCAAGAAGAAGGGACATGCTAGCATTGCCATCCAAGAGAAGGTCTCCCTCTTCGACACTCCATCATGCTTCATGGCTAAGGCCGCTAAGGTATCATTCGACGATGAGAGTGATCATGATAATGCTAGTGATAGCGATAGCAATGAAGAATAATTTACTAAAGATGAACTAATCACTATGGTAGAAGATTGCACTCAACATTTTAAAGAATCTAGAAATAAGTGCAGGGGCTTGCTTAAGGATAATAAAAACCTTATGCAAGAACTTGATGAGCTTAGGGCATCTTATGAGAGTCTAAAGGTAGAACATAAGAAGCTTCAAAAGTCTCACTCTAAGTTTGAAGAAGCTCATTCCTCTCTAGTTGAAAAATGTGAAAACATGCCAACTAATGTTGAGAAAGCTAAAACTTGCAACATAGGTATATCATGTGATATAATTGATAAATCTTTTCATAAGCCTATTGTTGTTGCTCCCACTAACCCTTTATGTAGCTCATCTATATCATCCTCATCTAGTAGTGATGGTTTCACTTGTGACTCCACACTAATAGTTGAGAATGAAAATCTCAAGAAGGAGGTAAAAGAGATCAATCACACATTAGCTAAGGCTTATGGTGGTGAGGATCGCTTGCTTATGTGCTTGGGTAGCCAAAGGGCTTCTCTGTATAAAGAGGGATTGGGCTATAACCCTAAGAAAGGCAAGGCCACTTTTGCTCCTCACAAGATTCGTTTTGTGAAGAACAATGGTAGCTATTGCAAAGTGTGCAAGCAAGTTGGTCACATAGAGCAACAATGCATGAACAAGAAATCAAATGCTAATGTATCCTCAATTAAGCTTGACTCTTTCTGTGTGCTTACCAAGGGTACTAATGGTGTTCATGCTAAGTTTATTGGTGCACCATGGATGGGCTCAAAGAAGAAAGACATTTGGGTACCAAAGAGCTTGGTCAGTAACCTTGGAGGACCCAAACAAGTTTGGGTATCTAAAAAGAATTGATCTTATTTTGTAGGTCAATTATAAAGCCGGAGGAAGGCATTGGGTGCTTGATAGTGGTTGCACTCAACATATGATCGGGATTCTTGTATGTTCAAGTCAATTGATACAAGTCAAAATGGTGGTTTTGATGCTATCACTTTTGGCAACAACAAGAAAGGCAAGGTCAAGGGACTTGGTAAAATTGCTATCTCAAATAACATGAGCATATCTAATGTATTGCTAGTTGAGAGCTTGGATTACAATCTTTTGTCAGTGGCACAACTTTGTGATCTTGGTTTCAAGTGCATATTTGGTAGTGATGATATTGAAGTCATTAGTGTTGATGGATCAAATTTGATATTCAAAGGATTTAGACATGGTAGCTTATACTTGGTTGACTTTAATGATAATGAGACACAATTGACATCATGCTTGCTTAGCAAATCTAGTATGGGCTGGTTGTGGCATAGAAGGCTTGGTCATGTTGGAATGAAACAATTGAACAAACTTTTGAGGCATGACTTAGTTAGAGGATTGAAGGATGTCACCTTTGAGAAGAATAAACCTTGTAGTGCTTGTCAAGCTAGCAAACAAGTTGGAAATGCACATCCTAGCAAGAGTGAAATGAGCACATCTAAGGCATTTGAGTTATTGCACATGGACTTATTTGGGCCAACAACATACACTAGCATTAGTGGCAATAAGTATGGTTTTGTAATAGTGGATGACTACACTAGATACACTTGGGTGTTCTTTCTCTATGACAAGAGTGATGTCTATGATCTATTCAAGTCTTTTGTCAAGAGAGTGCAAAATGAATTTGAAACTAATATCAAGAAGATTAGAAGTGACAATGGTAGTGAGTTCAAGAACACAAGAATTGAGGATTTGTGTGATGATCTTGGTATTGGACATCAATTCTCTCCAACATACACTCCTCAATCCAATGGTGTAGTTGAAAGGAAGAATAGAACTTTGATTGACATGGTAGATCAATGCTTAGTGAATACAATGTGAGTCATTCATTTTAGAGTGAAGCTATCAACACGACTTGCTATTATAGTAACTGTCTCTATTGCCATGGAAAGCTTGAGAAGACACCATATGAGCTATTAAATGGAAGAAAGCCCAACATTGCATACTTTAGAGTATTTGGTTGCAAATGCTACATTCTCAAGAAAGGCACTAGATTGAGCAAGTTTGACAAGAAATGTGATGAAGGGTTCTTACTTGTTTATTCTACCACAAGCAAAGCATATATAGTTTGGAATCTCACTAATGGCACCTTGGAAGAAGTTCATGATGTTGAGTTTGATGAAACCCAAGGATCCTAAAATGAAGCTCAAAACCTTAATGATGTGAGAGGAGATCAATTGTCAAATGCAATGAAGAACATGGACATTGGTGATATAAGGTTGAGACAAGTTGTTGATGATGATAACATACATATGATTAATCAAGATGTGCAAATTGATACAAATCAAGCAAGCTCTAGTGGTACTCACAATAAAGCTCAAGATCAAGGTCAAGCAAGTGGAAGTAATCAACTCCCAATACTCCAACCTACCAACATTGCAAGAGATCATCCATTGGATCAAATCATTGGTGGAATTCAAAGTGGTGTTCAAACTAGATCAAGATTGGCATCTTTTTGTGAGTACTACTCATTTGTGTCACTTGAAGAACCTAAGAAAATAGAAGATGCTTTAAAAGATTCCGATTAGGTAAATGTCATGCATGAAGAACTAAACAACTTTGCTAGAAATCAAGTTTGGGAACTTGTGGAAAGACCAAAGAACTATAATGTAATTGGCACCAAGTGGGTCTTTAGAAACAAGCAAGATTAAGATGGCATGGTTGTGAGGAACAAGGCAAGATTGGTTGCACAAGGTTACACTCAAGTTGAAGGTCTTGACTTTGAAGAGACATATGCACCGGTTGTAAGATTGGAGACAATTAGAATCTTATTAGCCTATGCTTGTGCCCACAACATCAAGTTATATCAAATGGATGTGAAAAGTGCATTCCTCAATGGGTACATAAATGAGTTGGTCTATGTTGAGCAACCTCCCGGTTTTGAAGATGACAAGAAGCCCGACCATGTTTATAAGCTCAAGAAGGCATTGTATGGTTTGAAGCAAGCACCTAGAGCATGGTATAAGAGGTTGAGGGACTTTCTCCTCTCTAAAGGGTTCAAGATGGGAAAAGTTGACACCACTATCTTCACCAAGAAAATAGGCATTGACTTGTTTGTGTTGCAAATCTATGTGGATGATATCATTTTTGGATCAACCAATCAAGATTTTTGTGAAGAGTTTGGAAAAATGATGGCAAATGAGTTTGAGATATCCATGATTGGAGAGCTTAGTTACTTCCTTAGACTTCAAATCAAACAAATGAAGAATGACACCTTTGTTAGTCAAGGCAAGTACATCAAGGACATGATCAAGAAGTTTGGTTTGCAAGATGCTAAGCCAATGAGTACACCAATGGGCATAAATGATCAATTGGGTATTGATGCTAGTGGAAACATGGTAGATCAAAAACTATACCGGTCTATGATTGGAAGTTTGCTCTATGTCACTGCTTCTAGGCCAGATGTGATGTTTAGTGTGTGTAAGTTTGCAAGATATTAAGCTTCACCTAAAGAAAGTCACTTGAAAGCAACCAAGAGAATATTGAGATATCTTAAGGGCACTCATGATGTTGGATTATGGTTTCCGAAGGGTTCTAACTTTGAGTTGATTGGATTTTCGGATTCTGACTATGGTGGTTGCAAGATTGATAGAATGAGCACAAGTGGCACTTGTCAATTGCTTGGAAGGTCTCTAGTTTCATGGTCATCAAAGAAACAAAATAGTGTTGCACTATCTACCGCCGAGGCCAAATACATTAGTGCCGGTAGTTGTTGTGCACAATTGCTTTGGATGAAAGCCACCTTGAATGATTTTGGAATTAAGTTCAAGAATGTTCCTTTATTTTGTGATAATGGCTGTACTATCAAGATGACACAAAATCTGGTTCAACATTCAAGAACCAAGCACATTGACATAAGGCATCACTTCATAAGAGACCATCAACAAAAGGGTGATATTAGCATTGAGGGCATTAACACCGAAGATCCACTAGCCGACATATTCACAAAGCCACTTGATGAGAAGAGATTTTACAAGTTGAAGAATGAATTGAACATACTTGACTTCTTCAACTTGAAATGAGTGCACCCCCACATTCTTATATGACATGCCTCTCCTCCAACATAGCAAGGTAAAGTTGTTTGGCATATCAAGGTAAAGTTGTTTGGCATATCATTCATACTTTGCTAAGGACATGGTTAGAACATATAGACATGTTTGCATGAAAATAGGCTCATTCATGAAAATCAAATATTTTTGATGTATATATGGTACCACTATTGCTTCTATGTTTGTTTGATCTAGTGGTAGCATATGACATGTTTGTGGGCTTACAAACCTAGTGTTGAATCTAGAAAATGAGCTCATGATGTGTAATTCAACATGGTCAAGATAACCCTTATACTTTATGAGGTGTGAAGAAGCTTGTCCTTAGATCAAACTGAATTACATATTCTAGGCAAGTGATCTAGATTGAACCATAATTTGGACTCCCTCATATTGATTGACTTAACTCTCACTAAAATTAGCACCTTTTTGGTGATTGTTGACAAAGGGGGAGAAGTAAGTCACAAAGATATAGAAAGGGTGAGAGAAAGCAAAAGATATGACATTAGAAAGGGATCAATTAAAATTGAGCACACAAGTAGGGGGAGCAAGCTCATGAATCATGTGTTGCATTTGTATGTGCACTATCATGATGAATTGTTGTATTGCAAAGCTTAAATTCATATTCATGATTGTGTGGTGAATGCTAGAAATAGATCTTGAATGATGAATTGTTGAGAGTAGCTTTACAAGTGGTATCTAGACACTCGTTGCTATAATGTTGATCTCACGGGGTATTTTAGTGTTTCTGATCTTTACAAGTGATGTATTACAAGTGGTGTCTAGCTACATTGGTGCTAAGGATGGTATATATTGGCAACTCTGATTGGTATCATGCTTCAAAGGTCCATTCTATATACCTTAGCATCATTTTGGTAGTAGTAACTCTCCCAAAATTCCGATTCTTGCATAAGTGCAAAATTGAACCAAACTCATGGAAGCACATATGTAGGGGGGCCAATACTACCAAATCTGAAATATGATTTCATTTTATATCTTTGTGATGGTTGTCATCAATTACCAAAAGGGGGAGATTGAAAGCTCAAGTTTGGTTTTGGTAATTAATGACACCAAATTGCTAATGCCATGTGTTAAGTGGTTTAAGTTAGGCATAAGCAACACATGTGATGAAGGTGCATGTGGCATGGAGTGGTGGCCACAAGATCACAAAGAGATGGTGCATGGACATGAGATGATGGTCATGGTGATCAAGCATGAGGAGATGGACATGGAACAGAGTGATCAAGGCAAAGGTATAATCATAGGGTTCACTTTTGCCGATCTAAGATGAGTAGAGAAGTGATTGACCGGGTTTAGAATTGATAGCCGACTATCAAGAGGGGCAATCACGGTTAGCTCGTGGATCAAGTGCTACTAGGTCATCTTCTTGAGTATATGCATTAGAATCTACTAGAGAGCTAACATATCGCCTTGGAAAATGATTGTGAAAATGCTATTTTCCATTGTGCTAGAGGTTCAGGCGTTTACGGGGAAATGAAAAGCCTATTTTCCATTGTGCCAGAGGTTGAAAAAGTAGTGAAAGCACGGAGGTGTTTCATGAGCTAAAACATGAGTTTTAGTGATACACATATGAAGAGTAGCTCATAAGTGACAAGGGTGATCAAGCGGAACGAGAAAACAACGAAGTGTCGCCGAGTTACACGCGACAGACGTGCGAGCCAGGAGCAACAGACGCTGACGTCAGCATCTGTCGAGCTACCCTAGCTCAGCCTGTGCGTGCGGTCGCGACAGACACGCTGTTGCGAAGGCAATAGACGCAGCCTCACGCACTGTTCTAGCTTCTGACGCTGTGGAACTGCGCGGGCGCGCGCGAGCGTGAGCGACAGAAGCTCGATGCCACGTCTGTCGGCCTTGCGGCGTACGCGTCTGACGAACTCGGGCGAAAACATCATCATTGGACCACGTCTGTCGGGCGTACGGGCGTGTATGTCGTGTGGTTGCCGAGCGCATAGTGGCTACGACAGACGCTCGGCCGCGTCTGTCGATCGACCGACAGACGCGTCTGTCGTGTTTGAGCGTGGCGCGGGGCGTACTGGACCGCATCTATGGGTGTGACAGACGCGCGCCCACGAAGCATCGGACGCGTCTGTTGCTAAGGAAGTCAACCATTGGATTTCGGTCGCTGGGACACGTGGCACGCGTAGGAGTGACGGACGCTACTGTGCAGCGTCTGTCGCCCCCGAAAATCATCCAATGAAGTTGATAACGGCTAGCTCTTGAGTGAAACATTATAAATAAGAGGTGGTCATCCTTTGGGGGTTCTCTCTTGCACATTTGAGATATTGAGGCACACTTTGAGCTAGAGAACTTTCCCTCCACTCATCTCCTTGCTTGGTTGCATACTCTAGAGAGATTGAGTGAGATTCAAGTGCATTGCATTGAGAGTTGCATCTAGTGACACTTGATTCTTGAGTTTGCTGTGGATTGCTTGTTACTTTTGGGTGTTTCCCGACACCCTAGATGGTTTGGAGCAGCGGTGGTGTTGAGCTTGTGATTGGAGATTGTTTCGAGCCTCACCAAGCGATTGTGAGGGGTTCTTGAGCCTTCCCCGTGGGAGTTCGCGAATTGGCTACTCTAGTGGAGCTCATGGCTTGGAGGATCCCCATCTTGTATGTGGTTGTGCGGCGCCCGCCGAGGCTCGACTCTTGATAGTCGATTAGCTCGCGAACCGATAAGTGGGTGTATCACCACAACGGGGAGTAGCTTGCCGGGAAGCAAGTGAACCTTGGGATAAATTCTTGTGTTGTTCTCTTCCTGAGGATTTCTCTTGTGTGATTGATTGATTGGTTCTTCTCATCTCTACACGGTGGTATAATCACTCGAAGCTCTTCTCTCGCGTTACTTCTTGTATCTAACTTGTAGTTGTTGTTGTGTTTAGTGGATAGCCTTGTATTAGACTTGTGTAGGTGGCTTGCTTAATTAGTTAGAGCTAGTGCATTTTGCTTTGCCACCTTTTGTACTAACACTTGTGGTTAAGTAATTCTTGTAGAAATTTTAATTAGGCTATTCACCCCCCTCTAGCCTATTTGGACCTTTTAGGAAGCCACCTGGATCGCTGCCCCGAACGCTAGGGAGCCAAAATGATCCGGGGCGGTTCCCTCGCCCCGTCGCTCAGGGGTATGGGACTACGCCTAAGCATGGCGCCTGGCCTCAATGGTGTCATGGATGTCGTGGTCATCGCTGATCTGATGGCACATGGGGGACCCCGAGGAGAAAAGTCACGCCGTCGCTCCTACTGAGGCTTGGCACCCCGGGTCCACAGTCGGTCAAAGATGTTGCTGAAGGTGTTGCCACTACTTGCACCCATCGGTAGGGCATGTGCATTGGAGCAATCCCTGTTTGTGGTGGTCATCGACTGGGATGGCCTGGAGAGTGGACACAATGCTCGGAGGCAGAACTCTTGGCCTACTACTCGTGGGTGACGCAGAGAAGCTGTTTCACCTCATTCAGTTGCTCGTTGGCCTTTAGGTCCTGCATCTCAAAGATGTCTTCTAGATGGCAGGCGGTAGCCGCCATGTTGTAGGCCACACGGGGGAAAGCAGAGGCCGCTGGGAGCCCTGTGCGGGCATCGTTGTCATCACCGATAGGGCGCGTGACTTTTTGCCACGCAAGGTCCTACCTTTGGCGCTTGAGCTCTACCTCAGTGGTCTCTGGGTCCTCCTACTGAGCTCACAGGTGATCCCCTTTCTCCTGATGGTAGGCCACATAGCTACGGGGACTCTGGTCCAGCGGCGTGAGCCCGGGTGCCTCCTCGGCGAGAACCTCACCGTCGATGTGGTAACACATGCATGGCGGGGAATAGTAGTTGATGTCATCAGAGTCATACTCAGGGTCATCCGCCTCTACGACGCCAGAGAGGATGGCGCTTCTTGGCACGTCACGGCTGATGAGGTGCTCCAGCTAGAAGGATGCCGCCGCATTCTAGATCCCAAAAGGAAGGTCTTGGAGGTAGTACCAGAAGTGGTCAGGCGGCGGGAGCACCTCACTGATGGTGATTTGGTGGTAGACATTGGCCAGCATGCAAAACATCTAGCAGCGGTCCAACACGGTGGGGTTTGGGCCCAAATCACGTCGGATTTGTCAGCCCAGGACCTTGAGAACTGCTCCTAGAAGTCCCGGTGGAGGGGGCAACGCTGAGGGCTCGTTGCCCGCCGATGCAGCCCTGTGGAGTGGATGAAGCTCGCTATAGTAGTTGGCGACGTAGGCCAGGCTCCCAAAGTTGAGGACCTAGCCTAGAGCGAAGGCGCCAGCCATGATGGAGAACTCATTAGGGAAGCGAACACCACCGTCTGAGGCAACGCTGCTTGCTCCGGCGATAAGGCTGGTGGCTCCATCCACCGTAGAGCCTGAATCACACTTGACGCTGCCCCCTACCTAGCGCACCAACTGTCTCAGGGTCAGAACCACGGCAAGCATAGTTGTTCGAGTCAGTGTCAGAGTACGGGTCTCTGGTGGCTCGAGTGGACTTAAGAACACAAGAATCACAATGAGGACGCAATGGTTTATCTTGGTTTACGCCAATCGATGCCCTATGTCCAGTATCTGATGATCCTTATACTCAAAAGCACCCAAAATTAGGGGGTTATACCAGAGTGTAGAGAGAGATTTGGTAGGAGGTTAGCTCAGTGCTAATCCTAAGGTTGCCTCGCCACTAGTGGAGTCTTCCCCTCGTCGGAGAGGAGGAAGACGACGGGATACGGTGGAGGAGCTCTCGATGCCATTTCTCTCTAGGTTGCTCTGCTCTCGGTGCTGAGCAGGAGCGGATGGAATCGAATGGAATGTCTTGGTTTCGTTCTTCCCCTTCCACTAGGTATGACCTTATCCCTTATATAACGAGATAGGTCGGGTACATGGCAGTTTGGGGAGATGGGTCTATGGTCTACATGCGCCAGAGTCTAGAAGTGTCTTGCAGGGGTGCTCTATGAACCGTGGTGGTGTCGTAGAGCCAAATAAGCCTTGGGCATCATCCGGCTACTCTGTTCTAACACTCTGTGTGTCAGGATATGTTAGCTTGGACCGGCCTCCCCTGGGTGGACCTTCTAGAGTCTTCTTGGTGATGAAAGATGTCGGCTCTAGGGGCTGATGTGTGGGCCTAGGAGCCACCCAACCCCTGGAGACCGTGGGAGGCTTGTCTTCTTGTGTCACGTCCCGTGCATGACCCTGTCACAGAAGTGGCCAGCATGGCCACACCCAGAGCGCGGTGTTTGGGAGTGCTCGAGCCTCGGTAGCTCAGGACTTGTCTTCTTGCACTTGGGCCTTGGCTGGCGTTGTAGGCTAGGCAGGAGCCAAGGCCCGAGCTCTAGCGTGTCGTCGATTGGGAGCCTAAGGCCTAGGCGAGCCCCTGAGCCCTAAGCGGGGGCCACGCTGTGCCTAGGCTTGATCAGGCTTCTTTGTCAAAGGGTGTGCATGAGCGTACCCAATGGGTATAGCCCTCGAGCCCCTAGGCAATTCTAGAGAGGTCAATCAGGGGGTCCTTCGGTCAGGGACCATTGATCCCGAGGCTTAACATACCCTATGTTAGGATCTCGTCATCTGCCTCCAAATTTCCACTAGTGAGATGAGAACACATACCAATGCGTCATCGTACATTTTAGGTATAAGGATTCTTAAGAAATCGACTTCCAAAAGGCGCGGACCTGCTATCTCCTTGTCCCTGCTGTAAACTAAAAATGCATTAGACACAAAAAAATATTAATATGGAGCACATAATAGATGTAGCAATGATGTGAACCTGGTGGTTTCAAACCTTGTGGATGAAAAATAGTATGAGAAGGGTGAAGAAAGGTGAGTGGGAAGAATTGCGTAGGATGAGGTCATCTACCCTGCTGCTTATATGTCACATTGGTGGATAGGGGAATTGAACAATCAAAGGCGTATCGATGACCATGAGTGTGTCCACCGCCCATGAACGCGATAGGGACAAAACTATCAAAGTATATGGACCAACATTTTGTCAGTCTTAGACTCTCCCAACCTTATGCATCGAAGTTCTTGAAGTACCTTGCTACTGACACTACCATATGGTCCTTTGTCTCATATCTCGACGTATGGTGTGGTGATCCATTGTTCCCAATGCCTATAAGCCAACAGTGAAGAGTATGTGCACCATCGTATTGGTAAGCAAGGTAGTGGTGAAGAGTTGTTTCCACCGCCGGATTGGGGGAGGATCCTGCATTAATGCCCGCAGGTACCAATAAAATCTCATTCCCCTTTCTTTGACCATTGCTAAGGCGCCAGATCCCCAATTTAAGATCTCTATTGAAGGAATCAAGGCTGTGTCTAAAATGAAGTAGGCTTATCACTCTACTTTTCTGAGGTCCGCAAACTATTCGTCACTAATTCAATTCCTTGAATGTTGCTATTGTGCTTATTACTAAGTTATCATTGTTCCTGCTCAAAACATGACCTTTATGTTCCTTTTGAATTTTGTCGTCTTAAGAGTTGCCTTGGCTCTAGAAAATGGAATGCGAATGGATGTATATGAATCATAGTTCAGCGCCCTTTGTGCAAGGCCTTGATTCCTTTATGATCAATGTTGTCATTGCATACATGACACATAATGTGGCACCTCTTGGTTACATAAAGTGCCCATGCGAGGATTGCAAAAATCTAGAGCAGTGGGATAGCATTAAGTTGATCTACTGTCATCTGCTTCATAGGGGTTTCATGGCAAACTATATGGTTGACAAAACATGGGGAAGAAGGTGAGAGCCCACCTGATGAATTTGGTTCAGCGTTTGTCACGCTTACCAAACAGAAGCAGGGTACTATTATCCATGAAATAGGGCACCAAAGCGAGAATGTCAAGGTTCGAGAGACCATGAGTGATTTCATCCATGAAATTGTGTCCATCCTGGGCAACAAAAGTTTGGCAAATGATGAGGTGGTAGGTACTCTAGACCAGATGATTCATGAAGGGAGGGTAGAGTTCCTTGTTGAAAGAAATCGCAAGGAGTTGGAGGAAATGCGGAAGGATGCAAGAACTCCGCTGTACCCTGGTTCAACCATCTCAAAGTTGGAAGCTGATATTTTGCTTGTAGAGATGAAAGCAAGGAATGGAATGTCAGACACTAGGTTCAATGATGTGTTATCACTGTTGTAGAAGTTTGTTCCAAGCCTGAATGAGTTGCCTGAGAACATGTACCAGGCCAAGGAAATGATTTGCTCATGACTGCATATTGTATCATTGGGATTACAAAGACTTGGATTCATGACCGGTGTCTCATGCCTTATGCTACAAATCTAGAAGTGCTAACATGATGAAAGGTGACTGTAACAAAAGACTAGATGCGAAGGTGTTGCTATGTTCCCCTATAATTCCTCGCTTGAATCATTCGTTTACCTCCACAAAGACTGCAAAACTGATGAGGTGGCATGCCAAAGATCGATTGAATGATGGAAAGATTGAATGATGGAAAGTTGTGACACCTGGTTGATGGCACCCAGTGGAGAGCTATTAATCACAAATATAGGCAGTCATTTTCAAATGAAATAAGGAGTATAAGGTTTGGTTTGAGCATGGATGGGATGAATCCATTTAACATGGTTAGCAACAATTAGAGCACTTGACCCATGAGTCTTCGCATATATAACCTTCCGCCTTGGTTGTGTATGAAGCGGACTGTAACGACCCGAGTTCGCTACAACCTAGGCTTACAATTTTGATCACCGACAAAGCTCCGAGATGAGCCCTGTAGGCTTTTGGATACCGTAGAAAACACGAATACATTGCTTTTTCTACCCAACAAGGCAACTTGCAACACAGAAGAGTAGGGCATCCACTACAGTCAAACATAGTCCTCGAAAGATGCACCACTTTGTCTTAAACTGTTAGAGGTTAGGTTATTGACCTTTGGGATTAAAGTAATTGACCTCAATGCCAAATCCCAAGTGCTTGGATTCATCCTTCAACCAACAGAGAATACCAGATAGTTCGATATAATACCGGACCATTCGTCAGTACCTGAACTGCATGTAGAAAGTGGGGAATGAGCTGTCCTCCACTCAACCCATGGCCCCACATGTCATATGCACAAAATGGAAAAAGGGATCATCAGCTGAAGCAATTCCCAACTCAACCCATTCCCCCATTTCTCACCTTCCTCTCTCCCTCTCTTAAAGAGCAAGAACAAGGAAGAAATAGAGAGAAAATGGAGATTAGAGATGAAGGTGGAAGATGGAGTGAAGACATGCAATCCAAGATCATTGTAATAGAACCGTCCAATTTATAAGAGCACAAGTACAAAAGCAATCACCTAAGTGATGAAACCATCATACTTGAGCTCATATAAACCCGATAGTCCGATAAAATCAGGAAGGACTTCAAACCAACAACATACAAGCCAAGGTTGTAGTTATTCAACATAAAAAAGTCACATGTTACAACACATTTCACAAGTAGTTCACAAGTAGCTCACATACATCGGAGTTCACATAGTTATTACAAACCAAGTTCAAGAATAGCGGAAGCAAAGTAGTTTAACAACCACACCACACTTAGTTCAAATACATGCCAGTTCCATAGTCACATCCCAACAAAAGCATAAAGATAAGATAACATAGGAGGATCACGCCCCGTGATCTAATCCTCACCAGCGAGATGAAGGCAGTACTTATAGTAGCCATGATACATCATGTCATCTGCAACAAGAGAGAAATAAACCCTGAGTACAAGAAGGTACTTAGCTAGACTTACCCATCATAAACCAGAAATAAAGTGATACCAAGGAGTATGCAAGGCTATATCAGTGGTCTAGCTTGACAACATTGCATAAAAGAGCTTAAGTAACAAAAGTTAACCATTGTCATTTCTAGCATCAAGTTAAGCTTATTCCATTAAACCTCTCTAGGTTAGCACATGTAATAGAGCAATCACTTGATTAAGTAGCAAGCATTAGTAACCATATCCGGTGTAGCATTGTGAACATCATCATCATAACCATTAAGTTCAATTAGGTGAATCTACGTTGCCGTTGCTTAGTCAAGTTCTGACTATTCGAGAGAGACGGCGACTCGAATCAATTCCTACCCAGCTAGAGAATTATTCTTAACTCAAACCCTGGCATACCCGTGTCAGGTAGCCATAGGTCACCTTTGGTACAACTCGAGACAGGTCCGATCAGCGCCGCACCCTTAGGGACGCCAATCTGCTAGGATGTTTAGGACTTTAACCCGCCCTTAGACTCGTGCCATTGACTCCCCGCACGCCTCACTTCCTCCAGGGTGCGCACTCTAATAGAACGGCTTCTAGCATGAGTTGAGCTACTCAGCTTTACGGTCGGAACGAGTTATCCGGCCAACTAAGTGTTAAGCTTGCGTTCAACATGACATGAGGACGTACAACGAATCAGTCTTTAACAAACACATACGGGGATAGATAGACACCCAGGACCTCCATGCCCTATTGTTTCTCTATCATAGTCTCGTCTAGTCTCCTTTTATTCATTTATTCACACTCGGTTATCTCCACGATAGCAAATATAGCCAACCATGACCAGCCACTTTCCTACATCCGCAGGTAACATGGAATCACCCGGTTTCTACCGGTCTAAGCATGGCTAAGCATTTATCTGTTCCTGCACCTAAATAGGATTCTAGGTTTATGTAGTGGACAAGGAGTAGATATATGCAGGAAGTGTTTTCAACACAACTCTTATAACTTAATGCATCAAACATTATACTCTAATTTAAGGTTTTGTAACACATGGGAGACTTATAATGCTCTGGGGCTTGCCTTTAAGAAATGATGAGGGTTGATGATCGGGACACTCAAAAAGCTCTTCTTGATCGGTTCCTCCTTCCCCTCCGGACTCCTGTGACTGCCCCTCTGGCTCCTAAACTTGTTCATGCTCCTCCAGAAGTCCAGGATCGAACTCCAATAGCGTCACGCCCTCAGAAACACCTATTGCAATGCACGTGCATAACATGAGAGTCATGAATGCATAGAATATGGGATGTTATGATGAAATGCATAGCCATGTATCGATAACATATGAATGACATGGTGATACAAGATTAACATTCGTTAACCGAGTAGGTGTAAAGCCCTATTCAAATCACTTTACTGAGTAAGTTCAAATCTCTTCTCTAAGCAAGAATACAACTCACCAAGCTCTAGCAATCTAAGGTACAACTTTTTATCACCAGTTAAAGGTCTGGCACCTACAGCTAGCAACTTATTTACATTAGCCTAAGCATCCACAGCATTCATAACATCCATACCAAGCTTAGGTAAAGCAACCAAGTGCATCACCCATTTCAGCAGACATAGACCACAGACAGCAGCTACAAGATTAAAGCATAACTTGAGTTACATAACTCCAAATGGCATGTAACAAGACATTCTGGAAAGCTTATGAAATTTTCTACAATCCATCTTTAGATGTCTCAGCATGAATCCTAAGTTAACTAGGTCAAACAAGTTGATTTATTAAAACTGGCCCAGAAATTTCAGAGAGCAGCAAGTTCTGGACCCTGAATTTGAATAGCTATAACTCAAAAACTACATAGCCAATTGCCATGAAAATTTAACACGAGATAGATGAGCAAGTTATCTACAACTTTGGTATAGACAAGTTTCCTAGTAAACATCATTTAATTATTGTAATTTACATAGTCCAAGAAACTGTCCAGAAAATCACCAAAAGCGAAAATTGGGAAAAATAATATCTCACTACATATAAAAATGATACTTTGAGCACCACCAAGGTCACTAACAGATAACATACATTAAATGAATACTAGAAAACATAGTGGCCATCCCTAATTAAATTCTTTTCATGTCTTTATTAATTTATTTAGATAATAAGGTGAAATAATAAACATATATCCAAAGTGCTCAATAATTTCTATAAAAATTCAGTAGCTCATACATGTCCTCAATAGGCTACTGTACAATTTTCATAGAATTTGCACAAGTATAATATTCTATGCAAAAATGACAAGCCAGCAGTGATTATAAAAGCATTTAACTAGGATAAACCACAAAGCCCTATTTCCAGCATCCAAACTGCAGTCCTAGCATTTTTTCTAGGCAACACATGGCAACACAAGACTAATCCAAGTGGAATATATTTTTAGCATCAACCAACATCAAGTTATGAATTTCCTAGGTTTATTAAGGAATAAACAAGATAAATAGCTAATAAATATTTTGCTGCAGAACATGGCATATTTCATATTTTTAATAAAAACTAGACATCCCCAGGAGCACAACCCAACATGAACCACTCAATTTGGACTCCTAAAACTCTAGATATGATTTTTCAAAACTAGCACCATTTTCTGGAAATGAATAAAAAGAAATCTACACCTACAGTCAGTGACAGATGGGGCCTGTTGGTCAGCTGGGCCCGCTCGTCAGTGAAACAGGGACAGGGAAGGAGGAACAACTAATGATTTCTCACCGTCAGCGAGGAATCCAGCGATGAGGATAGCACCACCATGATCCACTCGACGAGCCACACCGATTGAGGTACCTATGGTGACCTAGGGTTCACCGGAGCAAGCTCGTCGCCGGCCATGGCGGCATGGCAGCGCTGCCCGATGGCGCACCAGTCTTCTCTAGCCATGGCAGGGCCAGACGAGGGGTGCATCAGCTTCATGGTGCCAAGGCGGACCTTCCTAGGTAGGTGGTGGCTACGAAAACGACACCAGTGAGCTTGGCCGCATGCGTGATAGCTTGACGACGGGTGCGCGGCGGCACACGCGTCGTGTTCTTCTCTGATGAGGCGGCCATTGGTCGTGATGTCATACCCTAGGCTAGGTCTAGACCCCCACTTGTTTGGGAAGAAGAAAGGGAAACGAGCAAAGGAGCAGAGTAGCGACGAGCTCACCATGAAGACGGCCAAGGAGACCGTGACTCCGGCGAGGACAAGAATGGCGATTTTGCCCTCACCATGGCTTGCCTGGCCCTGCAACTCAATCAGGGATGTAGAGAGGAAGATGGTGAAGATATTGGCTAGCTAGAGGTAGCAATGATGTGGTGGCTGACGTGCGCGACGCCGGTGACTACACGGTGGTGGTGTTGCTGGTGGTTCTTGCTGTGGCGAGGGCGAGAGCGAGGCAGAGAGCAGGAGTTTTGAGCGAGAGAGGGAGCGGGGCGCATCATGGCGGCTTGAGGCATGCTTTGGCTTGACCGGTGGGGCCATCATCGATGTACGGCCTCCACGCGGTGGCAGCGGCCTATGGCCGGTCGGCCACTGCATCACGGTCAAGGCTGCCATCAGAGCCCGATGAATTGACTGACAGAGCAATTTCAAGCGTTTTTATCTCCTAAACCATGATGATTTGGCAAACACCGTAATAGACAAAGTTGTAGAGCTACATACCATCTTCAACTTTGTTCACAGGCATAAGACCTAGTTTAGCCTAGATTAGAAGGTATAAGCTGCTAAACATAGGTACATGAAACTGGAATTACAATTATGACTTAGTAACATTTCAAAGTGCTAAAACGACCCCTAATTCTACCTTGTGAGCAAATTTTGAACATGTTCTGCACATTTCTAGCTCAAGGCCATTAAACAACTTTTGTTCCTTATAAAATTTACTATAACTTTGCTTAACGGTCCCCATCTTATGTGCGGTTGTGCGGCGCCCGCCGAGGGCTTGACTCTTGATATGCGATTAGCTCGCAAACCAACAAGTGGGTGTATCGCCACAACGGGGAGTAGATTGCCAGGAAGCAAGTGAACCTCAGGATAAATTCTTGTGTTGTTCTCTTCCCGAGGATTTCTCTTGTGTGATTGATTGATTGGTTCTTCTCATCTCTACACCGTGGTATAATCACTTGAAGCTCTTCTCTCACGTTACTTCTTGTATCTAACTTGTAGTTGTTGTTGTGTTTAGTGGATAGCCTTGTATTAGACATGTGTAGGTGGCTTGCTTAATTAGTTAGAGCTAGTGCATTTTGCTTCACCACCTTTTGTACTAACACTTGTGGTTAAGTAATTCTTGTAGAAGTTTTAATTAGGCTATTCACCCCCCCCCTCTAGCCTATTTGGACCTTTCAAGTGGTATCAGAGTTGAGGCACCATTTATTTGAGGCTTAACAACCTATGGTAAAAAAGAAATGGCTCAACTAAGCTTGCACATCAACAACAACAAGAGGGCACCTCACTTTGATGGCACAAATTATGCATATTGGAAGGTTAAGATGACTGCACACCTCAAGTCAATCAATAGACAAGTGTGGAAGGTCACCGAAACAAAATTTGAGGTTGCTAATCCGGAAGCACCTACACCAGTGGAAGAGAAGAAGCTCCAATGCAATGACATTGCCATTAGTGCTCTTCATGAGGCACTAGATGACAAGACATTTGAGCAAGTGAAGAACATTGAAATTGCTCATGATGCTTGGGCCAAGTTAGAAGAAACATATGAGGGCACCAAAGGCACAAAGACCGCTAAAGCATATATCTTGCAAGAAATATTTTCAAGCTTTAAGATGCAAGATGATGAGAGTGTACCGGAAATATTTCATTGGTTGCAAGTCATTGTCAATGAGCTTAAGGCACTTGGTGAGGAGGTCAAGGACAACCAATTCTCTATAAAGTTCTTAAGAAGCTTGCCCAAGAGGTTTGATACATTGATCAACACTTGCATTAAACACACATGATCATAAAGTATACATATAATGAAACATAGAATAACAAGACATGTTGCATATGTTTCAAATCAATGTTTCATATGTTTCAATGGTATGTTTCACCTGTTTCACATGAGTTAGTCCCATGTGTGTGTTACCATGTTTCATGTGTATGTTTCATATGTTTTCCCTATGAGTGTTTCACATGTTTCACCTATATGTTTCATATGCAAATGCTCATATATGAATGAATAATGCTTATGCTCATGCAATGCAAGTGCAATCATGCAATGCTAACACCTAGGGTGTTACAATCATCACCTCATCAAGCTCAACTATCCTCATCTCATGATCATGGTTAGCTGATGAGCTCTCATCTCAATTAGTTGGAATTTTCTCTCAAACCCTAATCTCAAGCTTTCATGCATGTATGGATCATGAAGGGTGGTGACATTTCATTCATCACAAAGGATGGAAAGCAAGGTGTGCTCAATCTCTTATCAAGGATCCTAGCCTCTCCTAATTCTCAATCTTGGAGTTAAGTTCCTTTTGCTCAATCTCAAGTGGTTCATGGGAAAATATAGAACCCAAAATCACTAGATGCACTAGTTAGCCAGGACCCAAAACCTATCTAGCTCTAGGCTAACATATCCCTAGAGTCATCCTAGAAGTTTGGAGCACATGCATAGATGTCTACTACCCCAAATTAGGAATCCAACCAACCTAAAACCTAGAACATATGTTCTATCACCCAATTCATGGAGCGTCCACCAAGTGTGGTGGAGCATCTGATAAGCCTTCCCAATTTAGTAAACTTCCCTATAGAAACACCCATACCCTTGCTGAGTGGGAATAGCGGAGTGTCTAACAACTCATCGAAGTGTCTGTTGAATTATAAGGAATAGTCACCCAGTGGCCCGAGAGTACTCAGTTCATACTAGAGCATCCGCTAGCCGATCGGACCATCCGACGTTGCTAGAAAATCTTAGAAGTGACTAAGCCCTAAGCCTACTAGAGTACTCATGACCTCCATGGAGTGTCTGTCAACCTGAACAAAGCCAACCTAGAGATAACCCACCTCGACATCCAACATAGCGGAGTGTCCATCATTCAGAACAGAGTGTCTGCCAGCCCACAGAGAGTGTGAAGATTGTTTTGCAAGCTTACCCGAGAGGTCAACAACACTAGTTTAGACCCTTTACCAACTAGCATAATAGTAGACGCCCCTTCCCAAGTTCCTAGTAATAACCTATGCACCCATATCCTTTCTTGTTATCTCGATCGTCGATGTATCTCCTAAGTTGTGTTTCCCCTATTCTTTCAGGAACGCCTCGAGTAAAGATCGTGCACTTGTACAAGTCATCATCGTCAGCTTCGAGAGTTAGTATGGTAGCACAACCAGGCAGATAGCCCACTATTATAAACCCTATTTTGGATACTTATTGTGTTTCATTATGAGTTGTGCATTACATGTAGTTTTGGATAATAATCTTGTTCACTCTACACTTAGAGTCACTCTTTAATCTGATAGAAGCCTCTCATCTAAACAATGGGAATGGAAACGCTTAATTGCTTAATTGCTTAGCAATGGTAGAAGTCGAGCATGAGGAGAGAACTCATTCTTGCACGTGTAGCGTTCTACATTGGGATAATTAATCGCTAAAACCAATGAGGGTACAACTTGATCTACTTTCCTAACCTAGATAGGATTCACTTCACTAAAAGTTATAAACTTGAATACCACTATGGTAACTTGCTCATGCGAAGGGTAGGTCATTGTGAGTGTGGGATTTCAAACGACGTAGCTCGTGGAGCAGTTAAGGACCATTTATTGGGATACGTGAGTCTAAGTAACCACCCGTACAGACCACATGTAGCGGATGCGGTCAACAAGCCAAGTAACTACTCGCGATCAGTTTATCTATGAAACTAGCAAGGGGGTGGTGTTGGTCAGGAATGTCCGAGACATTGACCGAGCACCAGTCGAACCTTTCATAGGAGACTCAGATCAGATTAAGCAAAGGTTGGTGAACGTGAGGCAACCCTTACTACCGGACCTGGTGTATGGTGGTTAGTCCCATTTTCTATGTGGGTACAGTTGTACACCTCAGCAGAGTTTGAAAGCCTAAAGTCCTTCAGGACGGAACCATTTGGTTGTTCTTACTTTCCATACCCATTGTAGTGTAATTGAAGGAATATGAGCACCCTTGATTTACATATGATTACTCTTGTTCTAATGTTATAACATAGCATGTCGTACTTTTAAGAAACGCCATTGCTTTTCTGCAAATGTACAGATGCCTGATACTTACCTTGCATCCACCAAATATCTATGTGTTGGAATTAAGTCCTACGACCCACCCCATGTACTTTGGAGCAAGCGCTATACGAACTTATGCATAAACATAATAATAAACCAGGTATACTAAGTATATAATCAAAGTAGACAATGAACATTGCAACCTTGAACATGAATAAAATGAATACTAATATTATCATAACAATTGTAGCAAGCATATAAAAGTAATTGAGATACAATGAGAGAGGGGTACAAAGATTATACCGAACCACTCTCTTGACAATGTTGGGAATCCAAGTGAAGATATGCTTGCCTCCCTATAGACCTAGCCTAACTAGTTATGCCCTAGAAACTAGAGGAGCCCTAAGGATGATTAGGATTTCTGTCTTCTCAAATGACTTATGCCTCAGGGGGGGGGCTAGGGTCTGCTTATATAGCCCAGAGCTTGCAACGTGAGCCCTTGGATCAAACCGACTTAAGGAACGACGTAGATGCAACCTAGGAGTCAGTGGAGAACCGCCATAGCAATTAGGAGACTGACGGAGGGGCCCACAGGCCGACCGGCCTGCAGGTGGGGTCTGCCAGCCCCACATGTCACCCCCTCAGGGTCAACTTTGGTGGAGAGCCTCCTGGAGTCTTCCGGAACCTTCCCACGTAGGTTTCGCGGTGGAATTGCGTTATACTTCTAACATGTAGGTCCGCCTTGACGTTTTCTGGCTATACCCTACAGAAATCATAGATTCACCAAAACTTGCGGAATTTGTTAGTTTAAGTCCCTAGATCTATGCTAGTGATCTCAATTATGCCCTTATACATGTTATGTTAACGGTTTAATATGGTTGTTAACTACTGTCAATAACTATACATTAAATGATAACAAAACCTAGATTGTGCAGCTTTTGTTGAGCTGAGTTTCAAAACATGAATTGAACTTTGATGTAGATTACACACATGAGGCATATGCTAAACTCAAATGCAGAGCCGAGTCGTGACAACGAGCCTGGCGATGGTAGTGGCTTGGGCTACAGGTGTGAGGTACAAGGCACATGGTCCCAGTGCTAGTGGCGGTATGCAGGGTTGGGGACCCGTTAGTGGTAGCGGTGCCCGGAGGTACGGGTGACAATGGAGCTTTTCTTTTTTTGGTTCCTTTGGAAATGGGCAACACTATATGCTATTCACTGGACAGTGATAGTCAATCCTACCACTTCCTATTGCCCACTCGTGGTTCTAAAAATGGGTAGTGATAGGGGTTTATTAACCTGTTGTGCTTCACTGTTACGTAGTAAGTAGTGTGTTTCTCTTTTCATTCTAGATTATAAGTCGTCTTAGCTTTGTTTAAAGTCAAGTTTCTCCTATTTTCATCAAGTTTATAGAAAAATGCACAAACATCGACAACATCAAACAAGATTCATTAGATATATAATACAACAAACAAGATTCATTAGATACACCATGAATATATTTTGATAGTGGATTCATTTTATGTTAATTATTTTTTGGTAAACATGCATGATTAAAGTTAGATAAATTTGATTTATGAGAAACAACTAAAACGATTTAGAATTTGAAAAACATGGAGTACATGTTTTGCTTGGCAATATGATGTGTAGCCTATTGGTATGGTGATGGTCGCTATATTCTGGTATGAAGTCCTTAACTGAAGCCTGCATAATGTGGAATTTGGGACAGTGCACATGTGTGAAGACATCGATCAGTCTCATAATTAAAAGTTTTGATTCCAATGAGTCGTAGACAACATAGACTACTCTTGAAGATACCCTAGTTTTAAATAGCAGGCTATAGCGCCACTATAGCTGCTGGAGAGAGACAACGCTAAGCTATTGTCACTTTTGCCGCTATGTCAATTATGACCGCTATATTGCGCTATAGCGCCGCTAAATTGCTTAGTTGTAGCTTTAAAATAGCGTCGCTATTTCAATTTCAGCTATAATAGTGACAATCTAATTATTACCTACTTATATTTTGTTTTAAAGTTGGTATTTAGCAAAATTGAACGCTTGAGTTTCATGAATCATGCTCTAATATCATATTAAGTATGGTTTCCTATATCTCTAGAACCTTGAAAAGATATCCATGTTCATCAAATCTCATGATTGTTATGTTTTTATGAATCAATTACTCATATTTTTTATGATTTTCTTATAGACCGCTATCTGGCATATATAGCTCCGCTATACACTGCTGCACAATAGGGCTTTAGTCCTGGTCCAAAAGGACCTCTAGTCCCGGGCTGCGAGCCGAGACTAAGGTTTCGGGACTAAATGTCCCACCTTTAGTCCCGGTTCGCAGGCCCGAGACTAAAGGGGGACCTTTAGTCCCAGTTGGTAATACCAACCAGGACTAAAGGTGCTGCCAGGCATTGATGTGGCGCAGCACCTTTTAGTCCCGGTTGGTATTACCAACCGGGACTAAATGTTCTTTTTTCTTTTTCCTTTTTCTTTCCAATTCATTATTGATTTTGGTTTTCAGTTATATTATTTTCTAATTTATTCTTCGCTGCTATTATCCATATACGTTGCACCTATATGAGAGCATTATTATTGCACATAAATAAAGTATAAAACTATATATATATATATATATATATATATATATATATATATATATATATATATATATATATATATATATATATTATAGAGCTATACATATACGTACATACACATTACATTTACAATAATATACAAGTAATCAAGTGTTCGGCCACCGGTTAATGAGTTACACAAATGTATACCCATCACTCAAAGCTCATACAAGTGTTCGTTCTTGTTTGGACTCTTCAAATCCAACCTAGGGTTGTGGTGGAACTCGCCGTCTTCCGGGATGACATGATCGTTGATGAAACCTACGATCGTCTCCTGGATTGCGACGAGTATTGTGTGCTTGAACACTTGTTCTTTCAATTCCCACTCCTTCTATTTGCATTAATTAAAGGAAAAGATATTAATATACATAAGATTTATTTAGTTTCAAAAAATAAATAAGATATGAATTTACTGTATACACATGTTACTTACTTATAGCATCTCTTTAGCAGGTGTAAATTTGCTACACCGCATGTACTCACAAACATAGTATCCACATAAATTGGTTTCGTACGGTTGTCTGGACACCCACTTATGTAGAATAGGAGGGGGAAGTGGCACTTTCAGATCCGTACGATATCTTTGTCGTAGCCAAGCCCAAGCCCTGCCCAATAAGTCAGTCGTTGATTAGGTATAGCATAGTAAAGTAAAGGAGCAGGCATCGATATTTAAAGAATGATAGAACTTACCTCTGGATCATGTCTATCATATCTTGGTACATTGCCAGCTCTTTTCTCATTGAGTCCCACACATTTATAGTTTGTTCCTTGATCTTAATCTCAATGAGTATCTAGTGGTCCCTGCATTTGTTTATAGAGTCAACTTATATATATATATATATATATATATATATATATATATATATATATATATATATATATATATATATATATATATATATATATAATGTTGGATTGACTAAGACATGATATAACACAACACTTTACCCCATATTGTAAGGGAAGAGTATCAACTCCTTATGCCTTTGGTTATAAAAGAACCTCCAGAGGTTTTTCTCCATTTCCTTGATCTTCAGATTGAATGGATCTTTAGTCTTTGTGTCCTTATACATGACATACGGATCGATAAAACCAATTCGATCGTCTTGTTTCAATCTGAGTTCTCGCATCATGTGTCTACACATCGTGAGCATAGTTATTACGAATACGTACATATGCTAGAGTGAGATTATTGATTAAAAGGAAGAATCACTTACAGACAGTAGCAGTTTATGAGAGATTTGTCAAGAGCATCCATATAGAGAAGCTGGTGTACTTCACTAAACTCTACCCAGATGACATCATCTCCACAGAAGTAGTGATGGTCTCTGACTTGGACGCCCAGATATTGTTCAATTTGATGTTGTGCACATAATCTCAAGTAGTACTCGTGCAGCTTGTATATTTGTGTACCAAGATTTTTTACCTTTGCAGGGTCGCATAGACTCCTGACATATATGTACTTCCTCCGCCATTCATCAACAACTTTGGACTCTTTACCAGTTGTCAGTTCCTCCCGACCGAGAAGTTGTTCTAAGAAAAGCCCAGTCACATTCATCCACTTGGCGAGTTCATCTAAGTCCACATCATCAGGTACCGATATTTGCATCAAGTTCATGTTGGAACCATATTGATTCTCAACCACTAGTGGCAGCACTGATTACTGTGCTTGTTGGCCGAGATGTGCAACATCTTTCCCGGTCACCTTCTGTTTCCTTTTGTCCTCCTTGATTTTCTTTGTGATAGTACGCTCAAAGTCTGATAGTGGTGGCGTTGGTTTTTTACTAATGGCACACTTCTCATCTTGCATAGCATGCACCAATTGACGTAGCTTTACACAAGGATACATTAGGTATGGCTTCTCTTGCTTTGCTCGTGCGTCAGCTTTGGTCTTTTCAAAGAACGCTTTCACTTCTGCCTTGACTGAAGCATTAAGTTCTTCATCAGTCTTCTCATATGAAAGCTTGGTCATATTCAGGATCTTCGTGACCATAGCTTGTTTCTTCGGCGGAGGTGGTGGGACCGATCTCTGTGGGCCAGCGGGCCTCTTGTTCCTCGATGGACTAGCCGGTGCCGATGAGGCAGCCATTGTCGGCATTGGCGGAGGTGGCGGTGGCACAGTTGGAGCTTGCTGTTGTGGAGGAGATTGGGCTGCTGGCGGCGTTGGAGTACGTTGTGGAGGAGATACGGCCAGCGGTGGGGATGCAGCCTTGTCTTGTATGAAATCATCGTCGTCGTCGTGTCCCACGGCACTGTGGTCATGTGGTGAATGGATAGATGGACTTGGGGAGGTCCTGGATTTGAAAAAAAAATGAACAAGGTATATACATGAGTGAACTGTAATTAGATACAGTACATAATTATTGAAAAGCAATTGGGTTCACAATCATCCACACCTAGGGTTCGGTTGTGGTGGCAGCACCCTAGGAATAATGATGTACCGTTTCTTCCAACATATGAATGTCTTCTCCGCTTCACCTAGAGTCTTCTCCCCATCAACACCTTCAATATCCAGAGCCACATTTTCATGGCCTTTGACCACTCTATCCACTGAGACACTAGCATATCCGGGTGGTATTGCGACCGAGTGGATCCTTGGTGTCTTGGTGGGGTCGATAGGAGATACAACATCGGTAGCCACCTTGACTGTGGCATTCCCCTCCGGAATATGCAGCTTATAGGACATCAACGGACTGGTGACGTCATCCACCGAGAAGCGCATCCCTATGTCATCATCTTGCCTCATAGGCACCTCCGTAGAAGCATAACTGCTTTTCAACTGAGCTGAGCCGAGGTTGATGTTGGCGGCCAGCTGTGACAAGCTCTGGAGGCGGGAGCTTACAACTTCCTCCACGACCTTTCTGATTTGCTCATTCATAGTGGCCTTAAGCGCTTCCTCCTGCTCTAGTGCCTTACGAGACACTTCACTGGTCTTCATAACAGCCTCCTCCAACTTGCGTAGCTGTTCCCTGTCCTCTTCCTTCTTTCTCTGGTGGCTTCTATAAGTTTCTCTGTCCTGAGGGAAAGCATGCTTCCATGACACGGAGCCATAGCCTCTCGTCCGTCCACCGTGCTTAGGGTTCCCCAGGGCATATGTCAGCTCATCTTTATCTCTGTTCGGATGCCACTCTCCACTTTGAGCGACGGAGCGGGCTTGATGAAATCTTTCTGCTACAGCTTGGATGTGTTCCCCATACACGACCTTTCCGGTCTCTGGGTCCAGGCAGCCTCCGTGAGCGAAAAACCAGTGCTTGGCGCGCTCAAGACAGTCGAGGGATTTTGGCACCAACCCCGTGTCAATTAGCTCTTGCTCGGCTTTTTTCCATTTAGAAATGGTAGTAGGGTAGCCACCTGATCCCATCGTATGGTGGTAGGTCTTGTGTCAGGCATTCTCTTGGTTCCTTCTCGCCTATTGCTAACCCTCTTCCGACGTCTTGAACTGTACAAACTCATCCCAAAACGGTCGTAGCTTGACAACGTGCTTACAGATGAAATCCGGAGTCTTGTTCTTCTTGATATAGTCGTTATATAGATTCTTCTTAAAGCACTAGAATTGTGTGGCCATCTTCTTCATAGACCAATCCTGAACTCTTTCCTTCAACTGTTCATCGTTTGTGTCTAGCGTGAAATGTTGCAACACGTCACCCCAAACTAGTTCCTTGTCACAGTCAGAGACATAACTAATTTCTGGGTGTTGCTTATTTTTATTCCATTCACGGACATTGATCGGGATCCTATCCCGGGCAAGGTACCCTAAGTGGTTGACAAAGGCCCTTGCATGGGGTCCATGTGGCTAGCCTGTTCCCTCGTCAAAATCCGTGATAACCAACCGGCCCTCCATCGGCTTCTTCGGGCCTCGTACTTTTCTGCTGGTCCCCATGGTTGTCGTTGAGACAGAGGGCTATGTAGGCAGAAATAAGACAATTAATAAAGGATTTTTTTGAATTTCATGTATATAAACATAGGAGGCTGCATATATTACAGACCTCGCCAACATTGTCTTGGTCATTTTGGTCGACCAAGTACTGAGAACCGTCATCGATGCCCTCAGGGTTCTCATTGCCTTCGCGATCGTCATAACAACCTTCTTCAGCGCTACCGCGGATCATGTTCAACAATATTTCTTCGTCTTCTCTCGGGTCGGCCATTTCTACAAAACTATGTGTGTACGCATGACGTCAATTACGGCTTAGGGTTTAGGGCTCAGGGCTTAGGGTTTACGGCCTAGGGTTTAGGGTTAAGGATTAAGGGTTTAGGGTTTACGGTATAGGGTTTAGGGTTTAGGGTTTAGGGTATGTCATTTGATTCTGAACATCATTTGCTAACAAATATACCACTAATTTATACCACTAATTGTACCACTAGTTATAGCACTAATTTAAACAATACCTGTATTTTGAAGCCGGTGAGACGGTGGAGAGACGACGTCAGAGAGATGACGGTCGGTGCGGAGACGACGGGGACTTCGGTGATGGCGGCAGAGAGGCATCGATCTGGAAGGAGGAAGAAAGAGGAAACAAATGTATTATAAGAGTGTGTGTTAATACATATGAAATATTATATCACATTTATATATATCACATTATTAATATATATTTGTGTGTGTGTGTTTAGTGTGTGTGTGTGTTAGTGTGTGTATCCCTAATTATCCCTAAATATTAATTATCACATCACTATTTATATAATTATTATATACTAATGCATTTTTCAAATTATTTCTTTTTTTACATCATTTTTTAGTAATGTATATTTTTCCATGTTTTTCATGTGGGTCTCATGCGTCATCCTCTCCCTCCTCTCTTCTCCCTACGTTCCCTCTCTCTGTCTTTGGCGGCAGGGAGGCGCAGGGGCCGGCGCGCGGGGTGACTCATCGGCGCGCGGCGTGCTAGCCGACCACCCGCGGACAAGGGCGTGGCTCCGTGGACGAGGGCTCATGGCGTCGGAGAAGAAGAGGAGAGGGAGCGCTTGACGGCAGCGAGGACGTACGGCGGCGGAGACGGCGGTAGGGCAGCGGACGCAAACGTCGGTGGCACCGCGCGCGCGAGGCGAGGCCGGTGGAGGAGGGTGTGGAGAAGGAGGAGGGCGCGCGTGCTGCCGCGCGCCGTGATCCGAAATAAGTGTTTTAATTATTATATGCATTGCATTTTTTCTCTCGGTGTCGTCGTTGGCGGGGCCCGATCCGTTCAGATCTCGTCCAGCAGCAGGAGTCGTACGAGTCGAAGGTCCCGATCCGCATCTACACAGGGGAAAGGCGAGAGAGAGGGCCGGAGATGGGAGGGAAGAAGCTAATCTCAGAAAACGCTCATTTTCGCCTTTCTCTTCCGTGATTCACGCGACGGCGGCCGAGAGCTGGGGTGCTCGTGCGCTCGAGGCTCCGGCCAGCGCACGGCTGTGGGAAAAGCGGTGGCACCGGTGCGGGCCCATTCACCGGAGTACGCGTGGGGCCGAGGCTGCACGCGGCTCCCCGTCGGCCCTGAGGAAGACGGCGTACACGGAGTCTCTTCGCGGCGGCGGCGAGGTGGTTTGATGCGCGACGGCAGCGACATCTCGCCCTGATGCGCGTGCATGGTCCGCGGTGGTGGCAGTTGTGGCATCACCCTGATACACGTGCGCAGCGCCAGCAGATGTGCGCGCGGCAGTGGCAGCAGTGGCCTAAAGCGTGGCGGCCGGCCCCGTAAGGACGAGGGCGCCGTGCGCGCTCACCGGAGGAGCTCGGGCGGTCCTCGGGGTGGCGCTCGGTGTGGCGGTGCACGGGGCATTGACAACGACGAGGAAGAGGGCGGTGAGGACGATGCAGTGACGAAGACGGCGGTGGCGGTTAGGTTTCGGCGGGCCTCGTGCGAGTGGGGTAGGAGTAGGAAGAAGCCCCTGCCTTTATAGGCCAGGGGACCTTTAGTCCCGGGCCTATCCACCGCCCGGGACTAAAGATCTCACCCTTTAGTCCCGGTTCGTGGCTGGAACCGGGACTAAAGGCCCTTTAGTCCCGGGCGGTGGCCAGGCAGAATTTGGTGAAATTTATTTTTCACTTTTTTTGCCTTCCATCTTTCTAAATGCATAGTAAATTAAATTTTTATCATAATTTTTTTTCAAAAATACACATTAGTTTAGTTTGACTCTATTGCGCATTACAAAATTCTAAACATAATTTTTTTCAAATATTTCATATTATCCAAAATAAATGTTATTTATAATGAATATTGTGTTAATGCAAAAATATAATGGGCAATTAAAATATATAAAATTGTTGGTTTTCGACAAAAACTTTGTTTTTGGGTTATTTGGACGTTAAACTTTTGTTTATTCAATAATAATTATTCAAATACGCGACATTAATTGTCTAAATTTTAAAATTTAAAATTTTCAGAGATACACGTCGGTTTTTGAAACCCTGGATGGTATCGAATGGAAAACTCATGAATACAAAGTTTGTTCCACTCATCAAGACCTACATTTGGTCTAATGGTCAACTTTTCATTTGTAAAAGTTTGAACCACTCAATTTTGAATTTTGAAAGAATTAATAGCCAAACGCCAGTTTTCACAATCCTAGATGGTCTCGACTGGAAAAGTCATGAATACCAATATTGTTCCACTCATCAAGATCTACATTTCATATATAGATCATTTTTGTATTTGACAAAGTGTTGGCAAAGTATAGTTGAAAATTCACAATTCCCACATATAGTTTCATATAGTTTGTGTGAGACTCAAGATTTGGTGAGTATTGTTTATTTAAACTTTTTTAAATAGAAAAAATGGTCTATATAAAAAGTTTGGATCTTGATGAGCTCTAACAACTTGCCATTCCAAAGTTTTTCATTTCAAGTCATTTAGTCTGTCATTTGACCAAGTTTGACCAAAACTCGTCTTTGATTTTGAAAACATGTTCCTGGGACTTGCTAAAATTTATCCAGATGAAAATATGGTTCACGTATCAAATGTATATCTTGATGAGCTCTAAAAACTTGCTATTCAAAAGTTTTTCATTTGAAGTCATCAAATGAGTCATTTGACCAAGTTTGACCAAAGTCAAAACATTGGTTTTTAGAAACACACACTTTGACCAAACCCTGGATGGTCTCGAATGGAAAACTCATGAATACAAATTTTGTTCCACTCATCAAGACCTACATTTGGTCTAATGGTCAACTTTTCATTTGCAAAAGTTTGAACCACTCAATTTTGAATTTTGAAAGAATTCATAGCCAAACGCCAATTTTCGGAACCCTGGATGGTCTCGACTGGAAAAGTCATGAATACCAATATTGTTCTACTCATCAAGATATACATTTAATATATAGACTATTTTTGCATTTGACAAAGTGTTGGCAAAGTGTAGTTGAAAATTCACAATTCTCACATATAGTTTCATATAGTTTCTGTGAGATTCAAGATTTGGTGAGTATTGTTTATTTAAACTTTTTTCAAATAGAAAAAATGGTCTATATAAAAAGTTTAGATCTTGATGAGCTCTAATAACTTGGTATTCCAAAGTTTTTTATTTCAAGTCATTTAGTCTGTCATTTGACCAAGTTTGACCAAAACTCGTCTTCGATTTTAAAAACATGTGCCTGGGACTTGTTAAAATTTATCCAGATGAAAATATGGTCCATGTATCAAATGTAGATCTTGATGAGCTCTAACAACTTGGTATTCAAAAATTTTTCATTTGAAGTCATCAAATGGGTCATTTGACCAAGTTTGACTAAAGTTAAAACATTGGTTTTTAGAAACACACACTTTGACCGAACCCTGGATGGTCTCGAATGAAAAACTCATGAATACAAAGTTTGTTCCACTCATCAAGACCTACATTTGGTCTAATGGTCAACTTTTCATTTGCAAAAGTTTGAACCACTCAATTTTGAATTTTGAAAGAATTCATAGCCGAACACTGATATTCGGAACCCTAGATGGTCTCGACTGGAAAATCATGAATACCAATATTGTTCCACTCATCAAGATCTACATTTCATATATAGACCATTTTTGCATTTGACAAAGTGTTGGCAAAGTGTAGTTGAAATCCACAATTCCCACATATAGCAAAGTTTGAACCACTCAAATTTAAAATTTCAACACATAATGTTACAATTATATTACACAAGATGTAAAATACACATTATTAATTTGAGTTCACTACCTATATCAAGCGGGCACAGTGGTAAACTTTTTCTTGACGTAATGCCCTTGGTTATCATTTTATAACCATGGAGTGTCCTCAGCAGCGAGTAGGATGCTTGGGTCTTTGGCCACACGGAAGGGTGGGATTCGTTCATCATTTTCATAATCCTCTAACACGTCTGACTTGTCTTCAATTCCCACGATGTTTCGTTTCCCTGTAAGAACTATGTGGCGCTTTGGCTTGTTGGTTTTTTTCTCGTCGTGTTTCCCTCTCTTGGGTTTTATAGACATGTCTTTCACATAGAACACCTGATTCACATCAGCAGCAAGGATGAATGGACCGTTTCTATACCCAATATTATTGAGGTCCACTATTGTCATTTTGTACTCCTTATCGACTGATACCCCTCTGCTCATTTTCACCCATTGACATCGGAATAGAGGGACTTTAAAATTATGTGCATAGTCTAGTTCCCAAATCTCCTCTATGCGACCATAATATGTGTGTATGTTCCCATTCGGTTCTGTAGCATCCACGTGGACACCACTGTTTTGGTTGGTACTCTTTTTATCTTGGGATATGGTGTAAAATGTATTTCCATTTATCTCATACCCTTCGTACATGAGGACATGCCACGCTGGTTGCCTAGCCAACAAATATAGTTCATCTCCAATAGTTTTATCACCCTGACATTTTTTTGCAACCAATCACTGAATGTTTCCATGTGATGACGCGTAATCCAAGCCTCATTCTTCCTAGGATTCTCGGATCGTACAAAATTCATGTGTTTCTCAATATACGGTTTCACCACATTGGAGTTTCGAAGAACTGTGTAGTGCGCTTTATTGAAAGAATCATCACTCTGGCTGATATATGTTTTCTTTCCTTGTGTACCCTTTCCACCAAGTCTCCCCTCATACCGTGATTCAGGAAGACCAATCGGGTCAAGGTTAGGAATGAAGTCCACATAGAACTCAATGACCTCCTCTGTCCTGTATCCCTTGGCAATGCTTTCTTCTGGCCGACCCCGCTGGTGAACATATTTTTTTAGTACACCCATAAATCTCTCTAAGGGAAACATGTTGTGTAGGAACACAGAACCCAGGATATTAATCTCTTTGACCATATGAACTAGGAGATGTGTCATGATATCAAAGAAGGATGGAGGGAACACCAACTCAAAGCTGACAAGACATTGAACCACATCATTCTGTAGAGTAGCTAGATCAAAAGGATTGATTGCCTTCTAAGAAATTGCATTGAGGAATGCACACAGCTTCACGGTGGCCAGACGTACATGTGGAGGTAGAATTCCTCTTAAGGCAACCAGAAGCAGTTGCGTCATAATCACGTGGCAGTCGTGCGATTTTAAGTTGACAAATTTCTTCTCCGGCACATTTATTATACGCTTTATATTGGAGAACCCATATGGGACTTTGATGCTGCTTAGGAACTCAAACATGCTTTCCTTCTCCTCATTGCTAAGAGTGTAGCTAGCAGGTCTTAAGTAATGACATCCATCATCTGTCTTCTCTAGATGCAGGTTGTCTCGTTCTTTCATGCGCTTCAAGTCCTCTCGTGCCTCAAGGGTATCCTTAGGCTTTCCAAACACACCCATAAACCCTAGGAGATTGACACAAAGATTCTTTATCAGGTGCATCATGTCGATCGAGTGGCGGACCTCAAGGTCTTTCCAATATGGTAGCTCCCAAAATATTGACTTCTTTTTCCACATTGGGGCGCCCCCGAAGCGTCTTTTGGAACATGTTCACTCCCTTGTCCCTTTCCAAACACTACTTTCAAATCTTTGACCATCTTGAATACCTATGCCCCATCTCGGTTGCCTAGCTTGGACCGGTGTTCTGCCGTACCTTTAAAATGTTTGCCTTTCTTTCTCAACTGGTGGTTCTTAGCAATAAATCAATGATACTCAAGGTACATGACCTTTCGACATATTTTTAAATAGACAGCCTCAAGGTCACCAAAACAATGGGTGCATGCATTATATCCCTTATTTGTCTGTCCTGAAAGATTACTTAGAGCTAGCCAATCATTGATTGTCACGAACAACAATGCTCGCAGGTCGAATTCTTCCTGTTTGTACTCATCTCACACACGCACACCTGGTTTGCTCCATAGCAGCTGGAGTTCCTCAACTAATGGCCTCAGGTAGACATCGATGTCATTGCCATGTTGCTTCGGGCCTTAGATGAGCACTAGCATCATAATGAACTTCCGCTTCATGCATAACCATGGAGGAAGGTTGTAGATACATAGAGTAACGGGCCAAGTGCTATGACTAGAGCTCTGGTCCCCAAAAGGATTAAATCCATCCGTACTCAATGCGAACCTTAGGTTTCTTGCGTCGTCTGTAAAGTCCGGGAATTCTCTATCTATTTCTCTCCACTGGGACCCATCTGCAGGGTGTCTCAACATGTTGTCCACCTTACGGTCTTCTTTGTGTCATCGCAACAACTTTGCATGCTCCTTGTTTCTGAATAGTCATTTTAGGCGTGGAATTATTGGAGGATACCACATAACCTTGCCAGGGATTCTCTTCTTCGGACGTTCTTCATCCTCAACATTGCTAGGATCATCTCGCAAGATCTTGTACCGTGACGCATGGCAAATAGGGCATTCATCTAAATTCTCGTGCTCGTCACGGTACAGGATGCAGTCATTAGGACATGCATGTATCTTCTCGATTTGTAATCCTAAAGGGCAGACGATCTTTTTTGCTTCATATGCAGTGGTGGGCAATTCATTAGGCTTTAGAAGCATCTTTTTTTGGATCTTCATTAATTTTCCAAATGCCTTGTCAGATATACCATTTTGTGCCTTCCACTGTAACAACTCTAGTGTTGTGCCTAGCTTTTTCTGCCCATCTTCGGTCGACGGGTAGAGTAATTTCTTATGATCCTCTAGCATTTAGTCAAACTTAGCCTTCTCCTTTTCACTTTTACAATCTCTCTGTGTGTCGCGAATGACATCACCAAGAGCATCGTCATCTTCAGCAATACTATTTTCTGCATCCGCCTCTTCTTCACGTTCCTCCATTACGAAGTCACAGTATTGAGCAAAAACATCGTTAGAGTCCGCTTGTTCTTCTTCACCTTCTTCCATCATAACCCCGATCTCTTTGTGTTTAGTCCAACAAATATAGTTTGACATGAAACCCGACTTGAACAAGTGCAAGTGAATACTTCTTGAGCTACAAAATTCTTTCAAATTCATACACACGGCACATGGGCAGCACATAAAACCACCCCGCTTGTTTTCCTCTGTCACTCTGCAGAATTCTCGCACGCCCTCAATGAACTCGTTGGAGCGGCGATCGGTATTGTACATCCAATGCGTGTCATTATCTGCATTATATGGCATCACATAATTAAAAGCCTAGCATGAGAAAAGAGCGTGGCACAACCTTGTCTAATTGAGTTCAAAATTTTATAAGTGTTTCATCATTTCATAAAATTAATTTGTGGACGTTAATAAAAAGATAGCAAAATCATAAAATTTGTATTTTTTCTATTAAAAGGTGTAATTTTATCTCTAAATAAAATTAATTTGAAGAATTTTTAAAGTTAAAATTAATTTGTTTCAAAATTACAAAGAATCAACATTATTTAATATTTTAAAATGAGAACATGAACAAATTAAAGTAAAAAGTATCCTAAAAAGTCTATAATAGAACTAAACATTATATGTGTATACTACTTTCTAGGTACTATAATTAGCATCGTTCATAAAAATTCAAACATAAAAAGTGATTGGAACTAGCAATATGAAATAAAATAGCCATATACAACATGGATTTACATATGGTGCTGCTAAAACATAGGAGGATGAAACTAGCAACCTTTCAAACAAATCAACGACGGCGTAGAAGCGTTTGAAGTGGATTGATCGTCGGAGATGAGACAAACAAGAACAATGAAAGAACAAGCAACAAGAACATGAACAAGGAAGCTCGAGCTCGGGCAGCACTATGTAAAAAAAAGCTTATTACAGACGTGCCTTCAGTATCATTAGTGACGCGCCTCCACGTGTCTGTAACAAGGCATCTGTGATAAGGTCTTATCACATACACTCTTATGCACGTTTGTAATAAATCATTATTATAGACGCCTTCTGGCACCAAGCGTCTGTGACATCCACAATTATGCGCGTCTGTGATAAGACCTTATCACAGACGCCTTCTGGCATCAAGCGTCTGTGACATCCACAAGACGCGTCTGTATAATAATACGTACTACAGACGCTTCTTCGCGACAAGGGTCTGTAGTAGGAGTTAAGCTACAGACATGTGTTTTGAGGAGTGTCTGTCTTAAGATCTACACGCGTCTGCAATCAAAATTAAGATGCATACGCGTCTGCAGTATTAATTATCACATATTTGCACTGAATGAGATAATTACATCAGCAGTACACTGCTTTAATACAAACAACAACGTACACCAAATCCAATTAAGTTAAATTACCCAAATATGTAGCTCCAAATTAAAACTTAGGGCACAAATCGACTATTAGCTAGCCCGCGGGTCTAGCAAACTGATTTATAACACACATCGATACATCGTTTATTTAATCAATGCACCACATGTACAGTGTACCTCTAAAAACTCACGGTATATATAATGATCCAAACTGACCGGTCTCAAGCAGCAACTCATCAATCCCATTCATCAAATCTTCATCATCTTGTTTATTTGGGTCATGAAACTCGCCTTTTTGTCCACGATCCGCGACAGAATGAACAAGGCAATTTTCTCTCTAATATCCTGCAAGCTGATTGGCTTGCTTAGCACTTTAAATTCCTATTAAACAGCATGTGCCGGTAAAAAATAGCAGTAGCCAAAGAGATAAATTAAATCTGCATATATACTTATACTTAATTGCATTGCATTTCAAACAACTTTGAGACATGCATCAAAGTAAGACGCTACCAGTTACATGCATGCCCAATACAGCGAGGAATTATAGGGAAGTACCAAGCAACCTTCCTAGGAGCTCTACGGCGCATCTGCTCGCCGTCATCACCCTCGTCAGTACTTCGCTTGTAACGAGAGGTCCCACACTTGGGGCATGTCAGCTGCTCTGCATACTCACCACGGAATAGGATGCAGTCATTCTTGCAAGCATGAATTTTCTCGAACTTCAATCCCATCGGACAAATAATCTTCTTTGCCTCGTATGTAGTCCTGGGCATTTTATTCCCCTCAGGAAACATATCAATTATCACTTCTAGCAATTCTCTGAAGCCCTTGTCAGTCCAGTGATGTGCCGCCTTCAGTTGGAGAAGCTTTAGTGTGCCTGAGAACCTGGTATAGCTCTTATTACAACTTGGATGTAGTGGTGTCTTCATATCTTCCAACAACTGTTTCAGCTTCTTGAACTCTGAATCAGTGTACTCATCAAAGCCAAAGGCATCACACACCATCTCCTCCAGATTTTCAACCGTAGGGACAGGGCTCGCAACAATCTCTGCTACATCATCATCACTTAATCTGTCATTTCCAAAGGGTGCTTCCTCGCCATCAACATCATTTTCATGAAGTCTATTGTGCTGATGACCAGCAGCCTGTGCCTGATCTTGGACATTGACACCTTCTTCTCCATGTTTGTTCTAACATATGTAGTCATCCATGAATCCTCGAAGTATTAGATGGACATGGACTGTCAACGAATTCTGGAATAGCCTTTCATTCTTACAGTCAAAGCATGGACACCATATAGATGACTTGTTACCATTCACCATATCTGTCCTTGCAGCATTTAGGAAAGATTCAACCCCATCTAAATAGTCATCAGTAGCACGGTTCGCAGCATACATCCACCGTCTTCGATCCTCCATAGTCTACAAAAGAAAATTGAAAATAGAAGAATAAGTCAATCATATCAAGGAATTTTTACAATACAATAATATGTTGGCACAATTCATCTGCATGTTCCATCATCATATAGTTTGACACGAGCTCGTCAAAGTTTAGAATGCAATTAAGTTAATTAGTTACACAATTAATTTGATGCTGAGCTCACCTCTGGCCACTGCTGGCCGGCAGCAATGGTGATGGCGAAGCACTACCGAGAAGCTAGATCGAGTTAGCACGAGGGCACACCCTGCTGCAGAGAGAATTTAGCACACGGATTCCATATGTTGATTTTATAATGCTAACATAAAAAATAATTACAATGCTGTAATTAGCAAATTTGGTCAGCACCTGAGCTGAGCACACGCCAGCCAGGGAGCGATCGAGTCGTTGGTGGACGGACTTACTGCAAGGAGGAAGGATCCGAGCAAAGTTGTGAAGGTGATTTGGCCGGTCGATGGCCTTACCACGCCTGGGCGTCGCCCCACAGCCTCACGGTGCTGCGTCGTCATGGTCAGCTCCACGGCAGCACTGAGTGTGCCCGCGCGAAGCCCCAAGCACCGCCAGCAGCTAGCTCGATCGCGCGTGCCTCCTTGCCGGCCGCCCGCACGCGGCGGCGTCGACCGTGCGGCTGGCGCGGGCGCCTGCGCGCCAGGGGTGACGACGCGCGTAGCTACGACCCAGCTAGCTAATAGCTACCTCGCCGGCACCGGTACGCTGGAGCCTACCTTGCGCCGCCGCTTGACGATCGAGCTCGCGAGACCCCCTGCTGGCGTCGCGCAAGCTGGCATAGTGCAGTAATGCTTAGAATTGAATGCGCGCACCGGTCGGCTGCCTTTAGCCAAAAATACTACATACGCATCTTAACAACAGGCGTCTGACACTAAGTGCATAACTACATACGCTTCCACTTAACACGCGTCTGTAACAAGTCTTCCGAAATACTACAGACGCATCTTAACAACAGGCGTCTGACACTAAGGGCATAACTACAGACGCTTCCACTTAACACGCGTCTGTAACAAGTCTTCCGACGCCCCTTCTACAAACACGTCTGTAATAAAATGTTACTACAGACACGCGTTACCTGGACAAGTTACTACAGACGCTTGTTTCCTAATACGCGTCTGTAGTTTTTTTTTTGTCACAGACGCGTTTTGGTGTGGCGTCTGTTGCAGCGCTGGTGGATTTGCCCTTTTTAGACATAGTGCAGGGAGGAAGAAGAGAAAGGTTCAATTTATAGGGGGGTTTAAATCCCGGTTGGTAACACCAACCAGGACTAAATCCAGTCCTATAGTCCCGGTCGGTGCCACGGACCAGGACAAAAGCTGTAGTCCCGGTCGGTGGCACCCGGTTGGTGTTACCAACCGGGACTAAAGGTCCCTCGCTGTCGGGAGGGACCTTTAGTCCCGGTTGGTAACATCAACCGAGACTAAAGCCCTATTTAGTCCCAGGCGCCGAAATCGTCGAGACTAAAGACATTTTGGGCGATCGACGAAAGGTCAGTTGTATAGTAGTGATAGCGGCGCTATGGCTATATAGCCTCTGGAAAAAAGATGTCGCTATTTGCTATAGCCTTCTATTTAAAACTATGGAAGAAACACGAAAAATAAGCTTTGAACTCTCCCAAAATCCATGTATGTTAATTGTTTTACAACATTTGAAAAAATAAGCTTTGAACCCTCCCAAAATCCATGTATGTTAATTGTTTTACAACATTTGAAAACAAACTCAGACGATATATATGGAGAACTGGACATGTGAAGTTATTTGGGGATGTTGATCTGCTATATATTCTGTATGAACTCCGGTAAGAAGCTAGCACGACTGCATGAGTGAGTTTTTAGCAGAGCGCAAATATGGTGCCATAGAGAGATTTATGTGCATGTACAAAATCACAAGAAAAAAGAATACAGCAAATTTAGAGCAAGAGATTATTGAGTCCACGGTGAATGAAGCAAGCAATTACATGATTATGGAGATTATAAGCTATTACACATGAGATCGATGTTGTGACGCTAGCTACCACAGCATGCAGCTTCACAGCCTCATTTCACAACTACAAATCACACGGGAGCTAGGGCGTGGAGCCCTTGACCTTGAGGCGGCCGGCCTCGATCACTCATTTCACCTCCTGGATCTCGTCCAAGGCGTAGTTGTTGGTGGACACGCCGGCGTAGTTCACCTTGTTGAACCGCACCACCACCGGGTAGCGGGTGTTGGGGTCCTGCATAATATAATGCTAACAGTATGATTCTCTAGCTATAATATTGTCATGCATGTTCCAAATTATCAAATAAATCTTTTTCTCGGTATCTACTATATAGTGTATAGTCTATGATGAGGAGAGTGAGCTAGGAACCTGATCGACGGTGACGACGTTGCCGATGCCATTGTACCAGTAGGACTCCCTCCTCAGGATCTTCACCTGGCAACCGATCATTCGCATATACAAGAATCGTATCAGAGACCAAATCAATCGCATCAATTCGGTGAGAGTTTGAGGAGCATAGACGGCATGGATGGGTGTTATGGGAGTATATATGAACCTTGGCGCCCCTCTTGGGCCCGATCGGCGGCGGCTTCTCGGCCTTGGGCTTGGTGGCCACGGCGCCCTCCCCTTCCGCCGGCTCAGCCGGGGCCTCCGGGTCGGCCCGGACCACGAGCCTCCCGCCCAGCCGGTTGGGCGCCGACGCGAAGCTGACGCGGCCGCTGATGCCGCTGCCGCTGCCGGCGGTGGGTACGCCAGCAGCCAGCATGAACCGCGAGGTGGCCGACGCCATGTTGGTGCTCGCCATGGGCGTGAACTCCTTGCCGCGGGTGCTGAATTGGTCTGGCGCGGATGGGGAGAGAGTGAGGTGTACGAGCAAACTGCCGAGGGTATGGTGCTGAGTGGCCTCAAATCAAATTACATGGCGCGCGGATTATCCCCAGCCGGCGCGCAGGGCGCCACGGTCGATTCCCGCCACTGGCCTGCCGCCACCTGGCATATCTTATCCGTGGGATGGATTCGGTTCGTGGTGCCACTGCCACTCCGCCACAACACTGCGGTATGATGCTATCATGGTGGGATATAGCCGTCACAAAGTATCTTTTGCTGCTCGGGTGGGTTATCATGGTGGGGAGGATATAGCCATGCATGACAGATACAGTTGCTGTTTGACATTTGTGTAATTACTAGCAAAAGTACCAACGAGAAGAAATTATGTTTCGCTCTTTCTATAAAATTTAATAAACTTGTCTCTGTATCTTTCTCTTTCTCCATATTGTTGTGTCAATCAGAATTTGGCCACCACGCTTTTCTTGTTTTTCTACTGGCTTCTTCCATCGCTATGCCATCTCCTCGGTAATTCTTGCAGTTGTTGCTATCCATCTTGCTCCAACCCAGGTGAGTCTGGTTGCGCTCTGCCAAGACATCGGAAAGCGCACAATACGGCTGGGGCTATGGCCGTGGGACATCCGGTTACTCGGGGTTGGGCGGCACGGTCCGTACCTCTAACGCCAGTGGCAAAGACATGCACGGACCTAGGAGTTCAGCCATTCAGGCCAGATGCCCTAGCATCGTCACGTCCATGCCCGATGACGCCTCAAACTCTCGTTGCATGTGTCTGGCTTGCGGACCATTCCAGCACCTCGGACGACAATGTGTGGTGTGACAGAGAACATCGGACATCCTAGTGAAGAAAGGTGATGGCTGACATGCGCTGATGAACAGGGGTGTCGGCACGGCAGGCACTCCTCAAATCCCAGCCGTCCGAGCGATACGCGGTTGCAGTGGTGCGAACAGCGGAGGTGGAGCCAGAGCGCGCACGTGTCAGCGAAGTTGCTATACAGTATCTAGACTCGGCACTCGCGACAGCAGCAGGCCCCATGGTGCATCTCAATCGGTGAGAACTGACCATGGAATGAATCGGCAGCGAGATCTCCTTCCTCCGATTGAACAACACAATGGTGTGTGCTCGGCAATGCGGCAATGACCGCTGTAGCAAACAAATTTATGGGGTTATAAGCATATACGAGTTCAATTCTAGAAACATAAGTCAATCCGGACGAAAAACGAGCTGGGCAGGTACGACATAGGTGCCCCCTTTTGGTCTTGATTTGGAGTTTATTTTTTTATTTTGTCAGTAGCTTTGACTATTTTCTGCCTTCTTATTTTTAGTCGATTTCTAACTTCCACATCTGCGGCATGTATACGAAGTCCGGCCGTGCCAAAAGACACCGGGATATTTTAAAATAAAAAATAGGATCAAAGAAAATATGATTCCTATCTTAATTTTTAATATTATATATCTTACCACGGAGAGCTTTTAAATTTTGTTTTTTTTGTTTTTTTTATTTTGCCCGTGTTTTTTTGTTTCGGACCTCTCCCTCTTTTTTTTGGTTTCGTTTTTCCTCTTCGGTGCTCGTCTATTTTCTTTTTTATTTCTATTTTACGTTTCAGACACATACTTGATTCATGTTTCTAACAACAACAACGTACTCTTTTGTACCAAGCAAGTTGGGGTAGACTAGAGATAAAACCTAAATAAAGACGAGAAATAGGGAGACACGTAAAAGGGCACAAGACAGATATAGGTCATGATTCAGGCACGTTGATTTTCAGTCTCTAAGCGCTCCTGTCCATAGCTAAATCCTTAGAGATATTCCACTCCTTAAGATCTCTTTTAACGAACTCGTCCTAAGTCAGTTTAGGTCGATCTCTACCGCTCTTTACATTATCGGCTCGCTTTAGAACCCCACCACGCATCGGCGCCTCAGGAGGCCTCCGTTGGACATGTCCAAACCATCTCAACCGATGTTGAATCAATTTCTCCTCAATTGGTACCACCCAACCCTATCCCGAATATCGTCGTTCCGAACTCTATCCCTCCTTGTGTTCCCACAAAACCAACGCAACATACGCATCTCTGTTACATTCAATTGCTGGACATATCACCTTTTTGTAGGCTAACACTCAGCACCGTATAACATCGCCGGGTGAATCGCCGTCCTATAAAACTTACATTTCAGCTTATGAGGCACCTTTTGACTTATGTTTCTAAAATAGACGTATTTGAGATTGAATCTTAATTTATGAAGAGTCTTACATCTTACATGTAATCTTAGTTTAGGAGGAGTCTTACATCTTACGTGTAGGTGGAAAAAATTTGACGAAAATTTTACCTCTTTGTTATTAGGTATAGATTATCTCTATATTATCTCTCCATTTCAAAATATACGACGTTATCATTCGCAAAAAAAATACGGCAGATGATGAGGACAAGCCAATTAGTCTTATACTAGCAAGCATGTCCGCGTCTTGCAACGGATGAAATAAAAATTATGAAACATCCATAGAAAACAGAAATAGAGAATGCTACATATCTATTTTCCCCTTTTTATGGAATTTAATTTAAGAGGTATAATTTATTAAAAAGCATCTCCACTGGATATTCTATCCCACTTTTATCCTAAAAACTTTGCAATGTAGGAAAAATGACAACATATTCATGTGTTGCAAACGGATGATAGAGAAAAGCTGTCGAAAAACGTTCATAGAAAACATAAACGTAGAATGCTACATTTATTTTTTCCCTTTCTATGAAATTTAAGAGATACATTAATTAATTAGTGTATATATGTATTGCTTTGTGATGATCCATAATTTGAGTTAATGTTGACAGCCTATTAAGTCTATCAAATTAAAAGCAAATTTGAGGGATTTTGTCTCCATTTGCAACACGGACATATTTCCTCTTGAATATATTATCACTAAATTTATTTTTCATGCTATTACATTGGTATAGTTAATATATTAATAACTTCCGTGGCTTCTTTAACGCTTATAAAATCCATAATTCTAATCTCTAGTCAAGTCAGCAAGAAATTATTTGTCAACATGTCAAGGATTGGTCTTTTCGTTGATGAATGCACTAGTGCATAAATATAGCCTGGAGGCAAAATTATTTTGACTGGACAACAAACTCCTCAAAATCTTAGTTCTCATTTTCATTTGTGCAGCCATCAACTTAATTAGATTCCATTATAACAAGTTTTTTTATTTTTAATCAGAATTACGGTAATATGGTGGTGGGAAATGGGGAACCTTTGTTTTCTAGGAAATGTTAAGGATTCAAAAGCCCATAAAACCAGTAGAAAATGGAGACACCACTAAAAGAAAGGGACAAGAAAAAACGGTGGTAGAAATGGCATGGAAAAATAAATCAAAAAAAATATTTTGAACAGTGGCTCAAATGGCGTAAAAACAGCCAAAAAAACCGAAATTGGATGGAAAAGGAAAAAAATCGGAATGGTGTGAATTTGGACGTGTGAAAAAGGAAAATAATCTCGATAAGGGACGAGGAAAGTCATCCCTCTTTAACTGGGTTTAGTCTAACCTTAAATCAGATATAAATTTCAAGACCATAATAAAAACTAGTAAAATAAAAAAAATTAGGGCCCGTTTAGCACAGTTCTAGCTCTGAGATGTATGCTGGTAGTTTATATGCAAAACTAAAGTGTTTAAATATTTTTATTTAATCTAAAATATAATGAAATGAGTCAAATGTACATGTATTTACATGCTTACTGCAGCTAAACGTACCCTAAATAGTGCAATGAACTGAGGAGGAGTCCATCTACCGAATAAGTCCAATGCATAGGGATTTCTTAGAGGATGCATACCCGATCAAATGAACCCACAAGCAATGGGAAAAGAGGTTCTTCGTGGGCTGATTTTTTTTCCAACCCTGATTTTGTTGTTCTATTTTTGGCCCATGTTGTTAGTTCAGTTCACATATTATATATGTTTTGGCCCAATAATGTTTTTAGTGGGGTTAGGATAATTTTTCTTCTCTATTATATTTATTCCATGTATACTTTTAATTTGTTCGATTCATTGAAAAATCATTACACCAATATAATTAAACTATCTTGCTATTTTAATAGTATTGTATGCTACTTTATTCCTTTTTATTAGTCCCATGGTATATTCTAATTTGTTCTATTGTGAATTTTATTGTTCCATGTATACATACTTTTGTTCTAGATAACATACTTTTTGTTCCGTATGTGTATATTCAACATTGTAACTTATTTGCATTAATATTTATTCTTTGCATTTTATAATATTGGTATCATATAAAAATAGTTTGTTTTTTATTTGATGAGTTATGTTTTGTTGGGTGTACAAATTTTAGTGCTCTAGTAAAAATGTTTGTTTGACCAAAATATTAGTTTTTCCAACTGAATATTTGTTGTTAAGATTGTCACATAGTATAATCTTCTGAGCTCGTATGATTCGTTCCTAATGTGCAATTTTTAATTCCATGAGAAAAATATTTTGTTCAGTTGAATATTATTGTCAACATGAGTTTGCATGATTTTTAATTTCTCCTAACCTGAAACATTTTTCCTCTTGACATTTCTGAACCTCGAACAGTCTTTTAGTGATGGTAGAACACTTTTTCTTATCCTAGAATAATTTTTCCTAAATCGGGAATGTATCCTATTTAGTAAAACAAAATGTCCAAACTGTCATTCTACAAAATGTTATCCAAATTGAATTGAATTTGTCCTTTTAAATCTTTTATAGGTAAAATTGTATGGTACAAACATAAATTAATTTGGATGCTCGAATTAATCCATCCAGGTCTGCTTTTTTTTTCTTTTTTTGCGAAAATCAAGAGAAAGGGGTCTGCTGTGTGGTCCCGCAGGGTCGCCCCATTCTCCCCATCTTGTTCCGCCGAAACACGCGCCCTGCACGGCTCGCCCAGACTTCAGTTTACTGGGGACAGCACGCACCGCAGTCCGCAGCGTCTTCCCCTTCTGCTCATCCTCCTCCGCTTCCGTCGTAGGTGCCGGCGCTAAGCGGGGATCCCTCCCTCTGTCCGTCCCGACGGGACCTCGACTGGTTTCGTCCGTCGCTGGTAAGGAAGCCCTATCTATTTTCTTCCTCGGATTGACTGCTTGCTTTTTCGAGTTGAGATCGGTTCAGTTCGGAGAGATTATCTCTTTCCACGCCTGTGTGCCATCGAATCCAAATCTTCCTTTCCTGGGGCGGATGCGCGAACGCTCCTCCAATCCAATCCCCTTCGGGGTTCATGGATTTGCTTGCTTGATTGATGCTGTAGTACTAGTACCGAGTATTTTTGTTAATTTCTTTTGGGATTGTTGGTGGAAACACCAAAGGTTGCCCCTGGTAATGGCGAGGAACTTGGTCGTATAGCGGATTTTTTTTTCTTGGAATCTCCTTCCGGTTCCAGGATGTACTTAGTACTGCTCTCCACGCGCTTCTGGAAAAGGCTGGCTGAAAGCGACCCGCATTGCTGCAATCACTCGTTCACTCAACTGAATAGTGAATCCTGTCTGAAATGGATAACCCCAAACCCTCTGGAAAAAGGAATAAAATGGTACCGGCTTTGTTGAAATTATTCTCAGACTTGGACTGCTATCGGCCCACTATTTATGTGGACAAATTTGTTAGCTCACTCGTCAAATAGGTCTAGCATTCATGCTAACCGCCTTACTAAATTTGTGTGATGAGTACGGACGTGTTGTACGCCGGTACCTATTGACGGATTGATTGCATGTAGCCATGCTGGCCGTGTATGTATGAGGAATGCCTTCTTTCTGAACTTTCCATTTATGGCTAACTCTGTTTTGCGTTTCTGTTGCATGTACTGAAGTGGCGACAGGTGACGGGACGGCGATATGAAGTGGTTATGTTGTAACTGCCACGTTGACGACGAGGAAGATGGCCACGACAAGGAACAGGCCAAAGCTCAGAGCAATAAGATAGACCGTACGTTGCTTGCTTTCAATGCTTGTCTTTGTTTGGTCTTTGTGAATTCTGGTATAACTGGGACATCGAAGGTTATGTAGGAACCGACCTTTTGTTCTCTTTTGACGTTTCATGAGAATTAGGAAACTTCAGTCGTGTTGAGTCTGAAGAATAGCTGGAAGCAGTTTTCTGGCTATTCACAGAAAGTTTTCAATTTTTTTTTAATATGAATCAGATTATTGCTGGATCCACACATAAAGATGAGGTAGATCAAGAATTTTAGATATGACTTCGGGGACTGGCTAGCAACTTGATACATAAGTCAACCATCATAGTGTTTCTCATAGCAAATTAATGCAGAGAAAATTCAATGGTACCGCCATAGTGTTTCTTATTATAATTTTAAGACTGCCAAACATAAGGATATGTCTTACTTTCCTATATCAAATGTGTAGATAGCAGATACAAAGATACCATCATATTTTCTCTATATAAAATGCTTGAACATGAGTCATCAGATGCAAAAATCACATTATAGTGTTTCTCATATCACATATGCACACCTGTCTACGCAGACAAAACTGTGTAGGAACCCTATTTCTACTTGTTGCCTTTGGGTTGCACAGTTTGCCCCTGTTCTTTTTGGGGGACCTAATTCACTGTGTTGGAAGGTACACAAAGAAGTGTTGGAACACCATACCTAGTTTTTACTATGTCATATATATGCTTAGCATTGACCAATCTCCTCCTCTTTTTAAGGGACCCAAGTCATACAATGCTAATAATACATGTCTTTTATTTTTATTCTTCCTTGTGTTGTTCCCAAGGCGTTATTTGTCTTATTGTATGTATGCTTCCTCTGTCCTCTCTTTGAACAGAAGTTTCCAAGGTTTTTTGCTAGAATTTGTTTGAATGACTAATTTGAGACCTACTCCCTCCATTCCAAATTATAAGACGTTTTGGCTTTCTAGATACATAATTTTTGCTATGCACTTAGACATACACTATGTCTAGATACACAGTAAAAGCAATGTATCTTGAAAAGCCAAAACGTCTTATAATTTGGAACAGAGGGAGTATGTATTAACTATTAAATCCTTGTGTATCACCTTTTAGTCACATCATTTATATCTCGAGTCTTTGCTGATTCAACTTTTATCTTTTCAGCCAAGCAGAAGTCTTCAAAACCTCCTGTTAGTCAACCTGAGCCAGAGTTCTTCCTTCCTACAATTGATGTCCCTGAATTGTCGTTGGATGATTTGAAACAAAAGACTGATGATTTTGGATCGAGTGCTCTGATTGGTGAAGGTTCTTATGGACGAGTTTATCATGCCACTTTGGATGATGGGAGGCAAGCGGCAGTTAAAAAACTTGATGCATCTGAAAACGAGCCTAATGATGAGTTCCTGAAACAGGTGAGCACTGAGCCACTGACAGGACTTTAAGCTTCTTGACTTTGTGTTCATATTCCTCATACGTAGTTGATAAGGTCAGAAGGGGAAGCATGAGAAAATACATATGTACTCTGTGTTGCAGGTCTCACTGGCATCAAAGCTAAAACATGAAAATCTTGTTGAGATGTTGGGTTACTGTGTGGATGGGAATTATCGTATACTCGCATATGAATTTGCAACCATGGGTTCGCTTCATGATGTTTTACATGGTAAGACGTTAAGCATCCAACACCCTTTTCATCTCACATGCGCACACATTATATTCTTTAGGATGTCATACTCATCTGTGATGGACCTGCATCATACTCCTTTATACAACAGGAAGAAAAGGCGTTCAAGGCGCGCAGCCTGGACCTGTACTTGACTGGATGCAGAGGGTCAAAATTGCTATTGAGGCTGCAAAAGGTATAGAATATCTGCATGAGAAGGTTCAGCCTTCAATCATCCATCGGGACATCAGATCAAGCAATGTACTGCTGTTTGAGGATTTCAAGGCAAAAATTGCAGACTTCAATCTTTTGAACCAAGCACCAGATATGGCAGCTCGGCTCCATTCAACTCGTGTATTGGGAACTTTTGGATATCATGCACCTGAGTAATTGTCTAATATCCTTATTCATAATAATTATCTTCTTTGTGACACATTCATTTTCATCAACGTTACTCTGACTGCAGCTCTCAGCTCAACTGTAGGTTTCCTAGTTCATACCTTGAACTTAATGTAGCTTTCATGCCAGTTTAGTTAGGCCCTGACTGCCACCTTAATGACTTTATATTCTTCATAATAATTTAACTGTTAGTTTGTGCAACTGTGCTCATGTTATTAGCTACTATATTTTAGCATGCTTACCTTGTTGATGGCTATGGCAACAAGGTTTTTTTTGTGTGAAATATGTAACTAGTAGTTTTATTACTTTAAGTTATCATGGTTCAAGCTTTCACAAAAAAAGGTTATCGTCGACTCATTCTCCAAAGATTTGGCAGTTGGGAAGCACACATGCATGCCAACAACTGAAGGCACATTTTTTTTTTGAAGAAAACGAAAACCATATTGCAAACTCATGATGTACAGGCAGCCTCTGTCAAAAGACAAATGGCTGCCCTAACCAATACTCTTGATCCTTGTGTTGAACAGAAAATTATTTATCTATACCATGGTTGCAAGGAATATGGGACACACCAACGCCATAGAATTTTTTCACTTAAATGTAGTATGGAACCCATACCATGTACTGTGAATCAAGTCAAGGTCAATTTACCTTGTAACTGTAGTACATGCTATGATGCTAGTCAACCTTTGGGTCACTTTTCTTCCTGCAGTCATTTATGCATATAACTACATATAAAAAACTATGGCCATCTTTTGTTTTCCCTCGCCGTCATCTATCTGCGTAATTATTACATATTAAAGACATTGAATTCTACGTTCTTATGAGGATATATACAAGTACAAGTACTTCTAACACTTGCACTAGCAAGTATGCTGATTTATAACATTACTGTCTTTGAAATCATTAGTTCCATTAACAAAGCCAGACGAATGTCCTTGCAAGACATGAACCCCTGCATGACAACAGTACTTGGGTTGGCGAGGCACTGAATTTTGTATGGAGTCAGTTGGCCAGCATTTTACTTGTGCCATTTGGTTAATAGAATGAAATGCATTCCTATTAAGAAAAGCTGGACCTTGGCTAGGTAGATGATGAGAATATTATGACAGAACTTTGTTTGCACAATTGTACTCTAAATCACTTTAACTATATATATATATATATATATATATATATATATATTATTCATATAAGCTCTTGTTTTTGGTAGTGATTTCCCATTGTATATTAACATAACCGCTTGTAAAGTGGATATGCCATCATATAGTGACATAGCTACCACATTACTTGATTTTCATCTGTGTACAATAGTTATTTCTGTGGTGGCACCATAGGGATTCTTTTTCACACTAGGTTACCCAGTGCGGCATTGATAATATATTACAGTCAGCAGTCACAGTAGGTTTTCTTGAACTGATAGCAAATACTAAATACCATCAGTATTGAACCTGAACTTCTGCTAGTCTTTGGGTCTTTAGTCCCTTTTATCGTCAATATTTCAAAAGGTAGCTACCTGTGTTGACCAAAAAAACTCTAGTACATGTGCTTGATTATTTCATTTTTAAGAATGTTGAACAACAAAACTAATATGTCAAGATAGTGTATTTTAACATCCTGGCAGGCCACCTGAAAACGATAATTTGCCATATGCTACTGGCTATCGTATCCCATGTATACCAAAATCCGCTATATATGGATTTAGTACACATTTTGGAGCCTTTTGCAGAGCTTGTTTGAATGTAAACTGGCAGGACCTGCTGTTTATTATAAAAATATAGGGGAAGCAACCTAAGCCAAAAGGTAAAGCACGGGAAGAAAGAAAACAAACTGTAAAGGAGAGCAGCAATCAGGAAAGAAACCACACTGGAAAAAGCCTTTTGCAGAACTTCACATTGCAAATTAAATCAGTGCCATTTAATTTATCAACAACCTACTTCAACCTAGTGAACAACCTTTTATGGCAACCCTTCTTGATCTTAAATTGTTGTATTTGTATTCCCTAAATGCATGCTAACATGACAGGATACACCCAGGTAATTTCTTGAAGAAATTTGGGTGCAAGAGGCTCGCCTCCTTTTTTTTTCTTGATTTTTTTTGATAAGGTGTTTTCTTGATTTCAATACTGTGCCTAAGATAATGTCATGCTTTGTTCATGTCTTTTGCTATCAAGACATGCTGACATTTCTTTTGGAACTTTTGAATACCAGGCTTACATTTGTTTCTGCCCTTGATTAGTTATTTTGGATTTACTACATTGGTTGGTCTGTTATTAGTGATGCTTCATTTTCATAATTAATTAATCAACTAATGATAGGGTTACAGTAACAATCTAGCAGGATCAATGATTTATGTTGCAACATTGTGGTGAAAATATTTTTTTTTATCCATGAACTTTTGAAACTTTTGAATACCAAGCTTACATTTGTTTCTGCCCATGATTGGTTATTTTGGATTGATTACATTGGTTGATCTGTTATTAATGTTGCTTCACATCATAATTAATTAATCAACTAATGATAGGGTTACAGTAACATAAATCTAGCAAGATCAAGGATTTATATTGTAACATTGTCGTGAAAATGGTTTTTTTATGCATGAACTGTAGAAATATTTAAAGCCCTGATTTTCTTTCTGCCTTTCTAAATTTGGCGCTACTTGGTACAGATATGCTATGACTGGCCAGCTGACACAGAAAAGCGATGTCTACAGCTTTGGTGTAGTTCTTTTGGAACTTTTGACTGGAAGGAAACCAGTAGATCACACAATGCCTCGAGGACAACAAAGTTTAGTCACATGGGTAAGTTATTTTGCAAACTTACATTGGAGAATGCTTGCTTATGTGTTGTTGTACAATAATACTGCTATTGCCATTGTACAATAATACTGCTATTGCCATTACTGACATGGTTTCACAAAAATAGTCTAGTTTTTACTGGATTCTGCTATTGACATACTGACTTGGTTTCTCAAAAAAAAGCCTAGTTGTTTAGATGTTACTTGAGGTAGAAACATAGGCAAATCAATCCACTCTCAGGTTCTATTCATCAGCCAATTAGTATCTAGGCACCAAGTCTTACTGAAAAGTGAGAACTGATTCTTATCGGGTCAGAATTGGTGATGGTCTTGTGTCAGTAAACCCCAGAAGCTAGATCAGAAAAATGTAGGGAAGTATTCATTCTGACTTCTTTTATGTACATTTGTTTATTTCTTTCAGGCTACTCCAAGGTTAAGTGAAGACAAGGTGAAGCAATGTGTGGATCCCAGGTTGAAGGGAGAATATCCTCCAAAGGGAGTCGCTAAGGTTGACATTTTACCCCCTGGCACATGTCTCTGTGTATGATGTTTTACGTTAATTTGGTCATCTTTTTATTGATGTAATCCTTGGACTCTCCCTGCAGCTTGCTGCAGTGGCAGCTCTATGCGTGCAATACGAAGCAGAGTTCAGGCCCAACATGAGCATAGTTGTGAAGGCGCTTTCGCCTCTCCTTCAACAAAGACCTGCACCAGCCACCGCAGAGCCAGCCCCGCAACCTGTGAGCTGAAACCAGTCACATGTGATGGGACCCTCGGCATATATTCAATCAGCACATTCTATGAGTCATTGAGAGTATTTTGGATATTTGTTCTGTAGCATTCTCAGTTGGGTACAGCATACATGAACTTGCCCCTACTGTTTCTGGACAACAGTTCGTGGCTTGATGTTGGCGCCACACAATGGTATATGCAGTAGGCTCGAAGTTGTTTTTTACCTTCTCTACCAATACCAACTGTTTGTAGGTTTCAGAATTGGCTGCTTGAAGAATAGATGCAGAATGATCTGGACTTTTTTTTGTGCCTTTGGCGTGGCGTTGCTGCCTTGCCTTCCATGCTGGTTATCATGTACTTCCTCCCGAATCACAATTCACTTTTGCTTTGTTGTAAGCTAAAATTCTTAAACTGTGATCAAGTTTAAGAAATATAGATAGATATGGACGTCTAAAACACCAAATAAGTGCAAGAGTTTGTAGAAATACATATTGATATCTCAAATACCAAATAAGTGTAAGATATTGCATGATAGATTGAATGAAACTAATTGGTGGTGTAAATATTGGTATATATTTCTATAGATTTAGTTCAGATTAAAGAAGTTAAACCTAGGACAACTAAAGTGACTTGTACGGTAATTTATAATTTACGGCAGTAGGCCTTGTGTTTGGTGTTGCGAAAATGACGTGAATCAGTCCTGGCCGCCTTGACAGTTGAGCAACTTCAACAATAGCCCCTAAAATAGGGTACTCCATTTATTTAGATTTTGAGGATTTTTCCTACTTCTGATGGTTTTGTGTATTGAGCTCAACTCAAGTAGTAACCTTCATATTAGGGTTCCTATTTTTTTGAGACCTATACTAGTAAGTAGTAACCTTAGGGTTCCTAAATTTTACCTGGCCAGTTCCTATAGTACGACGGGCGGTGTGTACAAGGCCCGGGAATGGATTCACCGTTGTATGGCTGACTGGCGATTACTAATGATTCTTGCTTCATGCAGGCAAGTTGCAGCCTGCAATCTGAATTGAGGACGAGTAAGAGCAGCTAAGCCTTATTTGGCCACTATAGGAGCAATTGTTCATGGTCATTATGGCAAAATCCTTTACAAAGGAGATAGGTTAGTTACGTTTATATATGAAAAATCGAGATCCAGTGATATAACGCAAGGTAGACCTATTTGTTAGTTATATTACTCTTATTATTTTTTATTACCCCTCTCCTATTCCCTTGTTGTTGCCTCACCTAGTGGCAGAGAAGAGGATCTCGCTGGGAAGGAGGACCTCGATGGGAAGGGTGGACTGACCTTGGCGGCACGGCCGGAAGGGAGGACTTCAACGGGGGAAGGATGGGCTCGGCCTCAGTGGTCGCGTGGTAGGAGTGAATAGGGCGGCGATGCGAGACATAGTAGGGGCAAAAAAAAGATGCGCGAGAGGGAGTTGGTGCAATAAGGAAAATAAATTTTGGGAGTAGGGAGCTCCTATGCACTCCTAGTAGATGAGGCTGATAGGAAGATTTGGAGGCATCCAAAAAATAGGGACTTGAGCTAGGGCCTATTGGATTAAGTGTCTTTTTATTTTGCGCAAAAAAAAGTAAGAGCAAGGACATGTGCAGGATCTCTATTGGAGATGCTCTAGCTCGATAGACCGGGGAGCCGAACGTCTGGCTCGGCTCAGCCTTCCTTTACGACCGAAGTGATCTTCAGATTTCTAAACTGCAATTTGTAAGGACTGTGCCACTAGTGGGGGATAGCAGGTTGGAGTGTTAGAGTGGGGTGGTGATTGGCAGCCTAAGCGTCGGGCCCCTAGCGGGTTGAGCAGTCTACGCGACTTTGGGTGGCTGTGGGTGTGAAATATTGCTGTGTTATATTACACTAGTATAATACAGGAATGTAAATTGACTTTATGTCAAGATGAAGGGGAGAGAAAGAGAAAGAGTGAAGAAAATGCATTGCAAGGGCACCTCCACCAGTGACTTATGGGCTACTTATGAGCTATCTATAAGAATATTATTCTTAGTAGGCGTGGTTGCCTTGAGTGAACCGATCCTAGAAATAATGTTTGAGGATGGTTGTCCTACAGCCACCGCTACTGAAGATATATTTGCGGTGCCGATCATCTTAAGCCACCCGACTTTGACAATGATTTTCAAACACACACAAAAAAAAAAGAAGATGGCTGCCCGTCAGCCTGCCATTGCTCCTCTGTGGTAGCCCAGCCTGCCGTTGCCACACCGGTCAGCTCGTCGTTGCTCTACCGTGCTAGCCCAGCCCTTTGTTGTCGCGATGTGCTGCCGCTCCAGTACGCATTATACCATTATGCAGTCGCATAGCTAGCCTGCGTCGTGTTGCTCCATCCCGCGCCGTCGCGCCAGTCGGAGTTGCTCACTTGCTCGCGCCACACGGCGCGCGCAGCTACACCGCCGCTCCACCAACGTCGTTGCTGCACGGTGCCGCCCGCTCGCACCTCTCCAGTCATGCCTGCCGGGAGTCGTGTGTGGCTCGCACGCGGAGCCACGTTCCACCTTCTCCTCCATGGCTACGTGAGAGATTGAGAGGCAAGAAATAATGGAGGAGAGAGAACGCAAAAGAAAGAATGCTAGGGCCTTATTTAGATGCACCCAAAAGTTGAAATTTTTTCACTCTCTCTATCACATCAATCTTTGGACGCATACATAAAGTAGTAAATGTAGATAAAAAATAACTAATTACACAGTTTAGTTGGAAATCACGAGATGAATCTTTTGAGCCTAGTTGATCCACGATTGGATAATATTTGCCAAATAAGACGAAAGTGGTACTATTCATCGGTTTGAAATTTTTTGCAATCTAAACGTGGCCTAGCACACCAAGTGACCAAACACACACCAAGAGATAAGACGATGGAGAGAAATAATGGAGGAGAGAGATGTTCGACATGATTTCTATGTCCAATTCGAATTTGGTTGGCGCTCACCAATTTTTACATAGGGTAGAAATACAGTTAAATCTGAAAATAACTTTTAGGTGCGATGCTCTTAAACAACCGCTCAAAAAATTAGTCCTATTTCTAGGCGTAGTCAACTTAAGATATTTGATCCTGAAAATTATATTTTCTAAGTACAGCTCTCTCAATGTAACCGTTTATGAAATAGTTGTATTTCTTAGGACGGCCCACTTAACCGACCCACATCTAAAAATATATTTACAGGGATAGTTCATTAGCTACAGTGCTACTCATTCTTACTAGAATTGTTTTCTTATGTGCGTCGTACCATTAATAAGAATGATAAACTTTTCATTGTCCCTAAAGAGGAGTAAACTCATCATACAATTATCCATGTTTAGAGGCTCGGAGAAAGAACTAAACTCGTACAATTCTCTCGTTGCTCTATCCAAATTTGGACTCTCTTTTTGCAAACTATGGAGCGACAAAAACTAGAACAAACTCTTACAGGCGGAAAAAACACTCTTCTCCTTGATATATGATAACTACTCCGTCTTGAACAAATATTCGTCAAGTATTTTGGAGGGGAGGAAGATAAAGCTCGACCGGTCCCGCGACCCGGTTCCTACCACGTGTCGTTTTCCTCCTCCAGTCTCGCGGTCGTCTTCCTCCTCCAGCCCCCTCGCGCGCGGTCATCCTCTCTCCAACCCCGTCTCCACCTCGTCCTCGCCCCTGGCGCCGGCCACTGTCCCGCCGCAGGCGCTAGGGTTCGCCAGAGCTCCGGTGAACCCTAGCACCTGCGGCGGCCGCCTTCTTCCCCTCCCCCTCTCGCCAGAGCTCCACCATGACCACGCTCGTCGGCGATGCCGAGCTTCGAGCTCTGGCCATGGTGCCTCCGCCCCTCCCTGGCTCGGTGCCGCTACCACCGCCAGGCCCCCTAAACCGCCCGGCCTCCTTCCCCACCACCTGGCCTGCCTGCCTCTCCCTGGCCGGGCCCTTCTATATATAGCCCACCGGAGTTGACTTCTTCTCCCTCTCCGGCAACCTCCTTCTCGCCGTAACCCTAGCCACCACCGCCGTCGTCTTCATCTCCCGTGCTCACAGATCTAGGAGGAGGAGGAGGAGGCCTACCTTGCAGTGCAGCAGCCGTCGCCGGAGGGGAGAGAGGGAGGAGCTCGCTGGCGCGGGTGGGGGTGTGGGAGCCAGCACGGGTGGGGGAGTGGGAGCCTAGGTGCGTGCGCGAGGAGGGCCAGGGGAGGAGGCGCGGCACAGCGGTGAAACGTCGCTTAATAGATTTTCCGTTTTGGAGGACTACTTTGAAAGGTCACACAAAGCTATCTAGAACTAGAAGCTAAGTGCATGTATTTTTGGAGGACTACTCGGTATGGAATTTGAAAGGTCACACAAAGCTACGACGTTCGTAGTGGTCAACCTGACCTCGTCTCGAACGGTGTATATACGCAGCACCCGAGCCGTCGCCACTTCAATTAAGCGCCAGTGCGCCGCCAGAGTACCCCAAGTCCCCAACCGACCCTGCCGGCGTCCATAAATTGGGCTTGGGCAACCAAATGTTTTACCAAGAACACAAACAGATTCGCCACCATGCAAATGCAAAACCTCACCGAGGTTGCCCGCTCCAAGGACCTCCTGCTCAAGGTGGAAGGCCATTCGGTGACCATGGCCATGAGCGACGGCGAGTTGATCAAGTCCATGAAATTGTCCGTCGGTGGCCACGACTGGGAGGTCCACTGGCGTCCCAAGAATCACTGGGCGGGCCGCCATCGGCCGGTGACGCTCAATCTCGTCCTTCTCTCTGAAGCGCGCGGCGGTGGTGACGTCAAGGCCAAGCTCAGCTGCCGCCTGGTTGATCCGGCCGGAAGGCTGGAGCCGTCCAAGGAGAAGAGCTTATCGCACAAGTTCTACAAGCCCGGGGATTACTCCGGTCCACTCGAGGTAACGTCAAGAGAGGATCTGGAGGCATCTGGCTACCTGGCGGATGATTCCTACACCCTGCAATGTAGCATCTCCGTGCTCAAAGGAGCACCGGCGGCGCCGAATACTGCGGCGACGGCCATGGATCGCGATCGCCGCCCAGACGCCGCGTTGCCGTCCCCCGACCTGCACCGGCACCTGGGCGAGCTCCTGCAGAAGGGGACGGGCGCGGACGTCACGTTCCATGTGTCCGGCGAGGAGTTCGCCGCGCACAAGGCCATCCTTGCCTCGAGGTCGCCGGTGTTCATGGCGGAGCTGTTTGGGGGAATGGAGGAGGAGGCGTCCCGGCGCGTCGAGGTGAAGGACATGGAGCCCGCGGCGTTCAAGGCCCTGCTTCGCTTCATCTACACCGACACGGCGCTGGACCTGGACCAGAAGGGCGAGGACGCGACGTCGATGGCGCAGCATCTGCTCGCCGGTGCGGACAGGTACAGCCTTGACAGGCTCAAGCTCATCTGCGAGGGCAGCCTCGCGGACCGCATCACCGTCGACACGGCGGCGACCACGCTGGCGCTAGCGGAGCAGCATGGCTGCTTGCAGCTCAAGGCTAGTTGCGTCGAGTTCATCGCGGGATATCTTGACGCCGTCCTGGAGACCGAGGGGTACAAGCACCTGGAAGCAAGCTGCCCCTCGGTGCTCACCGATATCCTGAAGGCTACGCGGCGACCAATCAACTGAAGCGTTCAGCGCGATGTTCTTCCATTCCATCTTTAATTTTTCAATTACTCTCTGTCATCATAATATTATCGAGCATCTACAGTAGTTGCTACATTGTTCGTCTTCCGTTCACATTGTTTGCTACATTGTGATCTTGTCAACATGGTCGGAACGGAATGTCGGATTCACGGCAAAAAAAAAAACTTTGTTTCATGTGTTTTAAGGGATCCAAACGGCCAGGACTCTCTCCTCATGTCTAATCTACCACTCCCTCCATTATTCTTTTGTAAGGCGTAGGCTTTTTTCATCAGTAATGCTAGAAATCAGATGTTCGTCTGCGGCTCCGCATCGGACGGCCCTGTGGGTGGACCTGACGTCCAGAAGGCAATCTATCCTGTCCGTTCCTATCCGCTATCCTCGAGTCGCCACAGGTTAAAAAAAACTCATGGTGATACTGAAAGTCCTATGTTTAGTGTTGGTAATTAGTGACAATACCTAGTGCTAACCATCGTGATCTAGCATATATGTAATAACACTATGGTGGTTGGTATATAGAGTTTGGATCAAGCAAAGGTGAATAAAATGATCGAGCTCAAGTGATGGAGTTAGAACAAGGTGCAACAAGTGGTTGCTCAAGACAAAGGTATATGATAGGACTTTTCGGTTTGCATCCAAGACACCATAGAGGGTGTGGATGACATAGGATACATAGCCGTACTATAAAAAGAATAATTCTCTTTGCAATTGAGTCCTACATGTGCCTCTAGGTGTCATTCTTTAATCATATGCATTAGGATCTAGTAAAGAGCTAACGTAACGCCTTGAAAAATGATTATGAAAATACCAACACACATGCACATGTGATGTACACTTGGTGGTGTTAGCATATTTGCGAAGGCGGTGGAGTTTGAGCGGTAGAGAGGGGTTTGAGGTTCTCTCTCCCTCCCGCCGAGCTTGCGAGACAGGATTCAGGCGTTTTCGCGGAGATGAAACGTTTATTTTCCATTGCGCCGAAGGATAGAAAAGGAGGCGAAGTCGTGGGAGTGTTTCTCACTCGTCGGACGCTAGTCTCAGGAGCATCGGATGCTGACGTCAGCGTCCAGTGGCTTACCCTCTGTGGCTCTACGCTGGCGAGTGAGCATCAGACGCGCTGGTGCTGCTGCGTCGGACGCTGATCGTCAGCGCCTGTCATGAGTGACGTCAGCCGCTTCGCTAGCCACAGCTGTGCTAGACGCTCGGCGCGTCCGCTGCCCCTTCGTCAGACGCGTCTGGTGAACGAAAATCGCCTTCGGGTGCTTACTGGACTGCGTCCGATGGAGTGACAGACGCTGGAACCCCGAGCGTCAGACGTGTCTATTGCTCTGTTATCGACCGTTGGAATTTTGATTCAGCAGGACACGTGGCATCATCTCGAGCATCGGACGCTGGTGACTGCGTCTGTTGCAATGGCGACAGACGCGTCTGGTGACCCCGTTGTTGGAATAACGGCTCTATTCGAAGGGGTACGTCTATAAATACTTGTTGGCCGGCTTTGGGCTCTCTCTCTTGGCACTTTGACATACTTGTGAGCATCTTGAGCTGAGCCAACGCCCTCACACTTCTCCCCACTCATCTCCTTGCATTCGATTGCGATTCTTGAGTGAGATCGAGTGATTCAAGTGCATCGCTCATTGCTTTGCATCTAGAGACACTTGAGGGATTGTTTTGTTGCGGGATTTCTTGTTACTCTTGGTGGTTGCCGTCACCTAGACGGCTTGGAGCAGCGGTAGAGGTCTGGCACATGTTGGTGATTATTCGTGGCCGGCTCCAGTGATTGGTTTGTGAGGGGTTCTTGTGGTTCCCCGGTGGAGCGCTGAATTCCAACTCTAGTGGATTGCTCGTGTCAGAACTTATCACCATTTGGTAGGTTCTTGTGGCGCCTTTTGAGAGGCTCGGTGTGTGATACCGATTAGCCACCGAACCACGTGGTGTAGGGGGACACAACGGGGACTAGCATGTCGGCAAGCACGTGAACCTCGGGATAAACCATGTGTCTCAATTGTGCTTGATCAATTGGATTTTATCCCGGTGATTAGTTACTTCATTGGCTATCTTGGTATTCACTTTGGTTGGCTCAATCATCGCCTCTCGGTATAACATTCCAAATCCCCTCTTACACTTACTTTGTTATCTTCTTGTTTAGCTTGTTGTTGCTCTTGTTTTAGTTGCTGCTTGTGTAGTTCTAGTTGTAGTAGCTTTGTAGCTTTGCTAGCTTGCGGTTTGTCTTGTGGCGGTTGTGTGAACCAAACTAAAATTGTCAATTAGATAGGTGGCTTGCATCACCCCTTTAGGCTAGGCAAAACTCGCATCTCGTCATTTATGTTACTAATTAAATTGTTTAAGTGATCTTTGTAGAAAGTTTTATTAGGTTATTCACCCCCCTCTAGCCATCAAGACCTTTCAGATACTGTGCTCCGTGACCATGCTTCGCTGCGCCTCTTGCATGCCTCCCTCTCCACCGTGTCTTTCGCTGGCCTTCCTCTCCACCGCCGCCGCGCCCACACCGCCACGGCATGCTCCCCCTAGACCGCAGAGCCGCCGCTGCCTCGCCCCGCGAGGTCGCACCCACCTGACAGCTGTTGTCGACTCCACCACGAGCACCACTCACGGGGGGCACCGCGTGCGCCCCTGTCGCCGGGGCCAGCGTCAGCGCTCACGGGGGCCGCGTAGCCGCTCGCCCGCTGTCATCCTCCTTCTCCACAGCGACCGCACAGCCGGATCCCACTATGTAGTGCTCCGCCTGCCCGGCTACCAAGTTTTATTGAAAGCGCATGTTGCAAGTGTATATTTTAAGTGTTTCAGAGGTATATTGCAATAGTTTCAGATGGATGTTGCAAAAGTAGATCGGTATGTTGCATATGTTGCTATGGTTGTACACGTAGTTGCAAGTGTGTTTATCTTTCACACATATGTTCATGTGTTTAATATGGGTGTTGCGTATGTTTGCAAAGGTTTTCAAGTGTTTTAGAAGCATGTTGCAAGTGTGTGATTCAAATGTTCCAATTGTTTCAAACACATGTTGCAAGTGTTTTATCTGAATGTTGCATATGTTGCCGTGGCTACACACATGTTCCAAATGTTTCATCTGTTTTAGACGTATGTTGCAGCAAATCCTCCATGTTGTAAGTGTTTTATGAGGCGCATGCGGTCCCCATGGGGCAAATGTGTCGTAAGAATTTGTATGAAGTCAAAATATAGTGACAAATAGTTTAAGAAACGTCACAAAAACCATCACTAACACCAAACTAAAAACGTTATAGGCTAGTACACTACAACATTGTGACAACATATTGCTGTTACTACTGTTCGGTTAGTACCTATGACAAATTTGTATTGTTATATATTGTAGCATGGATAAAGCAAGTATATATGGCCTACCTATGGACAAAGATCCTACATCTAAATATAAGTTTTTGCATCATCCATAAAAGTATATGATAAAAGGAATGATGTAACATTTATGATCCATTAATTTAACATATCACAAAAATTACTAAAAGGTTGAAAATTTTAAATTTCAATAAATATAATATTTTTCATGTATAGATTTTAAATACCAGTTTTGAAAACCTTTCCTCAATCATACATAAAACATATCAGCATATGTATTTAATGTGCTTATGAATTTGCTAAATCATTAATGATTCAAAAACCTAGTTGAAATATGAAATCAATTTGTTTTTTCAGTTTTAAATGAGGGAAATTTCATAAAACTATTTGTGTCTGTCTTTTTTTTTTGTAAAATAATTGTGAAGCAGCAGTGGTATCAGATCCTAAACCAAGTTCAAATTTCATTTCAATCACATTAAGCTAAATCATGGAAATTATTAAGCCTTATGTTCCTAACCTTGATCAGACCCAATTCATAAACCTCCTCATTTTACGGAAATCTTCGCTGCCGACTAGGTGGTAGATAACCGCGCGTTGCCCCCCTCCTGGCGGACGCAAAGACGGCCCACGGGAGCGCGATGGCCCAGGCTGCGGCCCACGTAGAGCGCACGATGCCGCGATGGCGGCGTTGTTGCCCACCCGAGCCTTTTTTCGCGGCGCATCGTTGGTCGTCCGTAGGTTAGTTTGTCTTTTCTATTTCTTTTTCGTTTGTTTCTTTTCTTTCTTTTTATTTTTTATTTTCTTGTTTTGTTTTATTTATTTATTTTTCTTTTTTGTTTCCTTTACTTGATTCTATTTAGTTTTTTTATTTTTCATTCTGTTTTGTTTTGTTTTCTTTTTATTTTTTAACATTTATATATTTTTAATTTCTTTTTTACTAGAATTAATTATTTTGTTTATTTCATATTTTATTTTTTTATTTTCATTTTTCTATTTATACTTTATGTTTCACTTTTTTATTGACAGATATACACGATGTTCATGTAGTACACATGTAATGTTTTGTAATGTATTTTT